>CAKNXH010061943.1:19983-53355 GCA_932178445.1 Andricus quercusramuli | reverse complement strand
TACAAAATAATAGAACAAATTTTCTAAATACAAAGCCATATCAAATTTTGTCTTTCCTATTCATACATCAAATTTGATGTATGTCGATGAAAAAAGTTGTTCTGTTTGAAGCAGATGATTCATAACTTTCCTACTCTTCAATAAAGTGTATCAATATTATAGCTCAACCTATTTGCATCAAATCTTTTATCATTTTATCTATTTTATCGAATCTTGCATCAACTTTTGATCATGTTGAAGAAAAAAGTTTTACTATAAAAAACCGTGTTTTCAAATATTATGCATTACCGTAGCTTCTTTACTCTTCAGTAAAATGAATCAATGTTATATGTCAATCGCTTCGTCTTGAATCAACACAACTTTTCTGTTATCACATCAACTTCAAATTACGAGAATGACAACATTTTCACTATAAAAATCGATTTTTGAAATCTATAAATTACCATAATTTCCCTACTCTTCATTAAAATGTATTATTATTGCAGGTCAATTGATTCGTCTCGAACCAAGGAATCTTTTATATTGTTGCATCAACTTTGAATTATGTTGAAGAAAAAAGTTTTACTATAAAAAACCGTGTTTTCAAATATTATGCATTACCATAGCTTCCTTACTCTTCAGTAAAATGAATCAATGTTATAGGTCACTCGCTTCGTCTTGAATCAACACAACTTTTCTGTTATTGCATCAACTTCAAATTACGAGAATGAAAACATTTTCACTATAAAAATCGATTTTTGAAATCTATAAATTACCATAATTTCCCTACTCTTCATTAAAATGTATTATTATTGCAGGTCAATCGAATCGTCTTGAACCAAGGAATCTTTTATATTGTTGCATTAGCTTTGAATTATGTTGAGGAAAAAAAGTTTTACCATAAAAAACTGTATTTACAAATATCATGCATTACCATAGCTTCCTTACTCTTCAATTACATGTAATGATATTATATTCTTGCATCAACTCTGAATTATGTTAATGAAAGGAGTTTTACTATGAAAAACCCGATTTTTAAAATATTATTGAGTGCTAAAGAAAATGCAATGAATATTTTTTGAAATCCTTCGGTCAGTTTCGAAATGTTAGTGGTGAAAACTAACCCTCCAAATTTCATCAATTTATCTGCAACCGTTTACAAGTTATCCTGTTCACAAAAAAGTATGACACCCACACACATCTGGACAATTGCTTAGAAAATTGTATTAGAAATTTCTAAATTGAGGAAGATTTTTTAAAATAAATTAAAAATTTTTGGATAATGTTACCATTACAAAACTTCCTCTATGAGGAAGCAAAACTGGAAGTACGAAGTGTTGCGGGTAATCGTTCAAGCAGGGTAATAGTCCGCTGATTACTCCCAACTAAGGTAAACCTTCCCGCGGTTACGGGCCTGTAACGTGCTGCCTCCAGTGGAGTCCGCCAGAGACAGCTGCGATTCACCATGGCGAGTTTACCCCAGTCGCAGTTACCCTACTGGCGGTTACCCCACTTCGCACATTACCAGCAACATTTCTTACTCCTAGTTTTTTTCTGTTATAAAATTAATACCTTCTTATTAAGATGAGAATTTAAGAAGGTAAATTACTGCAAAAGAGGGCAAAAGAAGACACGTAGTCTTCGTTTACGGTGATTTAGAAACACGGGGTTTATCGCGCGTACATTTAACGTGACATGGCGTGACGGGAAGCGACGACACGAAAAGAAGTGTGCAGGTTCAGCGATTAAGGGCTTTTTTCTTTTTTTCGTTTCCATTGCTCGAGTTACTGCAGATTACAGGATTCACCTGTGTGCAATTTCATAATCCACCTAAACCCGGTCACGTTATCCGTTTGCACCCGGGCCGTTGCTAGTTTTTTTTAAGAATGAAATTTAATTAAAGATCGCATACTTTGTTTCGTGCACGACTCATAGCGTGACGAGCGAAAGCTAGTCACATTCTGTCATAAAGTCCACATTGAGTTTGTCACTTTTCACAATCTGCAGGATACGGAGGCTCATTTTAGCGACAATTTTGTTGGAGTTTTTTTAAAATTTCTTCATAAGAATTATTTAAATTTTTATGTGTTCCTTTATCATTTTGAAATTTTTGAATTCCTTTCATTAAAGTAGGTTTAAAATTATTTGTGATTTTAATTTGTATACTCACAGAAAAGAGGACTGAACGTTTATAGAAACTGAACTTACCTGAAACATAAAAGAAATGATTTTCATTAATAACATTTCATATAATAATCTAGAATTAGATAACTAATTGATTCATCCCTTCATTCATTCATCGTGTCCATACTGATGCTCTTATGTTTACGATCGATTTTTGCGTGTTTTTTGTCTCGTGAATTCTTTTCTCATGTCAATGTGACACTTTATTTTGACATTTTATGAAATTGTCGTCTCACCTAGAGCAAGATTTTTATAATTTCAATTTAAAATTATAGTTCAAGCTTAGCAGAACAGAACTGTATAAGCAACATTTTTTTTAAATAGGTCTATTGATTTACAAATTCTTATGAAATCATGTTGAAATTGTGGTAGAAGAATTGTTTTTTATGTCTCATTTTTCGATACGGTAATTTGGAAGAGAACTTTTTATGAAATTTTAGTTAAAATATGGTTAAACTTGTAACCTTGTAATATTTTTTTCACCTCAAAGTATTTGTATTTCATGAAATTATTATAATTCAAAGGAGAAAAAAAAACGTAAATTTGGTAATTTTTTCAGATTTCCAACGAAAATTTCTGTTATATTGTAATATCACGATGATAAATTTTGATTTCCTGTAAATTAGATAATTTTGTTTGATAATTCATGTTTCATTTTCATTCGCATCTCTATATGGCGAAAGCAAGTTTTTATTTTTGTAAAAAATTGAAAATTCGATTTTTAATCTCTATCCAAAGCCAATTTTGTGATCCTATGAAGGTTCGATCTTAAAATTCTCATACTTTATAAATGATTTTTTAGTTATTTTAAAAATAAAAAATCGATTTTGTTATACTTGACTACATTTTTTAGATAAAACTTTTTTGACATACTCTCAAATATTTTATATCTCGGCAAAATATTTTCATTTTTTATTTCAACTCAAATTATAAATCTTTCTCTCAACTTTATCAATTCTTGCAGCTTTTTAATTTCAAATTTCACAAAGTTGTAGATTTAAATTCAAATATTAAAAATTTTAGTACACTTTTACTATTAAATCTTTCAAAATTACAACGTTTCATATTGAAAGCTTTGATATATTTTTTATATTCTTTGAAATCATAGAACATCAAACTGAAAGATTGGATAGTTATACAATTTTTACTTTAAAGAATTTGTTATGAAACAATTTTAAATTAAATTGCGTCAAGAAAAAATTGAAGTGATCTTATAAACAAACATTGGAAATCGAATTATGTTCATTTGAAAATGGTTCATGATACTGAACATTTTAAACTAGTTCCGTATTCTGATTTTAATTTTCAATGTAATTCAATAATTTCTACTATTTTTATGGTGACAATTTCATAGTTCTAAAGATTGATGACGAACGTCAAATTTTTCCTTTTATTAGTTCCAATTTTGCAATTAAAATCGAAATGCTTAAATTTTAAGAAGAAGAGTGAACAATTTTAAAATCGTTAATTTTCAAACAATTTAAATTTTATTTTGAATAATTAAAATTTCAAAGTGTTTGAGCATAAAAAAGTTGCAATATCACAATTTTCTTCAGTACTAAACAAAGTTCGTATTTCTTTAAGTTTCAACGTTCCGGTGTAGAAAGTTTTCCATTTTTATCGCTTCTCACTTAAAATTATTTTTTATTCCAAACGTTTATTTTAAAATAATTCAATTTTACAGGTTTATGATTTCAAAAATTTTCCATTCTGAACGGTGAAATGACGATGAATTTATTTTTAAGAAAAATGTCTAAGCAATTTTAACATTAACATATCATTTTTTTGAACGAATGAAAATTCAAAATTCTAGAATTTTGGAGGCTCAAACTTTGAAACATTCAATTCAGTTTTCAATACGGACGAGTTAAATTTTATTCACTTCGAGTGGAAAAATATTTCAATTAAAAAGTTTTTAATTCTCACTTATTCAATTTTGCTAGCTTCCACTTGGAGAAATAAAATTTCAATTTTCTTGAATTTCAAATGATATAATTTTTAAAATTTGAATCTGAGAATGTTCATCATTTAACGTTTCGAAAATGTTATATTACCGAAATTTTAATGGAAAATAATTCAATTTCGAAATTCTTTAATTCAAAATAAAATTGTTAAATTTTGAATGCGTTGAAGTAGAAATGATTTAATTTCTACACCTTTGTAATGAAATTGTGCAATTCCCCAAATCTTAGCCTAAAATGTTTCAATTTTGAGAAGTTCCGTTTTCAAATTTTTCAGCTTCGATTATTTTCAATTCAAAATTATATGTTTTTGAACGCCTTTTCCTAGAAATTATACACCACAAAATGCTCATATTGCAATTCCTAAAAAACAAAATAAAAAAATTTGTTTCTTGATTCGTCGTTGCTTAGTCACTGTTCCCACCTGTTTTAATTTTTCTTTCCTTGATTAGGGTGCTGTGTGAGTACCGAAACGTTGGTAAATACCGTGCATGCTTTTTTATTGTTATTTTATAACAATGAAAATAAAAAAGACGAAAGGAATAAAAAAGAGAAGGATGGGGATTTGGTTGGTTGCCTTTTCAATTTTCTATCCACTTTTTTATTTTTGTCCAAAGAAACAAATTTTTTTATTTTGTTTTTTAGGGATTGCAATAGGAGCATTTTGAGGTGGTTGTTCAAATTTTATCATTGAATTCTTCTTTTATTTTCAGGAATTCTATATATTGACTTGATTATTGGACGTTAAATGGGATTTTGAATTTGATTTCAGACTGATTTAAAATTCTTGAATTACAATAATGCTGTTATGCTGAATCTTCCTAATAAATTGTTCTTTTATGTCTTTTACCGGCACCAAATAATTTTTTTTTTAATAAAGCTGCAATTTTCGTTGATAAGATATTTCTTTAGAACTAACATTTATATTATAAAAAAAACTTTAAAAACTTTTAAAATCTGAATTCTTACGTAATTTCGATAATATCAATCTTTGAAAACAATTTTACTGATCTTGAAAAATGGAGAGTATATGTATTTCCTCACCCAGAGAAACAAGATGTCGTGATACGGCAGTATAAAAATAAAAACAAGTTTCATTTTGAGAAACACCCTACTTTACATATTATTATAAGAACGCTAATTCTTATAACTATTCGGTTGAAATCTAGCAAGAAACCAACAGGAAGTACGTTTCCTACTAAAATGCAATTAAAACAGTTTATATGAGCTCCTTTGTCACAGAATACATTCCTTAATTAAATTGTGCGCAGAAACTTAATTGGAGTTGGGTTTTTCGTAAAAAGTCGTTTGTCGACAAACCTGGGAACAATAAGGAAGGTGTAGAACGTTTTGTAAGAAGGTTGAATTTGAAAGTTGTGTAGTTGCGCTAGGAGGCTTTTGTTAGCTATAGCGACTTTAATGGTTTCACGATGGGAATACAAACTGGAAGCGGGGTGTAAGCTCTAAGGCAGGGTTATGGCCTATTTTAAAACTGACGTAAAATCCGTTTAATCACGTTGGAAGGGGCTCTTCTTGCTATCCCTTTCCGGGCGTGCATCGGACCGTACTACTTTTAATCCGTCAGTTAAGTTTAACCGACCGTTAAGTCTTAACCTCCAGTAGAAAGCGTGAGGTAAAGTACTTGAAAATGAAAGGCTGTGCGGAGATTAAAATTCGGAACCTACTTTACCAGGGATGACGCTTTTCTCCCTCAACACCAATAATCGTAATCGGTTGCTAATTAATTAACTTTCATTATTAACAGTTATGAGGTAACTATCAGAAATTAACCTTTTACGATAACCCCTGTTCAAGCTTAAATGGGAGGTTGCACACCCTCGTACATTTTTGAAGAAGTATTGGTAGAAGTATCAAAAAAATGCAAAAAGTATTGGGAGTACTAGGTTTGCGAATGCTTACGAAAATAGTATTTCATCTATTTATTCCAATATTTATTTCAATACTATTCTCCAATAATCACTTCAATACGTCTTTTGCATAAATGCATAACACGGTGGCCGCAAAAATCTTTAACACAAAATCTCTTATAAACGGAATAATACAATTTTATGATGAAATTTTCAAATTATTCATTTATTTACACCACAAAAGATGAATTTTCATTCCAAAACAATATGTTCTAAAAGAACAATTAAATTTTTCACCGGAAAAGATGAATTTTTACAAAAATAGTTAAATTCTTAACAAAATAAGTAAACTGAATTTTTAATCTCCGAAGGATGAATTTTTAACCAAATTGTTAAATTTTCAAACAAAAATGACTAAATCGTAATCAAAAATAGTTACATTTTTATCTGAATAATTAACTTCTCCAGAAGATACTTGGATTATCAACAAAAAAAAGGTGAATTTTTAATTCGAAGGGGCAAGTTTTCTGTCCAAAAAGACAGATTTTCACCACGCTGTTAAATTTTCAACCAAAAATGGTGATTTTTTGAAAAAATAAATAAATGTTGCAACAAAAGATTTGAATTTTCAACGTAGACAAATGACCTTCCAATCAAATGTTGGAATTTTTCATTGAAAAAATATTGACTTCAACAAAAAATAGTTGAAATGTCAACCAAATAGTGAGCTGTAATAGTTGGTGTCTTAATCAAAAAAGATTAAATTTTTACAAAAAAGTGTATTTGAAAGTCAATAAGACAAATCTTCAACCAGGATATTGATGATCAACCAAGAAGATTGAATTTTTACCAAAAGAATTTTCAATAAAAGAAACAAATTTTCAAACGAATCGTTAAATTTTTAATGAATAAAAAATAAATTTTCAAAAGAAAAACGAAAGAGTTGAATTTTCAGTGGAAAAATTAATTTTACACGAAAAGACACGAATTTTCAAGAAAATAGTTAGATTTTTACCAAGCAGATGGATTCTTCACTAAAATGATTCACTTTTAACCTAAAAAGACGAATATTGATTTTTTAGCAAGAAGAAACGAATTTTCTACAAAATAGTTAAATTTTTGATCAAGCAGAGAAATTCTTAACTAAAATGATGAATTTTCAACCGCAAACGACAAACTTTTGACCACTGGGATTAATTTTCTACCAAAAAGATTGATTTTATACCAAAAAATAGAAATTTTCAACAAAACACATGAATTAAAGAAAAGATTTGAATTTTCCACAAATAGAAGATAAATTTTCAAAGAAGAATAAAAAGATTGAATGTTCATTAAAAAGATATTTTCTCACAAAAAGAAATCAAGTTTCGATAAAATAGTTGAATTTATAACCAAGCAGATGATTTTTTAACTGAAACGACGAAATTTTCACACAAAAGATGAATTTTCAAAAAATACATGTTTTAAACAAACGAAATTTTGATTTAAATTTAAATTGTTGAACCTTTCTGGGGGGAAAAAAAATTATCTGTCGAGCAGTTGAATTTTTTACCCGAAAATATGAATTTTAAACCCAAAATATCAATTTTCAACAAAAAATGGGGAGGTTCCATTTTCATTGAAACATTTTAATTTTAACAAAAAACAAAGATTTTTCAACAAAGTAGTTGATTCTTTAACCAAAAAGGTGAACACTTAACCGAAAAGATACATTTTCAACAAAAAAGTTCAAGTTTTACCATAGTAGTTGTTTTAATTTAAAAAATAATTTTTCAACAAAATAATTTTAAAAAAAAATTTTCTTTATGAAGTGGCTTAGCCTTTAACTTAAATTTGAGCTCTTTCAGTGAAATTAGAATTAAGAATATAAAAATAAATAATTTACCATTAAAATTAAAAAACAATCAATTCCATGATCATAAATTTATCATTATAAAAATTATTGGTTTAATATTCAGTAATATAATAGTAGATATTTCGACAAAAAAAGATTTTGATATGAAATGAAAGATGGTTTTATTCTACAAAAAAAAAGACGAATTTTTAACAAATTAGTTGAAGTTTCAACTAAAAAAGAATAATTTTCAACCAAACAGTTGCATTTTCATTCAAAAAGAAAGAATTTTATATTAAAAGAGATACATTTATAAATCGGAAAAACAAATTTTCAGAAAAACAATTGAATTTTCAACCGAAAAATATTTGAGTTGAATTTCCAACAAAGTTGTTGAATTTTTAACGAAAAAGGAAGAATGTTTAACAAAATTATTAAATTTTCTGCCGAATAATAAAATTCTGTACTAAAAATGAAATCCTCAGGAAGAAAAAACTGCAAAAAAAACGGAAGAGAAATACAAGGTACACAAATTACTGAGAAGAATATTATATCAGGGAAACTTTTCTAAACGAAATAAAACAATATCAAATTAAAATTTCATAATTTTGAATATATTATCCTTGAAGGTTATTTAGAGTGCCTCATAGAAAATCCTTGACTTCTCTCTGATTTCTAGTTTTATTCTAACCTAGGACCAGACTGTGTATTATAATGAAGTATTATTATCATCTGCCAGTTGTCACAAAATGTGAAGCCTTCCCACTTAGTTTGAACGTGAAGATGAAATGAGACTTTTATCCAAAATTATTGCTATTACATGTGCAATTTTTGGAATTTTTGGAATTAGGAAAGTAAATATTAAGTACCTTTGACAATTGGTGGGAGTTGAGAAACGATGGTGGTAAAGCAATGGAGAGAACGTTAAAAGTAACGTTGGAAGTTAGAAATTAGTACTGTTGCCAGGCGTTTAAAAGATAAAAGCAAACTTTTCCCATTAATAGTGGGTTGGAGTGCAGCTCGAGTATGGTGCAACCCCTAAGTTATCCGAGTAGCTGACGAGGCCCTTCACGGCAACCCTATAATTATTTAAAAACTTTGAAACTTGTCCTGGCGAGGAAATTCATCGCTAGATCGTATCACTAGTCAATATACCGACAAAGTCGCAAAGAGTCGCCTGAATTGCTTGTAATAGTGCACTACTTCTGGTTGAACCGTTTCCGGTTATTTTTGGCAATTTTCGACCATTCATGTGACATAGCTGTGCTAACCAAACCTGCATTCCAAAAGGAAAATAATATGCCGAACGTAAAAGCGAGCATGGGAGACATTCACTCGCATCCATCCGGCAGTTATTGCAAAATCAATTCCTGAATGCGAGTATCATTCTGAAGTAGTCTCGTTTGAAATCAGTCTTTTTTCTCTTTTATATTTGTTTGAGATGTTTTTTCAGCAAATTATGAATTTCAATACGTTCTTTCATTATCTGAGACTGAGAGGTTTAAAAACTTTCAACCACTCTGCGTTGGCCCATTCTGAGAGGACCGTAACAGCTTCTTTTGAAGCCTGACCTCAAAAAAAATTGTGATGTAATACATGAACGTACCCTGACAACAGCCTCTTTTCAAGTTGTTTAGGATGGTTGTTTTCATATTTTGAAGACTAATAATTGTATTTGACGGGTATGAGGTAGGAAGGCTATAGGGATATGGTGGGCATGGGGCAATTCCTGATACGGCAGCTCAACATGGAAAGTTAAAAAACTAATAAATCAAAATTCCTAGAACAGCTACATTGTAAAGATGTGGTGACAACATCGCGTTTCTCCTCTTCACCAATCATATCCATTCTCCCAGCTTAATTGGTGAAGAGGGGAAAGGGGTATTTTGGAAAGGGAAAAAAGTACCCAGGTGTGAGTGGATGAAAAAAGGGTTTTCATATTGATATTGGAGGAAAAAGTTTTGTATCTGGAAGGTAGATGGTAAAAACTGGTATTTCGAGAGTAAAAGAAAAAATGTAGCATCTGGGTGGGTGTAGGGGAAAATGTGGTATCTGGGGAGGAATTGGTAGCAAAAAGGGGTTATCTCAATTCCCCCTGAACCTTTCGTGCGCCAACTCGCCAATAACGTTTCTCATAATTTGGTTTCCGTTCCGAAAGGTTCAGTTTCATTGTCACCTATACATGTTCTTCAAACCTTGCACATAATTTTTACAATTCACATTTTCTGAACGAATGGAGAGAGGGAAAAGGGTGAATACATGTGATGATCTACATGTGGGAAAGAAAAGTAAGTATGGTCAAGGTTAAAATTTGAGGTTGGGACAAAAAGCTGTAATAGGGGACGGCGGCTGTGCCAAGGTAATGTGATATCTGTGCCTATATATATAGGACTGAGTAGGGGAAAATAGTCAATTACGATATGGCGTAGTAAAGGTATTGGTGGGATGGTTGGGGATGATTTGGGGTAGAGAGAAACTTGGGTAGAAGTAGGGAGTAAGGTAATAATGTAGCTTAATCTGGGGTAATAATGTAACACATGGTGAAAATGCAAGGATTGGGGTAATATGCCAAATGGGGTAATGTGGCACATTCAGTAATTTTGGTCTCAGACCCACGATTTCTGACACGGCGGCTAGACCTATGTAGAGATAATATGCATAATAATATTTGCTTAAGGTGTCGTTTTCTAATTTGGAATAATGTTACGGGTGTCAGCAATTAGTTCAGAGTCATGGTTGTTTTCTGTTTTGCGTTAAGGTGGCCTTGGTGCGGTTGGTGTCACAACTACATTGTACTTATTAGACTTTATAATGCACAGTACCCAAGCGCCTTATGTATGTTAATGTGTTAAGCCTGATGTGAGCGAGCGACTTTAGTTCTCGAGGAGTGCATTGTGGCCGGAATTTGCATGGTGCAATGAGCATTATGCAACCACTGCACATGATAAGTTATTTGGCTGGTGCTCGTAACCGCTGCCGGGCTCTCTCGTTACCGATTATTATTATTACCAGTAGGCTAACTCGCTGATGCCACCCTCGCCTCGCTTCCGAGGATCTCGAACGACCTGTACTCCGGCTTTGATGATCACTATACTCCTACACTCGTTACACGTATGCTACTGTTAAAATCCCCTCGCAAATGAGTCCATTTAGCCACTAACACCACCACGCAATGAAACTGAATGTGCTGTCAATGGATCCTAGCAAACTAAGATTGACCAAATCCCTTAGCTACTCGAAATCAATTCACTTAGAAATTAATAAAAATTTATTGAAATGATTACATTAAATGATTGAAAGGTCTCGGGGCATAAGGGCATAAGTGGTAAATTTCGAGAATGCGTTTCACTGGCTCAAACTGATTGTTTTTATCTAACGCACGTCTCTGTGGAGACATGTGTTATATTTGATTCAGAAGTGAGCCAAAACCATGTTTGGTCATTTTTTTTGACTAAGTTTAAACATTTTGCAGTGAAATTATGAATTATTTTTTTCTCAATCTATATTTTGAACTTTGCTGCGAAGTACATTCTTGTTTCTTTTTTCAAATTAAATGTAGTTAAGTTAGACAGCTTTTGGTCTCTCTTCAAACTTTCGAGATTTGGCACTTATACATCAGGACCTTTCACTTATGTTCAAATTGAATATAAAATTTGTATGATCTGGAAAATATTTTTCTGTAGTTAGTTTTTAACTTCGAATAAGGTTTCAATATTCTAGAGAGAATGTTTGTAAATATAAGAGTTCATACATAATTAAAATTGCACAACTTATCATTTAAAAACTTAGAAGGTTAACAAGTCAAGCTTATTAAGCCTTCGAAATGAATTAAATTTGAAAATTGTGCATCTATGATCAATTAACTTTATCATGATTAATTACTTCAGCAAGACGAAAAATAAGTAAAATGAACTTTAAAAAACTTTAAAACTTTGAAAAACAAGATTAATTAACTTCAACAAGCGTATAAGATTACACAATTTTAAATTAGTAGCAGCATGAAAGACAAATCATAAACTCAAGCGTGCAAAATTGAAATATTATAAATTTATGATTAAAATAATAAAACATTCAAGAAGGTAAATTTCAAAATATGATTCGTTGGGAATTGTACACATTGAAACTAGAGAAATGGTCATTCGAAATTAAACATTTTCAAATATGGTGGTTCAACATTCCGAAATTGAAAATTGGTGGACCATATAATTACAACGTGTTTTGAGAAAATTAATGCCTTTTAGAATTAGACAATTGATAACTCATAACCTTTAATAATTAATTTCAAAATTAAAATTGAAAGAAGAAAAGAAGATTCGAAAAGAACTTATCCAATTTTTCGAATTTAAAATTACCAAGTACGATCCATTGTAATTGTTAGATTATGAATCTGATAAAATTTCTAACTAGATATTAAAAAAAAGTATTCAATTCAAATCTGTCAAATTGAACAGTTTTCGTTTCTGATTTTACAGTAGTTTCAGATTTACAAATTAAAAGTATTATTTAAACATACGAATTTGAATCTATAATATTCAGAAGTTTTGAATTTTACAGGTTCCAAAATGAAACCTTAAAACACAAAGTGTTCAATTTAAAATTTTTAAATATTTTAATTGTTGAAAGTTACACAATTTGAAATAAAAGTCGTGAAAATGTGAAAGAAAAGAACAGAACAATCTTATCCAATAATATATCATTTAATATTATCAGATGACAAATCTGAATTGAAATAATTTATTGTCAATCTTGTATCTACTACAACCTTTATTTTCATATTTCTAAATGTTTCAAATAAATATTACATTTAAATTAAAAATGACGGGAAAATGATATTTGAAATACAAATATTTTTCAACTTTGACAAAAACCAAAATTTTACTGCTTGATGCATTTTAGAATCAAGTTCGAGTGAATGCGTATGAAGAATCAGGTTACAGTTACTTCATATAAAGAATCAGATTTGGCTCCCACCGTATTTGAAATCAAGTATATTTTTATCAATTTTTACTTTTTGTGATAAAATAAACAAGCAGGTCATTCTCCATGAGTTAACAAAATATTTTGGAATTCTAGGTAATACTCAAAGAGGAATAAATAAAAATAAAATTAGTCACTCCATATACGGAGAAACTCAAATCTGATTTTTTGTACGATCAACGAAAACCGGATATTTCAAACGGTCTTATTCGAATTGGATTCAATATTGCATGATGTAGTCAAATCACAAATAAATTCAAAATTAAGAAAATGCTGAGATTTCTTACAGTTGGAAAGCATGTCTGAACAAAAAAATTAATTTCTTGCTAGGATCAATACTTAAAATACCTGATATTATCGATTCAAAATCGTAACCTTCCTTAAAGTAGAATAAACCGTTTTTCCAATCGAATCTGACCATCCGTTACATCAAAGTACATAAAAATAGAATTCCATTGGAGCAAGAAGTGGCCATCGATAAGATCGGAGATTGGAAGATAAAATCTTCGTTTCCCCTTTTCAGTTGTGTTTCACTGCTCTGATTTAAACCCAGCAATGCGGAATGATGGAAGGGTAGCAACAGATAGGAACAGGACAGAAAGTGTACTTTTTTGTGGTAAGGGGTATTATCCGGGATCTGAAGTACGAAAAGGGAGTTAAACTTCACAAAAAAACGAAGATTAACCTTTTGTCTAGTGGTGCGCTATGGCGTTCCTTTGTCCGAGTTGAGCACTCTGTTGCGACACCCAGTTTTTGTCCAGGTTGTCCCGTTTCTCTCTTTCTGTCCCACCCTGCATCCCGACAAACCCCTTTTACCACTACAACTAACCGTGGCCAGCAGGCTCGCGTCCAGGGGGCTCGAGAGTTAAATCCTCCAGTTCTCTGATGTTACCAACCTGAAATATTCTAACTGGGCACCGCGAAACACGACCAGTCTGCACACCCAAGCCCAGGTATCGCACGAGAGCGCAAATCCACTCCGTAAATGAACTTTTGGATTTCAATTCCTCCACAAAATTTCCAACGCCATTTAGTTAATTCTCTGAATATAATTCTGAAGAGCTCGACTAAATTTTAATTAAAATAGCTGTTTAACAAAACATTCAAAAAGTCATTTCGGTCCAGAAGAAGCACACTAAAACTTGGGGTATCAAATTGTTGCAGCTATTTTGATCTAGAATTTCAACTCAATATGATTCGCTTTAGAGGATCAATGAAAAGTGAAGAGGACAACTTCAAGGCATTCTAGCATTAGTATAAAAAACAGAAGACAGTTGACGATTTTCGAAAAATATTCCTTTCTGCCAAATTCAAGTTCTGCAAATCGATAATCGATCCTCAATCGAGATTTGCTGACAGTTGTGAATGAACATACAGAACCTCAGTGATCATAAATTCAAATAAACGCAACTGAGTAAATGATTTTTTTCCAAATTCCATTGACAATTTAATCTTAAACGATCAACAATTCCACTATTGACACTATTGACACACTTCAGCACTTTTTTGACTTTTTCTTCAAAGAAATTTTCCGAATTCTTTGCTGAATTGTCCGAAACAAAATCTGCCATCTCTAAGATCTAAATTTGGAAATAGTTCAATATTTTGAAGATTTAAAAAGAGTTTAAGGGATTTCAAATGACCTATTTTAGAGATTTCAATGTCTTTCATAGGGTTTCAAACTTTTAGTGTATTCTAAAAGATTCCAGGGGATTTTGGATGATTTGAAAGATTTCAAGAAACAAGGATTTCACCAGATGTACGAGAATTTATAGAATCTCCAAGGGCTTCGGAGATTCAAAAATTTACAATGGATTTCAGTGGATTCGAAAGATTTTAGAATAGTTAACAAGATTTCAAGAATTTTTCAACATTCAAAGAGATTTTAGAAAATTTCAATAAATTTGTAGAGAACTTTAGAGAGTTAATGGAATTGATTGAAATTTTAAGGGAATTCTATAGATTTCATGGGCTTTTATGGAGTCTCAGAAGATTTGGAAGATTAAATTAAATGTTTCAAGTTGCTGTACGGGATTTAAAAATATTTCTAGGCATTTCACAGTACTTAAAAAATTTTTAAAATGATTGTGTATTGAAAAAGATTTCAAAGATTTTCATGTGATTACAAAGCCTGTTGTAGGATTAAAGAATTTCAAACGGTTTTAATAAAATTCAAGAATATTTAAAAGATTTTGAAGATTTCACAGAATTTTTAAGGTATTTACCTAATTGGAAAGGATATTATGGTTTTTACAATATCTGAGAGAATAATAGGATTTTAAAGAAAATTAAAAATTTCCATAAGATTAGAGGGAATTTCTGCAGATTCCGCAAGGTTACAAACATTTAATAGTTTTTCTACAGATTTTAGAAGATTTCAACAGAATTTGAGAGCTTTTAATATATTTCAGTGATTTTGGATGGTTATCACAGATTTCAAGGAATTTCGAAGCTTTGAGAGGATTTAAAAAGGTTTCAAGGGATTTCAAGAGGATCTATAGTGTACCATATGAAATCTTACAGGATATCAATGGATTTCAAAGATCTTATCATTTTTTAAGAAATTTTGGAAGATAAAGGCAGATTTCAAAAAGTTTTGTGAGATTCTACTGAATTTTCGTAACTAAGGATTTCGCAAGATTTAAGGGATTGTATAAATTTTAAAGGATTTGAAATTTAAGGAGCTTAGGACATTTAAAAAGATTCCAAGGAATTCGAAGATATTTCAAAATTCTTAAGTAAGGTTAGTACATTTTTTATATTGTTGAAATTAGATTATTTTTATTTTGAAAGGAAGATTGAAATGATCCGCATCGCTTTTGAAACCTCAGGATTTTCCATGATGTTGGTCAATTAGTCACTATGGGATTCTCTCGAATTGCGATTTATTTTGAGGCCAAGTATTATTGATGTATACAAATTTTGAAAATTTATTCTTTACAGGTAACATTTAATATTCATTATTGATATTTTTTATAGGGTTTCATAGCCTCAGGCAGAATCACTCATAGTATAGGTTGGGTATCCGTCCATCCTACTTTTTTCCGGGAGAGGAAGTAGACAAAGGTAGTGGAAGGGGAAGTGAGAGTAGGGTAAGTGGGAGAATGTAGGGGTTGTAGGAGAAGGGAGGATTAATGAGAAGCATTTTGGGGGGGGGGGTGATGATAAGGGAACGTGAGGGAAGGGAGAGTGAGTCAGGGGAAGTAGTATAGTGGAGGGGAAGCGAGAGAATAGAGCAGAAGTGGGTGGACGCAGTAGAGGGGTGAAGGAATAAGGAGAAGTGGAGGGAAGTAGGGGCAGTAAAGGAAATTAGATGAAGAAAGAGAAATTACATGAAAGGAGATTAATTAGCGGTAGTGAGGAGAAAGGGGAGAACAGTTAGGCAGGGAGGGGACATAAGGAAACTAGAAGGGTGGGTGGGAGTCTCATCGAGGACAGGGCGGCGAAGTGTAGGAAGTATGAGAGTGCAGGTAGAGGAAGTAATGATTAGTAGAGTAGGTGAAAGTAGGAGTAGTAGGGATTAGGGTACGGGATGATAAGACAGAAGAGGAATGGGGAAGTAAGAGAGGCTAGATGAGTTAGATCAGGGGAAGGTAAAGTGATGAGGGGTAGATTTGAACCACTCATTAACATCGTTTGTACAAAAAATGTAATACCTGATCTTGACCGAATTTGACGTTTAGAGAGATGAAATTTTTTCCAATAATGAAAAATATATATTTCAACGATACTAATGAAAAAAGATTATAGAAGATATTCCTTGTAGCTTTGGGGAATACCAAGAGATAGTTCCTAATGAAATTAAATGAGGGGAGGAATAAAGAAAGACGGAACAATCTAAGGGAGATGGAGTGGTTCCTCAGTATTTCTTTTTGTGGCGTCACATAGAAATTCAATTGTCTCCAAGTAAATTACGAGCTGGAGTAAGACCTGGAGAGTGTAAAGCGCACAGTTGGTCTGACCTCAAGGCGAGGCATTCCACTGCTACTTAGCGTTCAATACGTTCCACTTAGTACTGACCCAACTCTGCCTTTACTAGTTTCCTCTTCCGACAACGCTTGCGCTTGACTTAGTAAATTAGTCCTTTTGAAACTAATCCTCTTTGCATTATATTGTTTAATATATTTCTCTTCTTTTTCAAAAAAGATTAAGAACATTCACTTCTTCTTATAAATTCAAAATGGGGCGTTACGTGCGGAGAGCAAAACTCAAGTCATTGATTTTGAAATTTTTTGTTATTTTATATTGAATAGGGTTCTGGACAGGTGTGCCACAAGATTCTGTAAAATTTAAATTTTGCAAAGCTTAGTGACAATGTAAAATGTAGGACACCTTTTTAATAAAATTTTTTTATCTCTGGGTCTATTGGTATTTCAAAAAATGTCCTTATTTTGATCACAGTGCACCTTTATGTGCAAGTGAAATTTTTCTTCACTTGAAACTGTGTGAAATAATTGAAAAGACAATTACAATGGTTGAAAATTGGTAGTTATTTTACTGCCAACGTACGAGTACATGTACCAGTGAATGTCTTCTTTAATACATAATAATAAAAACATAACAGAAAATAGAGGATTCAGCTATTTCTAATGGGAAAAGATTAAGCAATTCAAAAATGGGAAATTGAAACATTCCAGCGATGAAACTTTAGCAAAAGAGTCAATATTATTATAGATAATTATTTAATCATGTCAATTTTCATCAATTTTGTAAGAAGAATTGAATATTGAGTAACCTTGAGCTAGATTGTAGACCTAAAACATCCTCAAATTTTAAAATTCTCAAATTTTGTATATGAATTTAAAACAGTTTTTATATTTGTAGAAACATAATATACATTAATTTTCAGCCAAAGAGTAGAGTTTTTAACCCAAATATATAAATTTTAAACAAAAAATAAAAAAATTGGATTTCAAATAAAAACCGATTATTTTTGATTGAGTAAAATAGGAATTATCTACAAAATAGCTGAGCTTTAAACAAAAATGCTGAATTCTTTTGGAAATAATTAATTCTTGATGAAAAGTGAAATAGTTGATATTTCTACGAAAAAATATTATTGTTTTTATACGAAAGTATTTCAATAAAAACAAAAAATAAATTCTTTTAACAAATTAGATGAATGCTTCACCATAACAGGCTTGTTTCTAATCAAAAAATAGGAATTTTCAACAAAAGACGAATTTCCTGAAAAAAAACAACAAATTTCAAACAAAATATATCAATTTTTAACGAGAAAGGAGAGCTCTTCGATCAGAAATAGAAAATATCAATATTCAGCTGAAAGAGTAAATTAAAAAGAGAATATTCAGCCTGAAAAATTAGTTTCTAACCAAAAACAGAACAGTTGAATATTCCGCGAATAAGTGAACATAGAACCAAATAAAATAAATTTTTAATGAAATAGTTTAAGTTTTAACCAAAAAGATAAACTTCCAACTGAGTTGGTGACATTTCTATAAAAAAAGATGAATTTTCGACAAGAAATTGAACTATTTTGTTAAAAATCTCTTTTTTCTTGGTTGAAAATCAATTTTTGTGACTGAAAATTCAATTTTCATATTTTTGGATATACATTTTTTTATATATTTAAAACATCATGAAAATTGTTAAAAATTAATCTCTTTTGGTAGAAAATAAGTCTTTCAGTTCGAAAATGCAAGCAAAATGATTATTTTAGTGATAAATTATCACCCAAAAATAGAATAGTTAAATTTTCAAATAGAAAAATGAATTTGTAAAAAAATCGAGTTTTAAACGAATAGTTGAATTTTCAAGGAAAGAAATGTATTTTCATTCAAAATGATGAAGTTTTAACTATTTCGATGATTTTTCTACAAAAAAGGCAAATCATCAACAGAATAGTTGATTTTTCATCTGAAGCAGATAATTTCATCAACTGCAAATATAATATTTGAATTTTCAGCTAAAAAATGATTTTCCAGAAAAAAATAATTTTCAATAAAAAAAAAAGAAATAATGTCCAACAAAATAGATGAATTTTCAACCTAAAATGACAATTTCTTAACCAAAAAGAATGAATTGTTAACAAAATTGTTGAATTTTCAACTTCAGTTTATCGAAAATTCCCTGACTTCCTGAAATTCCCTGACCTCTGAGTCAAAATACTTTTACACTTTTAAATCGATAGTTCTATTCTCAATCAGTTTTACAGTTTTCGATTCGTTTTTAAATCAAAATAAATCATCTGAAATATTTTTGCAACAAATTTTTTTCTTCAAAAATTATTAACAATCAAATGTCTTGATCATTTTTTTCGAAAAATTGATTATTCGCAAACGGTTGATCGAAATTCAATAATTGAGTTCTGAAAATTTTTGTTACGACGTATACTTTACGCTCAAAAATTGTTCGGTAGTAAAAAACATTTTTTCATCGTTCGAATAATAGTTTATTTCAACCAATTGAAAATTAAAAAGACTTCTCCGCGTGTGAAAGAGTTCTTCTACGTGCTAATAGATTCTACTATCTCTTCCGAAAATTTTAGTTGAAAAAATAGTTTGTATTTTGCAGTAGTTCAAAAGTTATTGATTTTGTTTGTGACCGCGTTCCGACCTCCAACGCTGGTCAAGCGATTATTTAAACAATAAAACAATGTTTTCACTACCGAATAATTTTTTAGTGTGAAGTATACTTCGTAACAAAAATTTGCATAACTCAGTTATTAAATTTCGATGAACGGTTCACTAGTAATCAATTTTTGAAAATGAAATGATCAAGAACTTTGATTGTTAATAACTTTTGAAGAAATGAACTTTTTTCAAAAATATTTTTGGAAAGTTTATTGATATAAGAGCGAATCGAAAACTGTATAAATTGATTGAAAATAGAACCACCGATTTAAAATTAGCACACTTGAGATATTTTGACTTCTCTAGCAACCATATTTTATCTTTCTCACAAGTGGGGTTAGGTTGGTGTTCGACGCGGATTTTTTTGTAACTTTGCAGGTGAAAAGAGGATCCCAGACTATAAACAGAAAAATTAATTTTTTGGGCAATCGTTCATATTTAGGGGTTAATTAATTATTATTATTAATTATTTTTTTTAAAGTCTGGGATCCTCTTTTCACCTGCAAAATTACAAAAAAATCGGCGTCGGACACCAACCTAACCCACCTTGTCAGACCAGGAAATATTACATAGACCTCTGCAAAAAATTAAATTGCATTCGCACAAGTTCATCGAGCGTGTATTGGTTCCTATCGAAATAGTGGTCCTCTGGTCGCTTCTCATGACAAAATCGCGGCAAAAAAGAAGACAAAATGAAGATTCTTCCGTGGAAAAGTGGTGAAATACTGCAGAGAAAATCGAACGGTCTTCATAAATCCTGAACGTAAATCAGTCTTTATGGAGTTCCCTCTGGGCCGCAGAGGCTATTTGGAGTATAGTTTGTACATAAACGTGTAGGCGTGTGAATATAGCATAATAATGGAAATCCCTTGGCGAACACTTTCTACACATTTGCCCTCTATTTCGTCCTAACACAGGAACGCAGCAACTTTGAGTTAACCGAGAGGAACTCGTTATAGTATCGGTGCAAACGGTTATTGACCTTCTGTCGATATTATGCGCTTATTTTATTGCTCCTTTTATTCCTTGCTTCTACCTCTATTCTTTGAGAAAAAATATTTCTAAATTATTCAAAATCATAAAAGCAGTATTGATCATTAAAAAATAATTGAGATTATTAACGTCTTATATGCGTTTCTGACTTTCAATTCATAAATAATTGTTATTCTAGAAAACTCAGAATATTGAGGAAGGAGAATTGACATCGAATGAAGAAAATATAGTAACGAATACGGATGATACAATATTTTCTTGGTACAAGGAAATATATTTTTTCAAGAAGATGTACTAGATGGAAGAAACTTGATTTCTGTCATTCAAGTAGATTTTCTTGAGATAAGAAAAACTTTCTCGATTCGATGCTAATTTTATTTTCAGTTCAGGGAGCTAGCTCAGTGCGAAATAAGAAAAGGAAAGGAAGATAGGGAAAAGAATAAACATTCATATTTATATCTAGAAAGGAAGAAATAATCTTTTTATAAAATTTTTTGTATTTCATAAATAACTTTTGACGGGTTTTTAATGATTTCTGCTATTAAAAACTTGATTATTTGACTCACAACTTTTCGCACATACTTATTTACAAGCACATATAAAATTCTATCAATTTTTAGTTAAACTTTTTTTACATGACAAAACTAAAACTCTATCAAGATTGAGTTTCCATTGCTCTTACTGATTCATTAACGTATTAAATCTTCTCAATTGTTTGGTTCCTTTCGTAGAATATTACATTTAGAAACTTGATGGATAAAATGCTCCTTAAATTTAACTACTACTTTCGGAAGGCCCTTAAAAAAATTACCGGCTTAGCATTCATCGTACCTTTTTATTTATACTTTCAATACATTTTGGGGAGTTTCCTATCGCGTAAAAAGGAATGAAACATCTCGGGAGCGTAATATGAAAAAAATTGGAGCGATATTGGAATTTAAAACGTGAATTTGAAATTGTAAATATTAAAGTGGCTCACTGGATATCATAAAAACGATAAAATCGATGAACGATAAAATAGATATCAAAAGACATGAAAAGTGTGCTTACTTTCTTCGAGCCACGATTATATTTTGACCGAGACGTCTAGTTTTTGTAAATTATCTCTGAGTCAATTTAAAAATTTCCCCTTCCAGAACGACGTACATCATTTTACATGGAAAAATTGTAAAATTTTTACTTAGAAGATTTCTTTTTATGGTTTTGAATTTACAATTATTTATTGTTGGAGAATATAAGCATAAAAATATATACTGACTTTTTCCAGATTCAGGATTTAAAACTACGCTATGTTGAACATTTAAAAAATACATTTTGATATAACTAAATTTCACAATTTTAGAGTAGTTTATTTTGTAGGATATCTGATTATTGGATTTTATACTTTATAATCATCAAATATTTTCAATTTCGAGCGCTTCAATGTATGAAGAGGTTCTACATTGTATAATTCTACATTGTAGCATAATAAAGATTTAAATAAACTGAAAAATTTCTATTTTCAATGATTTATTCTTGTTGAGTTCTAAACTGAAATTTGATTACTGTAGAAAACAACGTCATTTTTACCGTCCTAAATTTGAGAATGTCAAATATTGCGAGCCATCCAAGGATGATTAGTCTGAAAGCTTTGAAAATTAAATGCATCCTAATTGAAAACTTTCAAAATTAACAAATTCCAACAGTTCGAAACTTTCCTTAAAAATTTCAGGATTCTCAAATTAAGATCATGTAACGAAGTCTTTAATGATGACACAAAAATCAACGATAAGGCAATTTTGTACAAAGGAAACGTTTTTATATTGAAAAAAATTTTATAAGATTTTAAACGGACGTATACTAATAACCCGTCACACTGACTTGACAAGAACAGGAAAAGTCGCTAGACAAGCAAGAGGGAAGATATGATAAATTTGGACAGAATGAATGAATGGTAACTTTTTATGATATATATTTTTGAATAAAACTTGGAAAAGTTGCAACCGTTCTAACCCATTGTCAAGAGTAATTTCAGGATTTCAGATTTTTCTCGACATTCGACTGTGGCAATCTTAAAAGTGTGATAAGCATCAAATGTGTTCTTGGAGGGAATAGTGTTACTATTAGGAAAGTATCCAATCACGTGTGCGATCCCAGCGATAAGAGTATCCTATAGTTTGTACTCGCGGAACCACCACTTCCTTCTATTTCCCAACTTTCGAGTTCCCGCTGAGTCACCCCCTTCACCCCTGAATGATCTGATTCCGAACCCTGGCTGCACGGCTGATTGCGGCTCAATACCAGGGTTTCATCCATCCTGATATGACCTCATATACCTACCTATCTGATTCCACGTTCCAGCAACAATGGCGCATTACGTCCGTTTAATCGATGATAAATCGTTCCCGATATGCATACCTACATTTGTGTGCAACTGATGCCAATGTATGTAAATATCAAAATGCATACAGAAGCAATTCACAAGCGGATGTGGCGCGACAGGATTAGATTGAAAGTACGAGCATTGGTCCCCTAAAATGGGGAACGAGTGCAGTTGATTGTTATCCTACTATTGATTCTACTTTCATTCCTAATCTGGAAAAAAGTTTTTTTTAGAGTACTTTATTCGATATTATTTTTTAAAGATTTCAAGAAAACTGAACATCTTAAAAATTTGCGATTGATAGTTGTTCATTCGTCAGATAGAATCAATCGAATGTGTTTGTTGTCCATCAGGAAATTGAATTTCACAACAACAAACTGTCGTTGCTTCTAAAGCAACAAGGGCTTCAATTTTAAGCTGTTCAGTTTTGATATTTACACAATTTGAAAATGTAGGATGTTGAATAGGGTGATCCTGAGTTTCTGTATGTAAATATTAAAGTGCTTCCAGAAGCAATTCCAAGTGGATGTGGCGCGACAGAATAATATTGAAAGTGCGAGAATTATTACTCTAAAATGGGGCACGAGTACAATTGTTTGTTATCCTACTATTGATTCTACTTTCATTCCTAATGACAAAAAAAGTTTTTGTTACAGTACTTTATTTCATATTATTATTCAAAGATTCCAAGAAAAGTGAAGATGTTAAAAATTTTCAATTGATAGTTGGTCATTCGTCAGATAGAATCAATCGAAATTGTTTATTGTCCACTAGAAAATTGACTTCGACAACAGCAAACTGTTGTTGCTTTTATAGCAACAAGGGCTTCAATATTAAGCTTTTCAGTTTCGTTATTTATACAATTTGAAACTGTAGGATATTGAATAGGGTGATCCTCAGTTTCTGTATGTAAATATTAAATGCTTAAAGAAGCAATTCACAAGTGGATGTGGCGCGACAGAATGAGCTAAAAAGTACGAGCATTAGTACTCTAAAATGGGTAACGAGTGCAGTTGATTATTATCCTACTATTGATTCTACTTGTATTCTTAATCTCGACGAAATTTTTTGTTACAATACATTATTTGATATTATTGTTTAAAGATTTCAAAAAAGTGAACATGTTGAAAATTTTCAATTTATATTTGGTCATTAGTCAGATAGAATCAATCGAATTTGTTTATTGTCCACTAGAAAATTGACTTCGACAACAGCAAACTGTTGTTGCTTTCATAGCAACAAGGGCTTCAATACTAAGCTTTTCAGTTTTGATATTTATACAATTTGAAACTGTAGGATATTGAATAGGGTGATCCCTAGTTTCTGTATGTAAATATGAAAATGCTTAAAGAAGTAATTCACAAGGGGATGTTGCGCGACAGGACGAGATTGAAAGTACAAGCATTAGCACTTTAAAATAGGGAATGAGTACAATTGGTTGTTATCCTACTATTGATTGTACTTCCGTTCCTAGTCTGGAAACAAGTTTTTGTTACGGCACTTCAATTGAGATTATGTTCTAAATATCCTAATGGAAACGAACTTGTTAAACAACTTTGATTGATAGTTGGTCATTCATGAAATAGAACCAACCGAATTTGTTTGTTGTCCATCAGAAATTTGGCTACAACCAACAAAATCTGTTGTTGCTTCTATAGCAACAAGTACTTCAATATTGAAAGGTGCAATTGTGATACCCATACAATTTGAAACTGTAGGATATTGAATAGGGTGATCTTTATTTTCTGGATGAAAATATCAAAATACATAAAAAAGTTCTCCACAAGCAGATGTGGCGTAACTGAAATTGAGAGTACGAGCATTAGTACTCTGAAATAGTGAATAAGTGCAATTGATTGATATCCTACAAGAGATTCTACTTTTGTTCCTAATCTTGAAGGAAGTTTTTGTGTCAGTCCTTCAATGGAGATTATTTTTTTTTTATATTTCAAGAAAAGCGAACTTGTTGAACAATTTTGATCGATAGTTCGTCATTAGCCTGAAGAAAACGACACAATTTGATTGTTATCCATTAAAAATTTGGCTCCAACCACTACGAATGGTTGTTGCTTCTATAGAAAAAGTGCATCACAATTTAGTGGTTTAATTTCAATATTATTTTGAAATCGTAGAATATTGAATAGGACGCTTCTTATTTTGGAACCTTTAAAATTGCACGATCAATCGGATAATATGCAGCTTAGAGTCTTTGAAAAAAAGTGTCTGTTTGGATTTTCACTGGAACTGAAACATATGTATAGGCCTAACCGAAAAAGAATATACCTATTTTTGTATTTTTGTAGAGTCATTCTTCAACTCTCGGAAAGCAATTTTTCGCTTATGGATTTTGAGGCGAAAAATACAAATTCTTCTTCAATTTCAATTTTTCATCAGAAATTATGAACCAATATTTGCCGACATATCGGACGCTTTTGTTAAATTTGTTGGCAGGTGAAGACTCTATGGCGAGTGCATTCAGCAATGGAGTCAAATCCTGTTGGATTTTAAATTCTGCTTTTTTCTTTTGACAAAATTTCATTTGAATCAGTTTGTCCCATATAAATTACATAAAAAATTCCAAATTAACTAGTAGATAGATAAACGTTTATTTCTCAGCCTGCTGGCCTTAAAAAATTGACTTGCTTACACATCCATTTTTACAGAATTTTCTTAAAACTAACCCTTAAAAACTAACATCCAAAAAACTGAAAATTTAATTTTTTTATCAAATTTTTGTTATGTGGATAAAAGGTTTGTTGCAGAAACCAAAATTTCATGGTGAAAATAAGTAAGATTTGTTTGCTTCTTTATATCAGCCAAATTACTTTGTTGTCCAAACCAAGAATTATCTATAGATAACATCGCAAATGAACTTCATAAAAATCGGAAAACTTCTCATAATACTAAAAATCTATAATATAAATTAAAATGTTCGCTTTAAATTGAATTTTGTTCAGTCACCTTTCTCGTATCTAATCAGATTTGCGGCAATTCCGTTCTATTAACAATGCATAGGCTATAAATCTAAAGACTTGCAATTAAAAATTGTAATTTTCATAATACCTTATGTTTGATCTGAAAATTAAGTGCTTCCTTTGTTCAAAAGCAAGTACCTGTTTCCTTTCAGGTTCAAATATGTGGTTCATGGTTCCTAGTACTTTCAGCCGTAGGCCGCTTTGTACGTTCACCTTACGCGAGTAATTAAGATTTTTCCTTTGAGGTCGCTGTTATTTTCACATCGCTCTAGCTGAAGTCTTTTTAAGCCAAACATAACTTTATGCCGAGAGTTTGTTTATGGTTAACTTTTATTTTATTTTCATTACTGTGTTAAGTAGAGCAGAAAACACGAAGTTAAAGGACGCATAGTACCATTTTAACATTTCTGTTCACTTACAAGTATGAATTAAATCTACATTTTCTCCGGTTTATTTCTTGCTTGTAAGTGAACTATGGGTATTCTCAAGGTTATTTTTTATATCTACTGATCAAATATTTATACTATAAATTGATAATATTAATAAAATCGTTCATAAAGAGATTAAATCCAATAAATTTGATGATCTTCCATCAATTCTGTGCTTCAAAGTGCTGAGGAAATTTGGTGAAATCCACTGCAACTAAACTGAATAGTAGTACTTGAATTACCTTCTGGCATAATTGACTGCAATAATGGATACTCATCGTTTCATGGATGATATCACTTTAAACGTACAATAAGCATCATCCGTCTAAATTAGAATAACACATTCCATAATTTATTGTAGTAGTATAATGGTGAACAAACATCTCAGTAAAGATAAGTCCACATTAAATCAATAATAAAATTATGTGGAATTATTTTTCCCAATAATCTAAGCACAAAAAATATTCTTTCAGATAAGAGGAACACAGGATATTATATTTAACTTTTTCAAAAATAAGCCATTTTATATTGAACTTTCTTGAATATTTTTAAGATGCTATGCATAAGTTACTCACAATTTTTTTTTAATTCACAAGAACGTACTACATTTGTGCGCGTCCATACGTTTTGACCCTCCCCCCCCCCCCAAATTCTACCCAACTGTTGAAATTTCGAGCCGAAAATACAAATTTTTTACAAACGAGTTGAATTTTGAATACAAAAATGTGAATTTTCAACAAAAAAGTTAATTTACGATAAATTTAATACAATTGATTAAGTTTAAGCATTTCATTCCCAGGTAGTTGCAGCTTTAACCAAAAAATAATAAATTTATAAACAGAAAGATTAAATTTCTACACACAATGATGAATTTTCATGTAAATAAACTGAATAAAATTTAATTCAAATTGTTGAAGTTTTATTTCAGAAAAGCGAATTTTCAACAAAGCAGTACCAAAGAGATGATTGTGAAGCATGTGATAAAGAAGAGAATGTCGAGAATTGATAGAATGAGGAATAACAGTTTGAATTAACATTGAAGTTTATAAAATTATAAATTATAAATTGGAAAATTATTATGATTTTGTGAAATATTTATGACTATTACAGTTCATCTTATTATTCGCATTATTATTATTCGCAAACTAGGACCCCCAAGTCTTTCTCATTGAACTGAAAAAAAGTGTTCGTCTAATTTCAACTTTTCTATTCATTAAATTTATTTTGTCACACAAGAAGCAATTTCGCAGCTAAGAGAATATAAGCTGAATGAATAAATATCGAATAACGTGCTATAATTTTCATTATAAAAGCAACTTGAGTAGAGTCATGAATAGCTGAAAAATAAACCCTTAATCGAATCTCCTGGATAACGTAACCGTGCTTATGGAACGTATCCTTTAAAAGCTTTGGTAAACATTATTTCTATCGAACTCCCGAGTCGATTAATTCCTCGCGCGAGCACACCCATTTCAGGCGGGTTAAAATGGAAAATTTTTTCTGTCCTCTCGACGGGTGGTTAAACATTTTTGTATCGGTTATCGTCGACGAAAGGGGGCATCGATTATTTTTCAGCTAGTGATGCAGCCATTGCAGAAGCCTGTTGTTTTTTGCTTGAACGATTAAACTTAGCCTAGAAAACGACAAATAACGGCGCACTAATTGCTCTCATTAAAATAACTTCCTCCTTGGTATGTAACTAGCCTTGCGTGAAAGGAGCAATTATCAAGAAACAATTATCCGCTTTCTTACAGTTCCCAAAGAAAGTACAGAGTATTTTAATTGCTGCTATTACAGTGAATAATTAGTGTTTTGACACTTTGGCCAAGTAACTTTTATATACTTGGGTACGAGACCTTTCATGAGCGTGAATAATTTTTCTTTATTTTCTTCCCTTGCTCACTGTTCACTGAAAAAAAATTGAGATAACAATATAATTTTTTTGAGCAGTTTTTGTCCGTTTCACTAAAAATTTGGTTATGCCTGCTGGCAAAGCGCTCGGTGCAACAAAACAGATTTATTTGAATCAGAACAGAATCATTATTGTTAGGTACCGTTTGTTGCTTGTACCAAAAAATTATCGAACAATGTATTCTCCTTTTGATCAATAAGGTTCTTAGAACTATTTTGTAAACCAAGAATGTTCGCTGTTTACAGTTATGTTCCTGTAAAAAGTATCAGCGGCGATAGTAATTATCCTCGATTTAACTTTAGAATTTAGGATTATCAAAATAGATTTTTTATTTTGTCTCAGAAAATAAATCAAAATATTTATTGCTTAAAGAAAACGCTCGATTTTGAAAAAAGCTTTTATTGAAATGCATTTGATTTGAGAAACAGCCTTTCGGTGCATCATAATTAGTTTATGATTATGGATTATTTCTATAAAATTTATTTGTGATTATTCATGCAAATTGTTTTCGAATAGAATGCATTTTATTGAAAATGAGAATTTTCCTTCGACAAAACCATATTGTTACTCAAACCAAATAATTGGATTTCTTTTACAAAAGTATGTTTGATGCTACAAAGTATATTTGATCAACCGGCAAAATATTTTGTTGTGAGAAACATGTTGCTTAGTGTTTTTTACCATGAATAATTGTATTGCAATAAAAGTTGTTTGAATGTAATGTTAACAATGGTTTTTACTTGATAAAAATGTAAAGGGAAATTTCTTTTCACTTTTTTACAGAATTGTAAACAAATTTATACTGCCGATTCTTTTGTCGCCCGGAAAGGAAATTTCAAACTGACTTGTTTGAAAAGCCTACTTTTCCTGTTTTTGTTTCCAGTTTTGCTTGAAAATGCCACTATTTTCAAAACTTTGTCTTTTTTGGTTGAATTCTACTGTTTTTCATTTTAAATAGAAAACTTCTTTGTTGAAAAATTCTTGCTCTTGTTTGCGATTTGATTAATCTGTGGAAAATTCAACAGTTTGGTTAAAAAATTGTCTTATTGGGTAACAAAATTTCACAATTTTTGTATAAATTTCAACTATATGATTGAAAACTAACTTTTATGTCGAAAACTCATATTTTCGTGTTGAAAATTAAACTATTTTGTGCAAAATTCGTCTTTTTGGCTGAAAAATATACCAAATTCGTAGAAAATACAAATCTTCAGTTGAAATTCAAATATTACAATAAAATAACCTTTATTGAAAATTCGCATCCTCAGGTTAAAAATTAAACTGTTTTGGGGAAAATGTAATGTAAAAAATGTAATATTGACTTTAAGATTCAACAATCTGTCAAAATCAAAACAAAATACATTTCTTTGGTTTAGGATTGAACTGATTTGTTGACATTACTTTTTTTTGGTAATGAAAGTCATCTTTTATATTGAAATTTCATTTTTTCGACTTGAAAATTAAGTAATGAAATATTTTGATGAAAATTCAAATAATAGGTTGAAAACAACCTTTTTCTGTCAAAAATTCATTTTTTTTTTTGTTGGAAATTAATCGTCTTGGTTCAAAATTCAACTATCAGGTGAAATATGTATCTATTCTCTTTGTTTCTCCTGTTCGATAACATTTTGGCCCATGAAGTCTGTTGCCTCTACCAAACTGCAATCAATACAAAATTTGGAAATAAACTCAAATTATTATTAGTTCAATTAAAAAACTGTCCAATCTCAAACCCGAACAATATTAAATCAGTCAATAATAAAATTACAAATTTTGAGATGTATAACGTAAAATTTGGAAAGGCTTTTGATATAATGTTCTTGATTCTTAAATGGTTGGTAGATGCAAATTGCCATAACAATATTTTCTGATTTTCTATCTGAAATGCGAACATCCATTATTTTCTTTAAATTTATGGAGAGTATTGAACAGTCTCTTCAATTATGAGAAAGATGAATGTTGAAAGATTGAAGAGACTAGTTAACATTTTATAGATTTTTATCAATATTTCATGAAATCCATTGATATCAGGGAATAAAGGGATGCCTGTGGATTGTGAAATATAGAAGTAATATTGTATACCGTTTTTCCCGCCAAACAAATTTTCGAGCACATCACTAACAGTCGAGGGAGTCTGCTAGAGTTGTCTACGTAGGCAGAAGTTTTCAAATACGATTACCGTGCGCGTGTACTTATTCATTCGTCATGAGGAGCAGGGAAAGTTTCGACTCAGTAAACGGATGAACGAATCGAAACGTCGAGTTTTCTCTAACTTTGGGTGTCACAACCAAAGTGAAACTGGCAGAGATATTACTCTTATAATTCCGAATTTACTGCACGCAAAAAAATGGTTTCAATTATAACATTCTCGGTCCAATGTTAATGGACTGTTCAATTTGTTTGAATTTTAGGTCAAATTTAATACGGCACCAATTTCATCAATTCAGGAACCACTTTTTGAAGTTCATTTGGTGAAAAAAATTCACGCAAAAATAATATAAAACTGTTATTCAGAAACATTCTTCAATTCATGAAGTGATTATTTCTGGAAGTTTTAAAAATTTCACGAAATTTGAACTGTGTCGTATTTAGCATGCATCAAAAATAGTCGTTGCTACCAACTGACAGAAAAAAATTGCTTTGATACCCAAGCCTAGCCTGTTAATAATTTATTCACTTTGTACGAAATGTCACTCTCTATGAAAGAAATCTAAAAATATGCTTGCGATGAATATTGAAAAAATTAATCATCAGATGGTTTCGAAAAAAGTAGGAATCAGTGAACAGATAGAGGAAGCAATTTATTCTCTTGAAAGATGATAATCTGTTACGGAACAACATTTTCATCGTCATGTCAAAAACACATCTTTCAATTTTTGAATTCAAAAATAGCAATTTAGTCGTCAGAAGGCTGATTATAAAAATTGAAATGTTTTTCCAAGAATTAAAAAATGTAGATTCTAGGAGAAATTGGACAGAAAATGTTTGAACTTTTTAAGAGAATAAAAATTGTTCTTAAGATTCATTTGGAAAATTTCAAATTAATTCTTGTTTTGGAAGATGAATTTAAAAAGAAAATTGATTAGTGTTCCAAAACATTTTGAAAGATTATTTCAAGGATTTTGAGGAATTTTTTTATCTTGAAAGATCATTCACAAATTTTAGGAAAAATTTCTATCATTTTAAAAAACATTTAGAAACATGGAAAAAACTTTGAATATGATCAAGAAAATTAAAATATTTCAAACAATTCGAAAGAAAAGCATGCTGAAAGATTTCAAGATAATTAAAAAATTTGTCCAAGATGCATGGAAAATTTGTTGATAATTTCCGATTTAAAAAAATTAATTTCAAGAGAAGATTGAAATTTTCCCAAATATTTGAAACGATTATCAAAATTGAAGGCAATTTTTTCAATTTCGACAGATTTTTCATAATTTTAGGGATAATTCCAGTCAGTGTAAAGTATATTTATCACTTTGAGGAGTTCTGGGAATATATATTAAGTTTGTAAAATTTCTATGAATTTCGAAAAAAAATCTAGAAATTTCTTGCCCTTTTCCACAATTTACAAAGATTTTTCAACGTTTCACGAATAATTTATCCTGAAATTTGCTAAAATTCTGTGTAAGAAACAAATGTTCTTCGAAATTTTGTGCAGAATTTTCCGACATATCGGAAATCTTCAAAAATCTTTTTAAATTTTTTAAATTTCGAAAATTATATTTATATTATCTTAAAACCAAATGACCAATAAACTCGAAAATTGGATAATCATTCAGTATTTTGATTTTGTTTTGAACATTTTTTCCCCCTTGAATTACAGTTTGGTTGAAATTTTTTACTGAAATTTTGTTGTTGAAAAATTAACCATTTTGTTGAAAAGTCGGGTTTTCTCACTTTACAATTCATCACTTTGGTAGAACACTTATCTGTTTTGGTTGAGAATTTTACTTTTTTATTGAAAATTGTTCCTAAATTTGGTAAAATTATGTATAAGAAACAAATCTTCAAAATTTGGTGAATAATTTTTCGACATATCGGAAATCTTCACAAATTTTTATGAATTTTCTGAATTTCGAAAATTATATTTATATTACCTCAAAACCCAATTAATCAATAAACTCGAAAATTGAATAATCATTCAGTGATTTGATTTTGTATTGAAAAATTATTTTTCTCCTTGAATTACAGTTTGGTTGAAATTTTGTCCTGAAATTTTTTTTCTGGTTGAAAAATCAACCTTTTTGTTGAAAAGTCGGTTCTTTTCGCTTTATAATTCATCTATTCGGTAGAACAGTTATCTGTATTGGTTGAGAATGTTACTATTTCATTGAAAATTTTCCTTTTTTAGGTAAATTTAACTCTGTTTGATTTATAATATAAATATTGTTTAGATAAAATATAAACTATTACATTTTTCGTTGACAAATCCTCATTTTTGTTGAAAATTCAACTGATTGGTACAAAACTGCGATGATTTGTCAAAAGAATAATTTCGGTTGTTGAAAATTCATCATTTTAGTTTGCATTTTACATCTTTAGTTCAAATTGTAACTACATCGTTGAAAATTGGTCTTTTTGTCCGAAAATTAATCTTCTTGGTATAAAATCTACCTGTTTGGTTGAAAATGAACTTTTTGATGGAAAATCTATATTCTTGAATTGAAAAATTAATATGTTCTATGGCAACTGGCTGCAGATGAATGTGTTTCTTAAAAATTCGTCTTTTTGCGCAAATTCAACTGATTTCTTTTTTGAATAAAACATTCTTTTCGGTTAAAATATCGATTTTTCTTAGATTTATGGTTAAGAAATTATATTTTTGGTTGATTATTCAACCAATTTGTTAAAAATGTATGAGAAAAATTCCATTTTCTGATTGAGAATTCACCTTTTTTTTTGAAATTTTGGTCGAGCCTGTCTGAAACCTTCAAATATATATTTGAATTTTGTCGAAAATATTACAACAATTATATTTATATAGCCTTACAAACATATAAACGAATAAATGAAAAAATAATAAGTTACTGGACATTTTTATTTTGAATTGAATGTTTTCTCTCAAACTGAAAAATGATGGCAGTAATATTGAGAATTTAATATGCCATTGTGTTTCAAAAATTCAGAATTTTAGGGTTTTTTAACACCAGGCAGAAGTCCTCATAGCCTTGGTCGCATGTCCGTCCATCTGTCGTTCATACTTTTTTCCAAGAAGGGAAAGTGAGAGGAACTCCTAACACACAACACACAACTCAAAACTCACAACTCACAACTCACAACTCACAACTCACAACTCACAACTC
>CAKNXH010061943.1:0-19973 GCA_932178445.1 Andricus quercusramuli | reverse complement strand
CTCACAACTCACAACTCACAACTCACAACTCACAACTCACAACTCACGACTTACAACTTACAACTCACAATTCACAACTCACAATTCACAATTAACAATTCATAATTCACAATTCACAACTTACAACTTACAAGTTATAACTCACAATTCACAACTCACAGCTTAGGGAACTGTGGGGACTTAAAAAAGTGAGGGAAGGGAAACTAGGGGAAGTGAGGGGATAGAGGAAGTGAGGAGAAATGTGGTCTAAGTGATAAGAGGGTGAAATAGATGATGAAGAAGTTGTGGAAGGTATGGGATGGAAAGTATGGGAGTGGAGGTTTGAACGACATATTTACGTCTTAATAGGCTATGAAACCCTTTTTTGTTCTTTCTCTTTCCTTTTACTCCAGAACAATAGAACACGCCATCTTCATTCATAGAAAATCTAATATTTCCTTGTCGACTCATTTTATTGTCCCCACATTTGATTACAAATGGATTTTATTTTATAGAATATTTTATTGAAATGTAATGGCTAATCTTACTAACTTTTTATTCTTTGAGAAGAGAAAATCCCCAGTAGATGGGATGTAGTAAAACGGGGAAATTTACGAGCTAGTAGAAAATTTCGTTATTCCATTTCTGAGATATTAGGCGTGCGTAGTGAGATGGACTTTTTATCAGCTCTCATATATATGTGGTATATATATATGTGGTATATATATATATATATATATATATATATATATATATATATATAGACTTAGGCTGACTTAGCGTCCTTTACGACGTTGTTTCCACGAATCGATTGCGTCGAATGAGCCAACATGTCCTGAGTGAGATGGCTTAGCTTTCTCAGTGTTCATTGCCTTTTTATTACACTTTAACACCTTCCAGGTAACTTTAATGGAGGTTCTTTTGGCTTTTGTGATGCACGTCGTTGACCGTCGCTGCGACCTCACCCATAAGCTAACTTCGATCGAATTCAATCGATAAATGAGGAAAAAAGTCAGACAAAGATCTCTAGTTGTATAATTATAGAAACATCACCACTAATCAAGAGCCTTTCTGAAAAGGAAGATACATTTAACCTCAGCCCCTAGGTGTTTGTAGATTAAACTGAATTATTATGAGGAAATAAAAACATGTGAAAATAACTCTTTCAAAATAATCCATTGATAACCCTGATAATAATTTACTTTGATGACTTTTCCGAATATTGAAGATGATGGTTTGAAACCTTTTGCAAAAGATTCTCCTTAGTTTGAAAGTAAATCAATTATATTTTGGTGAAAAAAAAAGAATAAAAAATTGTTATTTTTCAAGTCATATTTCAGAGAGAAGCAATTTAACAAAAAATGTATTATATTGAAGGAAATTTGAATCGATCAAAGATTTGATTAATGATAAATATTGATAAATTTGAATTATTTTAATGATTTTCAATAATTCTCTATTAATTACAATGCTTAACAGTTAATTAATTAAAAACATTAGAATAGTGAAAATGAAAAATTGCTATAACTAACATTAAAATTACAATATGTTACATAAATTTTGTCGCATTAACACATAATCGATGGACACCAAAGAATATTGGTATTATTGTCAAAAAATACCAAAATAAATTAAATTTTCCTTTTAATAACTGATTTTTTTTTAAGTTTTGTTTTTTGGTTTTTCTGCGGAGTAATAATCACTTTATGGTGACTTTTATATTTTTTCACATAAATATTTGACTACTCATCCAGGATTTCAGAACAACATGAAACACTGCAATTTTAAATATTAATACATTTGAATTATTATAATGAATTTCACTAATATTGTTGATTAATTTGAATATGCAACAGTTGATAAATTTGAAATATCATAATATTAAAAATCAAAAATGACTATAGTTAACATTAAAATAATAAAATGTTAAATGAATTTTCTTTCTTGAATAACTTATAAATACTTATAAAATTTCAACCTAAAGGGGTAATTGATTTTACATATATTATTTTAATAATAATGTATAAAGCCTTCTTAACTTGAGAAAAAGCAATTATTGATGAGATATTCGCAATAAACCATTTTTTTTAATAAATGCGAAATTTCTACAATTCTGATTATGTAAACGATATTCTTTTACGCAAAATAATTGTAAGATTCCTAATATTTTAGAGTAAAAACGAAAAAAAACTAAAGTATGAAATTCTGTGTAGCATATATTATATATGTAGAAAATAATTTATGTAGGCAGGGGTGACCGGGGCTTGTTTTTTTTGTGACCTATTACTTTGAAGGTATCAGTTAATTAATAAATCAGTTATATCTTATATTATTATGAATAATATATAATTATATATTATATATAATAAAATTAATTAATATCAATCAACTTGGAAGTCTTGGTTTTGATTGAAAAGTCAACATATATATTCTTGGTTGAGGATTCTTTTTTTCCAGTTTTTGCATTGTTAATTTTTAATAACAAAATAAAGTTATAAAAAAAGCGTTGATACAGCTTCACCGAATAATATTTAAATTGCAATTTTTGCATGGACGCGATTGTGTATAAGCCCCGTTATCCCCTCAAATATTGGACAGAATGTTTTGGTGTACAATATTTTGAGATTATTTTTAGAATAAAATAATGACTATTCATTTCTGTGTAGGAAATACTTTGTGTAGGAAAAATCTGATCAGTATACCTTGTCTAGAATATATTATGTGTAAAATATTTGTGTGTAGGAAGAAGTGCTACCACAGAAAAAACAGAAGATGAACTTTACATCGATTTCCAACGAAAGATTCTTCTTCATGTATTTTGAAAGACGCGAAGTTGGTTGAACAAAACTTTATCGCTCTAAAGAATTTCCTGCAACAAATTTTATTCTTAGTTTTTTCTGTGACTCACTGAGATAGCAGGCAGAAATTTGGTAATTTATATGCATGCGGGACGTCATATCACAGGTAAGACGAGGACATTATAGGAAGGTGCAGGAAATACATCGAAGTCCTTGTTCGTAAATCTCGGTCTGTGGTCCCAAGCGAGCAATGTTTTAGTCACACTGCTTGCCTGCGAGAGTTAAAGTGCAGAGATGCGAGTCTCCATGCTTCTTGACTTCGTTCTAACTTAATGTCACTTTAATCCACTAATTTAAGGCAGAAATATTCTCCTGAAAGGAAAAAAGGGAAGGGGGCGGGAAGTAGATTGTTCTGGGACTCGGGTCGGAATTTATCGCGTCTCGTCCGACAATTACTGAGTAATCGCATTAACAGATTAACGAGCTATTTCCAGCTTTATTGCTAACTGCTTGCGATTAGGTCCTTTTTTCTGCGACAAATGCACTCTGAGGTTTTCCAAATCTAATTATGGTAGTTTGTTCATTACACAGCTAATGTCAGTTTATCAAGTTGATCCCCAAATGAGCTAAAAATTATTAAACTTTCAAAATTGAATCTAAAGAGACACTTTTTGAAGTTAAAAGAAATTTCCAAAGCAAAAGAGATTTATGGCACAATATAGGAAAATTCGAGTATTTCTCCCAAACTTGAATTGAGAATTTTCTAAAACATTACTGTTTTGTAGATGATTCGCCTTTTTGATGTAAATATTTTAAAATTTGTCTGAATCATCTTTCATAGTTGAAAATTTGATTTTTTGGTTGAAAATTCAACTATTTTGTCAAAAAATGATCTTTCTTGGTTAAAAAAATTAATCTTTTCAGTAGAAAATTCCAGTACTGAGTTTAAAGTTGGAATCTTCTGTAGAAATTTTTTGTTGTTGAAGATTCCTCATCTTGGTCAAAAATTCTTCTGTTTGGTTAAAAAATGAACTATTTCAAGAAATATTCTCTTCTTTTGGTTGAATTCAACTGTTTCGGATTGAAAGCTAAAATCTTTTTCTGTTGGAATATCAACTATTTGGTTGAGAACTCATGTATTTGTTGAAAAATTCGCCTTTTTTGGTAGGAAATTATTCTTCTTGGTAGACAATTAATTTTTTCCACTGAAAATTCAACTACGTGTTTGAAAGTTGAAATTTTCTGTTAGAAAATTTATTTTCTTGTTGAAGATTCATCATTTCATGTGCAATTTTATCTCTCTGGTGAAAAATATATCTTTCTTGTGAAAAATACGCTAATTTGATGAAAAATTAGTTTTTTAAAATAAAAAGTTAACTATTTCAGTTGAAGGTTCATCATTTTAGTCATGAACTGATGTTTTATGGTAGAAATTTCAACTTCTTGGTTGAAATTCCAAATATTTATATTAGAAAGTTCATTTCATTTGGTTAAAAATTCTACTATTACATTTTCAATTGAAAATTGGTCCTTTCCGGAAAAAATTAATATTTTATGGACAATTTAATTATTGCCTCCAAAGAACATCAATTTTGTTAGTCATTATGGTTAACTAAAAATTAAATTATTTTCTGAAAATTATTATTTTTACATTCTCATTCTAATGAGAAGGTATTGGTTTTATGTAAAATTTGACTTGGTCGGTTTTCATCAAATCTCCACGTTTTGAGACCCCCTGAGCTAGAAAAAAAGGTTTTTAGCTAGGTCTGTCTGTCTGTCTGTAGGCACGATAACTTTCGAAAAAATAATCAGATTGGGTTGTGCTTTGGAACACTTTTTTAGGGCCTAAAAAGAAAGAACAAGTTCGTTGACCAACGATTTTGAATAAAAATCTTGACTGAAGAACTTTATTTGGCAAAAATTTAAGTTTTTCGTCCAAAAATTCCTCTTTTTCGTTGGATAATTCATCTCGTGTGATCTATATTTTTTTCTTTTTCTGGTTCAAAATGTGGCGATTTGTTGGCTATCAATCTGTTTTTAAAAATTGACTATTTGGTAAGAAATTTAATAATCAAATATTCATGTTCTCAGTCGAAATTTTTTTTTTTGGCAAAAAATTAAACTTCTTTCTTACAAATCTATCTTTTTAAGCCAAAATTTAGCGAATTGGTTGAAAATTAAACTATTTTGTTGAAAAATTATTTATTATTGCTGAAAATTAAAGTTTACTTTAAAAATTTAACTATCTCTAAAACATTTTCAAATGTTCCTAGGATGCTGTAAGTATTCGACAAGTAAGAGTCGAAACTAGATACATTTTCTAAAACATTGTTTGTTTGAGAAATCCTAAACTGGTCATGTATGTATAATAGGGTGGTCCAAATTTTTTTTTTTTTTGAATTTTTATGGGGACACCCCAGAAATGTGTTCGAATCCACACAAAAATAAATCCATTGTTTTTTGTTTTGAAAATAAATTATATTTAGGGGTGCCGCCATCCCATTAAGTATAACACGTATTCCCCATAAGAAAAAAATACATTTTTGTAAATTTTTGTTTTTATAAATTATTGTGCTCAGCAATTTTCTTATAGAATGTCGTGAGAAAGACGAGGTTTTTTTCACAAATTTTCCATTTGTTGTAAAATTTTAAATTAGTGAAAAGTGATAGTTCATCAATGTTAACAAGAGAGATTGTTTGAACAATTTATTATTAATGTTTATAATATTCTCTTAGAAAAATTCTATAAAATTGCAGTTTAAAAAAGATCACTTCCAGTCAAATTTACAACTAAGATAAGTTGTGTAATTAATTAGAGTCAAGAAAAGTAATTCTTTAAACAATTAATTATAATTATTAATAATATTATATTTGAATAATGCTCGAAAGATGCTGTTTTTTTAATCTGGTTTTTTGCACAATTTTCATTTGGAGTAAAGTAATAATGAATTCAAGTTAACAAAATAATATAGATGAAGCTAGTCATAAACAATAATAAATTGTTTGAACAATTAATTTTGCCGAATCTAATTAAATATTAAGTCAGGCCTAATGAAAAATAGACAAACAGTGGAAAATTTCAGAAAAAACCGCAACATTCTACCAATGAAGCAAAGAGAATATTATGAACAATGATAATAAATTGTTCAAACAATTATTTTGTTAGCTTGAATTCATTATCACTTCACTCCAATTGAAAATTGGACAACAAGTTGGAAATTTGTGAAAAAACCGCGTCTTTATAATTCCATTCTATGAGAAAAAAATCCCTAAAAACAATAAATTGTTTAAACAATTTATGAGAACATCAAATTGTCAGTATGAAGTGGTCTTCCATGTGCCACAAACAATGTTCATTGAAAAAACTAAAAAAAAAATCATAATTAGCGCGAAAAACTAGCAAAATCCATTTTTTCACTTATGGGGTTTCTTTGAGACCCTATAAGACAGAAACATGCTGTTGATATTCAAAAAGTGATATTTTATTCGTATTCTACGACTGACTACGAATAGAAATGTTGATTTCAACTCGATTGAGATAATATTGAGGATTCTGAATAAGATTTACATAAACTTCTTTTTTTCTTGTGGGAAATACGTGTTAAAGTGCATGGGGCTTGGCACCTCTTGATATCATTTTTATTTATAAAAAAAAATGGATTCAGTTTTGTGAAGATTCGAACAAATTTCTGGTGTGTCCCCATAAAAATAAGAAAAATAAAATTTTCCAATGCATTTTTGGACCACCCTAATGAACAATCTCAATTATAGCGGTTTGTGAAACCTGATCAATTGATACTCTCAGATACGCTTCTCCATTTCTAAATGGCTTAAATTAAGTCTACTGTTTTGCACTGAAAATAAAAATTCGCGAGTATTCCGATAATCCTAGAATTTTGCAGAGTATGTCCAACGGCACGCCGTAAGGCATTTTTAAAACCCGCTCTCTTTCTCTTCGGTTTTCTCGGCATATAGCACGCGTACTCGCGGACAACTCTTTTTTTCGTAATTTATTGGTTTCCGGCACATTCTATACTTGTCTTTTTCCCCCGGTCTCTCATTCACCCTTTCCCTTTTTGGCTCGCTGATTCCCCAGCTCTCTTTCCATCGCCCTTCTTTTTTTTTCCACGCGAAACGAACGGGAGGACGCAGCGATTTATAGTAACTGCACCCTGTCGTAGAATATTTTTGGCGGAATTTTTGCTGGCCCTTTTTCCACCGAATGAGTTCTCTCTATTCGTGCCACCCTCCAATGCCGTTCAGTGGCGCAAACTAGGAAACACACTGGGGTGAGGAGGGCGCAGAACGGTTACTGGTTTCGCTTATCCAGTAGAATGAAATGGCATTTTTTACGCTGAAGCTCACAGATTGTGATTCCAAGTTTCCCGGAATATATTTCTAAATTTGAGTATCACTTCCACAGACACAATTTTTATCTTATCGTTGAAAAAATTATCAATGATGATAATAGAACGTAATGTTAACTTATCAACTTCAACTTAATTTAATTTAATTAATTTCAGTGTAATTCAAAATAAAAATTTCGAATACTCCACCAACAATAGAGTAGAGCAGGGCGAGGCAGCCACGACGCCACATTTTGGAGTGCAGAGCACTTGTTCAAAATTATGTCAAATAGTGTATGGTTTCGTTAGGAAGCTTGATTCTTTGGCTACAAAATTGCCAGGTGGCATTTCGACGTAGCTTGCATATAACAGTTTCTACAACTGTTTTTTAGAGACGCTATGTTTTTGCTCAACGGTAGAAACGTGGGGCGAGGCAGCCAATCATATAATACACATACGTATAATAATGTATAAGCCCTTCATTAGGCCCAAAATGATATATAAGAATGAAAAAAAGTAGAATGCCTTCTCTGACATTTAATGGAAAAAAAAACGGAAAAATTAGTATCATTTTCGTTGCTGCTGTCCGACGTTTCATGAGGAGTTTATAAATTCTTAGGTCGGCCTCGTCGAGGGCCGCCAAAAGCAATTCACTTTTTAATTTTTCAGCCTAATCTGCCGTTTATTGGCTACCTCGCCCCACACGTGCTTTTTTCTGAAAAGCTGCACACAAAAAAAAATATTCCGAATATCGAAAAACCAACCATTCCATCGTTTTGAGCACAAAATTCTACTAGGGAAAATACTCACTTAGATTTTTTTACACAACCTATACACGAAGGATAAACATACGTAAATCACGAAAATGATCCTTCTTCCTTGCCTTCTTCTAGTAGTTTTTCACAAATGGCGCTGATTTTTGCAAACTGCGACAGTCAGGATACTCAACTTTTGGCAAGTACAGCGAACTAACCTAACCGAACTCATATTGCAAAGGCGCGCGATTTCAATTAACGCTGTAGGAATAAGAAGAAATTGGCTGCCTCGCCCCACTGGTTGCCTCGCCCTGTTCTACTCAACTGTAATATTAAAACCCACTGACCCGGTCAGATATTTTCAAAATTAGCCTTGACTTTGGAAGGTGATAGCGCCATGAAGAATATTAGCGAAAATATTTTCAAAGCCCTGTTTGAAATTTTCATTAATTAGGCGTGAAATGAGCCCTCGTTGAAGTAATTTGGCCTTGTTGGTGTTAGATTATCCCGTCAGAAAGACAAAAAATAAAATCCGGATTTTCATGGAATTTTTTTCTTCAAATACAACTCCTGGCCTAGAAAAAATAATGTATTAATTAATTATTATACAAAAGTGAACTTTAGGATTTCACCTATCATTTCAGTCATCAAACATTAAAAAATATTTACGTTTAAAACCAAATATTTTTATCTATATTCTGAATGGCGGCATCACTCTTGAACATCAAGGGTAGTTTTGTATAGGTCACCCGTTTCTAGAAAACATGAAAAAATTAACAATTTTCTCTTACAGAATTTTACCAAATTGTTTGAAAAACTCGAGATATTTTAAAGCTTTGAAATATACTCTGAAAGCCTCTTCAAAACTTCTGGACTTCTTGAATATATTTTGAACTGTCACGAATTTTCCCTAAAATTTTGAAATATCTTTGAAAATTAAAAAAATCGTATTCAAATCTTGCAGACATTCTTTCACATTTTTAAGGGATGACTAAAAAATTCCGAAAAATAACATTCGTGACACTGTAAAATTCCTGAAAACATTCAAAATACAAAATTTTCGAAATTAGAAAATATACCAGAATTTAAAGTTTCCGCATAGGGAGAAATCCGATAATTATATTATCAGCGGATTTAGGAATTTCGAAGTCTCTTCATTTTGTTCAATAATAATTTATCGATTAATTTGAAATTTAAAGAATTTTTCCAATATTCAGACAAGGAAATTTTCGAATTCAGTAATATTAGAAACTGACAGAAATTTTATCATTTTGTATATTTTTTTAAAAATCTTTAAAAATCTACTTTTTAATCAAAAAATTGTAAAACCTTTTCAAATTATAGTTATTTTCAAATCTTTTCGAAATGGAAAATCTTCTTGAATTTTCTTAAGAACCTTATGAAAACTGGTCTATTCTTTTCACATTTTTTAATTTGGATTTTTTTGCTACCATTCTTTAAAAATCTGAATTGTATTTTAAATGTTTTGTAATCTTCATAGAATTTCAAAATCTTCCTAAAATTTCAAAATCTTCTAAATATATTTTGAAATTATTCAAATTTTCCATACAATCTCTAACAAGTTCTGCTTTAAAATCTTCTACTATCTTTATCAAAATCTTATGAAATAATTTCGAATGTTATGAATTCTTCTGCTATTTTCTCATGAAACTGATTTTTCAAAATGAAAAATGATTGAAGATTTTCTCAGGAATGTTAAGAAAATGTTATTCTCTTAAAACCTTTCAATTTTCGTAAAAAGTTCCCTTCTTTCGGAATCTTCGAAAATTTACATTTCGTTTAAAGTTTTCTGAAAACTCAGCTGAGAACAAACTGAAAACACTTGCTTGAAGTCATATTCACGCAGTATTCTAACCAATCAAAGTTTTGCCAGCAATGCATGTGAGATCTCGTAACAAAAATTTTTTAAGAAAAACCAAGGATATTCGTTAAAAAAAATCTTTGTTTGGATTGTTGATCTTATTTTGTAAATAATTTAGGTCGAGTCACTGAATCTCGCTAATAATGAAAGTCTGTTTACTGACATTCCCAATTCGACACTAGTTTGCCTAAGTTCAATCAAAAGCCGTTAATTAACGGTGAGCTAACAAGAGCTCGTAATTACCGAAAACAACTGAACATGAAGGTCGATTAAATGTGTTTACTTTCCTTCTCATATCACATTTAATACTTCATTTATTCTTGATATCTTTCAGCTCGAGAGTTCATATAAACAATTGATCTATTGAAAAATTGAATAACAATAAATAAATTGCATAATTATTTTAATTCATTATGCCTTACATAAGTTAGAGAATCCTTATGAAAAGAATGTATTATTGTGCTTTCTTTCTTACAATACTACAAAAGTTAAAATTCGTGTCTGGCTAGAAAGTGACTACACTACTGATTTTTTCATTCAAGCGCTACACATTGATACCTTATTTGGGTGAAAAAGTCACATGATTTATATGTTAGGAACAATATAAAGAAGTCATCTATATTTGTTTTGTAAAGTTCAAGTAGTAAAATCTGTTTTATGTCAGACATGCTGAGTATTGCTTCATTATGCCCTTTTGATGACCGAAATATAATTTCTGTGAGAGATTTTTCACCAACTTGAATTATAAAAATTAAAAAAAAATAAATTAAAAATGGTTTTATGAAAGTCACATGTAGAAATTTAAATTCTTGATACAATTTTACCATATTTCTAATATTCTTTCCTTTCCCTTTTTATCTACTTGCCAGAGAACAACAATCACCTTGAGCCCTTTGTGAAGGCCTTTCACTCTCATAAAGCCTTTGAGAATACGCAATTTAGCTTCGAAAATATCGTTCGATATTCTCCGCTCAAGAGTGTAAGCTTCATATAAAGCTCACGTAATAGAAAAATCGCTTCTATTTTTTGAACCTTATAATAAATCCCGCGAAATTGAAATGTCAAGAAACGTAAGGCATAACAATTATAGGCAAAGTGCAATTTTAGATCCTTATCGAAGTTTGCAATGTATCAAGAAGTTCGTTTTTTTTATAATAATCTTAAAAGAAAAAAATGTGCCGTTTCAAAAAATAATAATTCCTTAGGAAAAAGGAATAAGCAGTCTTATTATTTAACTTGAACCATAATGAGTGTAACATAGCGTGGCTGAAAACCTTTATTTTCAAAATTCCTGGATTTCATTTTTCCAAATAGCTGCATTTTTAACAAAGTAATAGCATTTTTAGAATGCAACAAATTCTCAACAAAAAAGTTTAATTTTTGACAAATAATTAAGTTTTTTGAAAGATAATATGTAGTTAAATTTATAACAAAATAATTGATTTTTGCACAGAAGAGAATTAATTTCAATACGAAACATGTGCATTTTCAACAAAATAATATAATTTTGTAGAGTACAGTTGAATTTATTACAAATGTGGATGAATTTTCAATCCAAAAGGATGAATTTTTGGTTCAGATAAAATATTTTACCGAATAGTAGAATTTTTTACCAAACAATCGAATTTTCAACCTGCAAATGAATTTTTCACCGAATAGTCCAATTCTCAATTAAAAGACATTGAAACTTTAACTAAAAACAATGGCATTTTCAATAAAATTTTCAAGAAAAAATGACGAATTTTTTAAAAGCTATTTGAATCTTCAACGTAAAAATTAAATTTCTAACAAAAATGTGAATTCTCAACGAAAAATCTAATATTTGAAAATTCAATTGAAAAAACGAATTTTAAATAAAAAGGTTGAATTTTTAACCAAGTAGTTGAACATTCAACAAAATTGTTGAATTTTGAACCTACAAAGATTATTCCCAACGAAAAATGAATAGTTGATATTTCAAATAGAAAAGATGAAATTTTGGCAAAAATGGATGACGACCGTAAAATTTTTAACAAATGAAGATTGTTACGCCAAGAAAGAAGAAAAGTTCATCCCAATTGTTAATTTTTCAAGCCAAAATAAATTTTGAACTAATTAGTTCCATTTTTAATGAAAAAGAAAGAAAATTTTAAACTAAGAAGATTAGTGTTCTACCAAAAAAGACGAATTTTTAATTAGAAAAGATCAGTTTTCAGCCAGAAATGGAAAGTTACATGTTGAGTTAAAAAAAACTAATCCTAAAAAAAAGGAAACGATTTTCAAAAGGATGGAGAAAATGTCAACCAAAGAGAGAAAGTTTCAACAACAACAAAATTTAACAAGGTAGTTGAACTTATAACCAAGCAGTTGAATTTTCGATTAAAAAAGATCTATTTTCCACAAAACAGTTGAACTTTCGAACCAAAGAGAGGAATTTTCAAAGTAAAATGATGAAGCTTCAACTCAAATAGATCAAATTTCAGTAAAGAAAAATTAATTTTGAAACAAAATTCAAATTTTCAACCAAAATGATGATTTCAGCCAAAATATGAATTTTCAACTGTTAAAGATAAATTTTCTACAAACTACTTGAATCCTCAACGCAAGAAGATTAATTTTGAACAATACTGTTGTCTTTTTATTCAAAAAAAGATAAAATTTCTACCAAATCAGATTAATTTTCTTAAGGAAAAGGACGAGTTTTCAAGAAAATAAGTTAGTATTTAACCAAGGAAGATTTCACTTAAATTTCTGAATACCAAGATATACGTTTTTAACAAAAAGTTTCACCATTTTGGAAATGTATAAGACAATTTCAAATAACAATTTCAAAATTTCAAATTAATCACTCTCGATACTTATTCAAATTGTAAAGTGATTCTTATAGGAATTACCTGCTTTTGCAAGATTTATGAAAAAAATTCCTTTACTTTTTGTGAGTAAAAAAATTTTCTGACATTTCCCTACTTTCCGGGCTTTCACTGATTTACGGCCACCCTATTAAATTATTGGAAAAAAGAAAAAGAATAGTTCTATAAAAAAATGCTTATTTTTAATGATATATTATCTGAAAGTCGATACATTTTTTCAGGCACAATATCAATTTACACAAGGTTGAGTTATACCTGAGGCACGACCTCGTAAAAGTTTCTTTTTGCGCCCTATAATATGAGAGTGTGGAGAATGGAGAAGAAAAGTCTACACGCTACCCAGCAAGAACTCCTTTCACGTCAGATCGTGCTTCGCATGATTTTGCGGCCGCTTACTTACCCCCTTCCTGGATAAGTTCGTCGACAGCGGAGCAAATGTGTGTTCAATGCAATTGAGTTATGTACTACGTCAAAGGTTCTAAGCTCATAAAGTTAGATTATTACATTGTAATTTTTGTATCTCCCAGATTATCGTGGGCCTAAATTGAGGTAGGAATCAGAAGATTCTTTATCATTGCGTGCTACGTCCCAGTTGATAGCGATCCCAGAGAAGTAAAATACGCTGGGACACTTTAAATGATACAATAAGTACTTGCGATCAAGGTGAAAGAATAATTTTGCTAGCAGATATGAACGAATTGGACGGCATCCAACGACAGGATTCAGATACAGAAAGGGTGCTAGGTATGTTTGGGGATCCAGCAAGAAAAAAACTACGACGGGAAAAATTAGGTAGCTTATGCTTAGAAAAGAACTTATTCATTGCGAATGAATCACGATTAAAAATTTACAGAAAACCAAAGTGCGAATAGATTTCCAGAATAAGATAAACGAACGCATAGATAAGGCAACTTGGGAGGCACTTAAAAGCAATGAAGATATAGATAGTGCTTGGACTATGTTGCGGGATATCATTGTTAAAATTGCGACCGAAGTATGTGGTACAGTGGTTGTAGGAAGAAAATCTGTTTAGGCATGGTGGAATGATGAAATTGAGGCAACCCAAAAAGAAAAGAAAGAAGCATACAAGAGAACATTGAATATCACAGGTCTTGGCGATGAGGAGAGAAATAGACTTGAAAATGATTACAGACACAAAAAGAGGAAAGTTGAACGACTAGTCAAGGAAAGTAAAGATAAAATCAGAACAGAAGAAGAGAAGAAGAGAAGGAAATATAAAACGACTTTGAAGGAACCATAAAACTATTATTCAATGAGATGAAGGAAAGTGCAAGTACAGAGTTTGACAGCATGAGAAACAGCGAAGGTGAAATGTTATATGATACCGACGGGGTAGTAGAGGATTTAAAAGACTCTTTTAAAGAATTATAAGAAGATGGAGATATAGGGCAACAGAACTGCGACATAGAACATAATGCATTAGAAAACCCAATTGAATAAGTCAGTGTAACTGAGGTTAGAGATATAATTAAGAACATCGCATCTAATTTCGTCGACTTTATAGAGCATCATGAAGGTTGGTTGAATTAGCCTATTGAACTTAATTGTTAAATTCTTCAAGTTTTCATATTGGCAATACATTATTATAAGAACAGAATGTGAAACTATTTGTAATTGCAACAAGTATGGGAACAGTGCAAATAAAAGTGGAAAAAGTTACTTGCTGAAAATCCACAATTCAAATGAATGTCAGCGGTTTCTAATCTATTTAATCCATTCAAATAGTTCCTACATTTTCTGATCATAATTTATGCTACATTGTGAGAACTAGAGACCTTCATTTTTTTCGTGTCCTGTTTTTATATAGGAAAACTTCATGCTGTTATTTTCAATGTAAAATAAGTGAAGCTGGGATCCCACCATTGGGCCTCACGATTTTTCGCTCAACAGATTTTTCATCACTTCACTTTTTTTCTAATAATCAATGAACAAGGAGCCGCACTTCAAAACCAAAATAAATGTTTTGTGACCAACTGAATTCTCGATCCAGCAATACCTAAAATGATTTTAAATAGATTTTTTTCTCAATTAAAATACGACTTGAAAAATGAGTAACGGCTTAGCCCCACGCTCCCCTACCCTAAAGAAAAAGCACAAGAGATTGGTGTATTTTTCGAAAAAAGTAGTGTGTGACTTACCCTCGATTACGGGATGTCGTGGCTTGTAGGACATGTCTGAAATAGAAAAAGGGTTAGTATTAATAAAATTAGTCTCCGTATGTACCCAAGAGATAATCGATGTCCATACCCATCGATTACTCGTTAAAGCCAGGAAAATAAAACACGAAGGACCCAGTGGAGTAGAAAGAACTTTACACTATGGATGCAATACCAGATAAAGAAAATTAACTTTTCTTTAGCTAGAAGAACGCATTTTGCTTGTAAACTTTATTTGCGAAAGAGAAAAATTTATACCAAAGTTAATATTTCTTTACATTTTCATATTCTTCTTATCATATTTAAGGGTTCGGATTCTGTCACCGCCTATACATTTTTCTCGCTGAATGGCGTTGGCCTCTGAAGATTTTTCAAACAAGTTCCGAATCTTAATTTTTAAAATATACATACTAATAGGAAATTTGAATGTGCTTTTTCTGGACAAAATGTTTTAGCTTTTGTTGTTTTCGAAGTGATCCCGGAAAACACCGTAAAAAAACAGATGTTTTCGTTTTCCTTTACTTCAACTTGCCGTGATTCAGCTAATTCTTGGAACATTTTGATTAAATTTTCGGAAAACATTCTTCATGATGTTCTACGGCTCGTAGAGTAAGTAAATAATCAACATTTTTGTTCAAACAAAGGTTATAAATTTTTGCCTGAGACATTGCATGAAACATGTACTCATATTTTCAAGCTCATAGGGAGTCTACCAATTCACTCAGGAAGACGTATTATTATTCAATAATTGGAACTCAAAGTATGCACATATGAAATAATTTGAAAAAATAAATTTTGATTGCTCTGCAATTTCATAAAAGTCGAACAAAAGAAGCATCACAACGCACAAAATATTATTTCGCATAGTTTCTCTCTTCTACTCTTTCTTTTAATCCTATACGCCACATCAAACAAACATGAATTAAAATAAATATAATTTGCAATCCACGATGTGCTGAATGATAAATCCACAGAATTGGCTCAACTCCCCATGAGCTCGAAGATATGAATGCATGATTTAGGCAATGTCTTAGGTAAATATTTCTAACTTTTGTTCAAACAAAAATGTGAATCATTCATTAACTCTACCAGCCATGAAACAACATAGAGGAGGTTTTCTGTGAATTTCACCTAAAATGTTTCACAATTAGCTGAATAACGGCGCGTCATTCATCGAGAAAAATGTATAGCTGGATATAGAATCAGGTCCCTGAATTTATTATAACATAACATAAGCCACAATTATATATTATTAATTACTTACTAGTATTCTCATTTATCATCAATGATTATTAATTATTAATAATTATACTTATGATTATGTTGTAATGAATCAATTGTTTTACTACACAATGAAAAATTTATCAATCAGGCTAGCTGATCAATCCGGAACGCAGTTATAATTTGAAAATCATTGCTGCATTTGACATCTCGTTTCAGGCAAGGATTTCAGTTACGTGATCAAGGATTATGTAATTTCAAATAGAGTCGCTGCAATTGTGATAGGCCATTAACAGTTTGGGTCAATATCAGTGATGGGAAGTAACTAGTTCATTTGAAATAGTTACTGTAACTCGCTAATATTTTTGGTGAATATAGTAATGACGAAGTTACTTTTGTATATAAGTAACGAATTGGTAACTAATTCTACTTTTTTTAGTAATAGGAACCATAAAAATAGTAAATTTTTTAGTTACTTTCGAAATATAGTTCATAAATCTTTTTTATGACAATCAATACATTGTATTGCTTTTGCAACTACTTTTTCATTTTCACGATTTTCACAATTGGATGAAATTTAAAAGAGCTTTAGGTGAGTGTTAGCGAATTCAGGAAAAACTTCACAAAATAAAAAAAAAATGAATGGACCAAAATTTAAATGATTGAATTCAGATGAATGGAAGAGAATTGACAAAATTGAAATACAAAAAAGAGCAATTGAATTTGGTGAATGTCAAAGAAATTTCAAAGGGTTCAGGATGAATTCGATAGAATTCATAGGGATTAACAAATTTCAATAAAATTAAAAAAACCTTGGGTTCTCTATTTTAATTTATTAAAAAGAGTGACTAAATTGACTGAATCAGCTCTCCACAAGCAATTATACTATATATAATTTCACCGAATAATTAAGAGACTTTTCTATAAATATTCATAAGCTCAAATCGGAAAATTCCTTTAAAATTTGATTTCTTCTCAACTAATTATATGAAAGAAGATAAAGTTTGTTGCGCAAGTTAGCGTGTGTCAAAGTTTACTGACAGCCTCAGTGATGTGAAGTTCGTGTTGTTCAAAGGCAATTTGAGCGGAACTCTTAATTATGTCTGCCCTGGAAATCCATTAATGAAGGTACTCGACCTACTGTCATTGTTGCCTACGGTATGAGTAAGGAAAATAATTCAAAGTTTCCACGGAGATTCCGAAAGACAAAGAGACTAATGATGTTCTTCTTTGCTTTCAGAAATGCTAATTTATCAAGAACGGATAATAATTATCAATCAATAATGACACACTTGTAAATTATAGTCTCGTATTGGATCACAGGCCTCAGACTCTTTTGCGAAAAATAAAAAAGGGTCTGTAGTAGTAAAAATCAAGGAATGGTATCATGAATTTTTTTAAATATTAAATCGAGGATAAAGCTTCTTTGAACCCTTAGTGGTCACGCAGGGTTTTTTACAGCCCACAGGCTTTCCGATTATTTTTCGATTGTACACGTTTTTTTCATTTATTTGTTTTCAATCGGGTGAAATGTTTCTGGATATTTTTAAATACTCTAAGAGTTTGAAAGCTTTGAAATTCTCTGAGATTCCTGAAAAATTAAAAATCCTACGAATCCCTTATATCTGATGAAATCGCTTAAAATCTTTTTTATACTTAGAAATTATTCGAAATCCCTAGAATTCCCTTGAAATTTCATTTTGTTTTATTTATTCTCTAAAGTTATCTGCAAATCCATTGGAATGCCGTGAAATTTTTTAAATAAAATTATTGACATCCTGGATAACTTCTTCAGATGCTTTACAATTCTTTGAGAACTTTTACAAATTTTAAAACCTCATTAAATCCTCAAAAATATTAAAATCTATTAAGATTTAATTTATTATTATTTATTATTATTATTATTTTTTTTTTATTATTATTATTTATTATTATTTATTATTATTTATTATTATAATTTATTATTAAGATTTAATCTATTAAGATCTATTTAAATCTTTAAAATTTCTGAAATCCGTAGAAATCCCTAGAATCGTCTTGAATTTGCATTTTATTTCACTCATTCTCTAAAGTTGTCTAGAAATTCGACAGAATCCCTTGGAATCTTTCAAATGTCATTTATATCCTGCATCCCTTTTTTAAATCCCGTAAAATTGCCTGGAATCCTATGACATTGTGTGATATCCTTCAAAAAAATGGTAATCTCGTTGAATTCCATGAAATTTTTTACAATATGCTGAATTTCTTAAAATCTTTTGAAATTCGTTGAGATTGATAGAATATTTAACTTATATTTCATGTACCTTTTAAAATTCGTGACGTTCTTGAAAATCATTTAGCCCATCAAAATTGATGAAATTCCTTGAATATTGTGAAATCTCTAGTGAAACGAAAAAAATCGCAAAAATTCTCGTCAAATTTTTGAAATCTGTAATACCTTTGAAAATTCATTAAAGATGATGAAACAATTAAAATCCTCTTAAATTCGATAAAATCTCAGAAAATCTGAAGAAACTCTATAAAATTCCTGAAATTCTTTTAAATTTGTTAAAATCCAATCAAATCTATCAAGAACCCATCAATTCTGTTGAATTTCTCTGGAATCGCTCTAGAACTCTCCCCTTTTTACGAATCCCTTGAAATATATAGAAATTCCTTATAGTCTTTGGAAATCTTCCAATTTCTTTTGAAATCCTATACAACCCTTAAAGATTGCAAAATTCCTTAACATCTTCTAAATCTTAAAAAATCTCACGAAATTCCTCACCATCTTTTAAAATACACTATATTATGTAAAATCCTTTCAAACATTTCAAATCCCTTAAATCTCGTGAAACTTCTAGAAATATTTTAAAATCTCATAAGACATTCCGTGAAATTAGTAGAAATTCTTTAAAGTCCACAAAAGTTTCTTAAAATATCAATCCACTATATTTACACCCTAAAGTTTCCTAGAAACTACTTTAAATTCGCTAAAATTCCCTAAAATCTTTGAAATTTTTTGACATCTCTGAAACTCTTTGCAAATGCACTGAACTTCCGATATAAGAATGGGTTCAAGCATGGCTTGCATTGTCCTTAATTCTAATTTGGGTGAATCCAAATGTAAACAGACAGCGTCACGTGAATCATTTGTGTTGGATTGGGACGCATGACGCAACCTGATGCAAGTAATATGCTAAGAGTGCGGCCCTCATGTTGTTTCTCACGCTTGACTGAACAATATTTCTCTGAGCCGAGGACATCAATTCTAGAAATATCGTAAATTGGCGTTCTTATGTCGGGAGTTAAGTGTATTTTGTTGAAGTCTTAAAATTTCTTGAAATCTTGTTACAGAATACCGCTACAGATTCCTTGAAAGACTTTGAAGTTCCATAAATTATCCGGAACTTGCAGTATTTCTTGAAATTTCTTTGAAAAATTGGAATTTTTCAAATTCTGCAAAATTTGGAAATCTTTCGAAATTTGGATTTTTGAGATGAAAAATATTTTCTTTCAGTCAATCAACAAAGATGTTCGAAAATATATTTAAAGCCAAAATGAAAAAAAAAACAGTTCAATTACTTTTTATTTCAGTTGCCACATTTTATTTCATTTTAGCACTATTTAAAAAATAGAAGCTTTAGTGTTATATTTTTTAATAGTATCGAAACAGTTCCATTTGTATGAAAGTGTTTCTAAGTAGAAAATGTATCGTTAACAATAATGTTATAATTTTAGAATAACTGAACTAGGTAGAGATAACCAGGACCAGAAATTTTGAGTACATAATGACTGATAAATTTAATAACTAATTAAATAACACTTCGAGAGTAATGCATAAACTTTTGAATAATAAGAGCCGTTTGGGCCACTCGGCGTTACCAAACCAACAATGTATATGCAAGTGGCCTCCGCAGGAACTCGAAAATGTCGATATCATGTCGATATACCCTTTCATGTTGGTACGCCTGCGAGGTTTGATGC
>CAKNXH010061942.1:73953-102738 GCA_932178445.1 Andricus quercusramuli | reverse complement strand
GCAATTTTATTCTCGTGTTTATTCAAAAAATGTTAAAACGTGTGACGTATTATGTGCACTACCTCTTACTAAATTTGTAATGCAAAGAGTTCAAAGTAATTCGCAGCATTCAAAAGAATTCGAAGAATTCAAAAGAATTCGAAGAATTCAAAAGAATTCAAAAGAATTCGAAGGATTTCGAAGAATTCAAAAGAATCCGAAGAAATCAAAAGAATTCAAAAGAGTTCTAAGAACTCGAAAGAATTCGAAGAATCAGGAAGGTCCCAATAATCGTGTAACTTGGTTAATGTATCGTTGAGGAATATGATAAAAGTAACACTGAGAAGAAAAAAATAACGTTTCTTTTTGGCATTTTATAGTATGAAATGGAATCTCAATTAATTCAGAGTGGACAGAAAAGAAGAAAACGGGAGTCCTCATCACTGATACTAAGATCACGATTACTGGGATGTTCACCCAATTAGGGGTTGTGCACGTAATGCGTCACACGTTTTGCTTTTGTTTATGTCGTGTTATCCGTTTTGGTTTCGAGGCAATTTTATTCTCGTGTTTATTCAAAAAATGGTAAATCGTGTGACGTATTATGTGCACGACCTCTTACTAAATTTGTAATGCAAAGAGTTGAAAGTAATTCGCAGCATTCAAAAGAATTCGAAGAATTCAAAAGAATTCAAGGAATTCAAGAGAATTCAAGGAATTTAAAAAAATCGAAGAATTCCAGGAACTTGACAGAATTCGGAGAATTCGGAAGAATTCAAAGAATCCGAAAGTATTCAATGAAATGCATTTTTAACCTTAGGTCGCTTATTTTAATCGTGAGTAAGTATCCCAGTAATCGTGAAGGTCCCAATAAGCGTCTCAATTGGTTTATGTATAGTGGAAAATTGTGATAAAAGTAACATTTAGAAGAAAAAATAACACTTCTTCGTACCATTTTATAGTATGAAATTAAGCAGTGTTGGGCGCGATTAGTACTTGGATGGGCGACCGTTCGGGAATACTGCGTGCAGTTGGCCTGTCGTGGGTGTGGTGAGCCCACAGTTGTAGTTATTTACTACAAGAAACTATCCACCTAGAAACACTACCAGAATCCGGTAGTGTTACGTCTACCCCGAAAAGGAAATGGCCTAATGGTATAAAAAAAAATAGAAAAAAAATAAAAAAATGGAATTTCAATCAATTTAAAGTAGACAGAAAAGAAGAAAATTGGCGTCACCATTACCGGTGGTAATATATATCACGATTACTAGGATGTTTACCCAATTAGGAGTCGTGCACATAATACGTCTTTATTTAAAAAAAGGAAAAACGTGTGACGTATTATGTTCACGACCTCTTACTTAATTTTCAATGCAAAGAATTCAAAAGAATTCTTTAAAAGAATTCAGTAGAATTCAAGGAATTCGAAAAAATTCGAAGAATACAAAAGAACTCGAAGAATTCTAGGAATTGAAAAGAATTCGAAGAATTCAGAAGAATTCTAGGAACTTGAAAGTATTCGAAGAATCCAAAAGTATTCAAAGAAATGAATTTTCTATTTTAGGTCGCTTATTGTAATCGTAAGTGAGTAAGTGTCCCAGTAATCGCGAAGGCCATGATAATCGTGTAACTTGGTTAATGTATCGTTAAAAAATATGATATAAGTAACATTTAGAAGAAAAAATAACATTTCTCTTCAGCATTTTGTAGTTTTTTTATATTTTATAGAAGACAATTTTGTTCTCGTCTTTATTTAGAAAAAGGAAGAACGTGTGACGCATTAAGTGCACGACTCCATACTTAATTTTTGATCCAAATAATTCGAAAGAATTCAAGGAATTCGAAAGAATTAGAAGAATTCAATGATTTAACAGAATGTAAGGAATTCAAAAGAACTTAAGAAATTCAGAAGAATTCAAATAATTCAAAAGAATGCAAGGAATTCGAGGAGTTCAAAAGATTTCAAGAAATTCAAAATGAATTCGAAGAATTCAGAAGAATTCTAGGAACCTAAAAGAATTCGAAGAATTCGGAAGAATTCAAAGAATCAAAAAGTATGCAAAGAAATTAATTTTTAATTTTAGGTCGCTTATTATAATCGTAAGTAAGTGTCCCAATAATCGTGTAACGTGGTTAATGTATTCTTGAAAAATATGATAAAAGTAACATTAAGAAGGAAAAAATTACATTTCTTTTTAGCATTTTATAGTATGAAATGGGATTTCAATTAATTCAAAGTGTACAGAAAAATAGAAAATTGGCGCCACCATTAATGGTACTAAGGTCACGATTACTGGGATGTTTACTCAATTACTTAATTTTTTAATGCAAAGAATTCAAAAGAATTCATAAGAATTCAAAGAATTCATAAGAATTTAAAGAATTCATAAAAATTCAAAGAATTCAGAAGAATTGAAAAGACTTCAAAGAATACAAAAGTATTTCAACAATTGAAATTATTTTTAATTTTAGGTCGTTACTTTTAATCTTAAGTAATACTTAATTTTTGAATTAGAAGAATTAAAAAAAATTGAAAATTCAAAAGAATTACAAGAATTTAAAAGAATTCAAAAGTCTTCCAAGAATTCAAAAAATTTCAAAAGAATTATAAGAATGCAAAGAATTCACAAAGTTCAACAGAATTTAAAGAATTCAGAAGAATTCAAAAGAATTCGAAGAATTCAAAAGAATTCGAAGAATTCAAAAGTATTCAAAAAATCTAAAAGTATTCAAAGAATTGAAATGAATTTTTTATTTTAGGTCGTTAGTTTTAATTTTGAGTAATATTTAATTTTTGAACTAAAATTTTTTTTTAATTCAAAAGAATGTAGAAGAATTCAAAATAATTCACAGAATTAAAAGAATTCAAAAGATTTCAGAACTCGAAGAATTTCAGAACTCGAAGAATTCAAAGAATCCAAAAGTGTTGGAAGAATTGAAATTAATTTTTCATTTTAGGTCGTTAGTTTTAATCTTGAGTAATACTTAATTTTTGAATTCGAAGAATTAAAAAGAAATTAAAGAGAATTAAAAGAATTTAAAAGTATTGAAAAGTCTTCAAAGAATTCAAAAAATTTCAAAAGAATTATTAGAATGCAAAAGAATTCACAGAGTTCAACAGAACTCAGAAGAATTCTAAAGAATTCGAAGAATTCAAAGGATGTCAGAACTCGAGGAGTTCAAAAAGTCCAAAAGTTTTCAAAGAATTTTGGAAATTTCAAAAGAACTGTAAGGATTCTAATAATTCAAAAGAATTCAAAAGAATTTAAAGAATTCAAAAAATTCGAAGAATGCAAAGGATTTCAGAACTCGAAGAATTAAAAAAATCCAAAATTATTCAAAGAATTCACGAGATTTGAAAAGAACTGTAAGGATTCTAAGAATTCAAAAGAATTCACAGAATTCAAAAGATTTTAAAGAATTCAAAGAATTCCAAAAATTCGAAGAATGCAAAAAATTCCAAAGTATTCACAGAATTTATGACAATTCAAAAGAATTTGAAGAATTCTAAAGTATTCAAAGAATCCAAAAGTATTCAAAGAATTGAAATGAATTTTTAATTTTAGGTCGTTAGTTTTAATTTTGAGTAATATTTAATTTTTGAATTAAAAAATTTTTTAATTCAAAAGAATTGAAACGAATTTAGAAGACTTCAAAAGCGTTCACAAATGCAACAGAATTTAAAGAATTCAGAAGAATTCAAAGGATTTCAGAACTCAAAGAATTAAAAGAATTCAAAGGAGTTCGAAGAATCCAAAAGTGTTGAAAGAATTTAAATTAATTTTTAATTTTAGGTCGTTAGTTTTAATCTTGTGTAATACTCAATTTTTAAATTCAAAGAATTGAAAAAAATGAAAATTCACCAGAATTTAAAAGAATTCAAAAGATTTCAAAAGAATTATAAGAATACAAAAAAATTCACAAGGTTCAACAGAATTTAAAGAATTCAAAGGATTTCAGAACTCGAAGAATTAAGAAAATCCAAAATGTAAGGATTCTAAGAATTCCAAAGAATTCACAGAATTAAAAAGATTTTAAAGAATTGAAAGAATTCCAAAAATTCGAACAATGCTAAAAATTCAAAAGTATTCAAAGAATGTATGAGAATTCAAAAGAATTAAAAAGTATTAAAAAAATCCACAAGTATTCAAAGAATAGAAATGAATTTTTAATTTTAGGTCGTTAGTTTTAATTTTGAGTAATATTTAATTTTTGAATTAAAAAATTTTTTAATTCAAAAGAGTTCAAAAGAATTTAGAAGAATTCAAAGGAGTTCACAGAATGCAAGAGAATTTAAAGAATTCAAAAGATTTCAGAACTCGAAGAATTCAAAGAATTCAAAAGAGTTCCAAGTATCCAAAAGTGTTCAAAGAATTGAAATTAATTTGTAATATTAGGTCGTTAGTTTTAATCTTGAGTAATACTCAATTTTTGAATTCGAAGAATAAAGTTTTTTTAAGAATTCAAAAGAATTAATTCAGAACAATTGAAAGAATATAAGAGTATTCAAGGAATACGAAAAAATTCAAAAGAGTAGTAGATGTACATTCAGTGTATGGTCTGTATGGTTGTGAGAAACGCTGAATACTTCTTTCGATAAAATTTTGTATAAATATTACCTGCAAATGATTATTCGAAAGTCGAATAAAGCGAGAATAAAGAAATTGTATTTCCTTTGTATCACACACTATTATAGAGAAACCTGAGGTTTCGTATGTTAAAAGGTGGCAGCACATTTATGGGAATATTTTTATATTCTGTCATGTGTCGTTACAGACTCAGTTTGTGCGAAACCGGCATGGCGCTTCTCCCGGCGACCGCAGGGTGGCGCCCGCATCTTTTTCTAAAGTGGCTTTCTCCCACCAGCCACCATATTCAAATAATTTGTAATACAGGTAATACAAGGGCTTCGAGGTGAACATTGCAAATATTAAAAATATATATTTAGCAATAATATAGCAACTTGAGTTGACCAGACAGACCTGCCCCATAATATTACCTGTCATTTAAAACAAAAATTAGCATGATATTTTAATTTCCCTCTTTTTAAATTGGCGGAAAAAAATAACATGGGACGGTCGGTAATACGTGACGTCATAATGTACTACATGCCCTTAATAAAATGAATTTCAACCGAAAAAAAAAAAAATTAAACAAAATAGCTATACATTTTTAATTATAGAGGAGAATCCTCAACCGATAATATAAATTTTTGATACCGTATTTCAGCTTTGAACCAAGTAGTTGCATTTTCGAGCAACATATATTTTATTTTCGGATCAAAAACAGATGAATTGAACCAAAAAAGAAGAAATTTCAAAAAATAGGTTGATTTTCCACCAAGAGGATTTTTCAATCAGGAAAGAAAAAAAATCAACCAAATTGTTGAATTTTTAATTGAAAAAGACGACTTTTTCACCAGAAAGTTAGATTTATAATCTAAGCATATACTATGCTTTAGTTTTCCCGAAAAAATTAAGTAAACTGTTAACAACTTTTACTTTGAAAATTTTTTCTAGTGGACAATAATGTTAAATTTGTGAAATTCAGAACTACGCCAAAAAACGGAACGTACTTAAAATTTCAATTTTTTACTCTTCCAGCTACAGAACTAATACTAATTTTTTTATGGAAGAACGAACAATTTCCATTATTAATTTATATAAAAGAAGTTACTCTCCACTTATTAAATTAAATTTTTCGCGAACCTTTGACTCGAACCGTGAGCGCTACCTAGCGGCTGTTAATCTTCCCTATGGTTAATAAACTGATGGAACCACCTACATAAATTAAAAATAATTTACTAAATTGCTTTCACATTGTCCCTCCAGGAAGATTTTTTGCTCTTCCTGTAAAATTAGGTTAATTGGACTTAGCACCATTCAGCGATTGCTAATTACGATTGCTAATTATATGATACTAAAAGGAATTACAAGAGAGATCAAAGAAGGAAGGTCGGAAGAGAGATTACAGGAAATGAAATGATATTGGAAGGGATTCGACATGATTAAAATTAAAAAAATTTAGAAGGGGCTTATACCATGATGTCAAAAGTAAATTATTCCGAATGTCATTGTGGGCTGGATCCATGAGATACGAGACTCTCTGGAATAGGCATGTGACACAAACCACAAATCATTTTCAGATTTGGACAGACAATTCTGTCGATATGTGGTCATCTACAATCTGCATATCCCTACAGACTGAAATAAACTCTGATCTCTATTAAGGATTTCAGGGATAATAGGACAAGTATTAGGAGAAAAAAAGGAAAAAAAGATCTCAGATTTTTTTGCTGAAAAAAGATGTTCAAATTTTCATTTTTATCTACAATTTTTTCAAACTTGCAAAAATTATGAAAAGGAAAAAACATCTCAGATATTTTTTCTGAAAAAATATGTTCAAATTTTCATTTTTAATTTTTTTTTATATTTCCAACTGTCACTCTTGACTACGTTTTACTTTTTCTCTAATTTATGAATTTAGGATAGAACGTAATAAATACGATATTTTCCAGACTAATAGTTAGAATTTATTTGAAAAAAAACCAATGCATGTCTTTTAGAAAAATTTAGAAAACTTTATAGGTAGCGCTGTAGAAAGATTTGTGTTTATGCTTCCTCATGGAGGAAGCTTTGTGATGGAAATTTTTTCCAACATTTTTAGATTTATTTTATCAAACCTTCCTGAATTTGAAAATGTCTGATACAATGTACTAAACAATTATACGGTTATGTGTGGGTGTGGATGTCCGAGATTCTGTTGAATACGATAACTTGAAAAAGGTTCTAAATAAATTGATGAAATTTGAAGGACTTATTTTCCTCACTAATATCTTAAAACTGACTGAAAAATTTCTGAACATATTTATTGCATTGTTTTTAGCACTCAATATTTTAGAAATCGGTTTTTCATAGTAAAATTTTTTTCAGTAGCACAACTCAGAGCTGATGCAAGAATATAAACAATTTCCGGTTCAAGCCGAATCGATTGACCTATAATATCAATACATTTTCATCAAAGAATAGGGAAGGTATGGTAATTTATATATTTTGAAAATCGGTTTTTCATAGTAGGTCTTTCTTCATTAACATAATTCAGAGTTGAAGCGAGAACAGAAAATATATGTTGGTTAGAGACGAATCGATTGACCTATTATATTAATACATTTTATTGAAGAGTAAGGAAGTTCAGGTGATGTACAATATTTGAAAATACGGTTTTTTTATAGTAAAACTTCTTTCTTCAACACAATTTAAAGTTGATGCAAGAACACAAAAGATTGCTTGATTCAAGACGAATCGATTGACCTATTATTACATTTCATTAAAGAATAGGGAAGCTATGGTGATTTATATATTTTGAAAATCGGTTTTTTATGGTAACATTTTTTTCATTGACATAATTCAAAGTTAGTGCAAGAGAATAAAAGATGTCTTAATTCGAGTCGAATCGATTGACCTATAATATTAATTCATTTTATTGAAGAGTATGGGATCTAGTGTAATGCATAATATTTGAAAATACGGTTGTTCATAATAGAACATTTTTTCCACATAATTCAAAGTTGATGCAAGGATACAAAAGATTCCTTGATGCGAAGCGAATCGATTTACCTATTACATTGATGCATTTCATTAGAGAGTAGGGAAATTATCGTGATTTTCATATTTTGAAAATCGGTTTTTTATAGTACAACTCTTTCATTAACATAGTTCAAAGTTACTGCAAAAAAAGAAAAGATGTCTGGATTTAAGTCGAATCGATTGACCTATAATATTATAACATTTAATTGAAGAGTAAGGAAGCTATGATAATGCATAATATTTTTAAAATCGGTTTTTCGTAGTAAAACTTTTTTTATTAGCATAATTCAAAGTTGACGTGAGAATATAAAAGATTCCTTGGCATGAGATGAATCGATTTACCTACAATAATAATACATTTTGTCGAAGAGTAGGGAAGTTATGGTAATTTATATATTTTGAAAATAAGCCTCTTATAGTATAACTTTTTTCATTCTCATAATTCAAAGTTTATGCGAAAACCGAAGAGTTGTGTTGATCCAAGAAGGATCGATTGACCTCTAATATTGACAAATTTCATTGAAGAGGTAGGGACCTATGCTAATGCATAATATTGGAAAACACGGCTTCTTATAGTAAAACTTTTTTCACTGACATAATTCAAAATTGAAGCAGGAACGGAAAGGATTGCTTGATTCGAGGCAAATCGATTGATCTATATTATTAATACACTTTGTTGAAGACTAGGCAAGTTATGCTCATTAATAACACAGCCCCACAAAGAACATTAAATTTCATATCCCTGAACCAGACCCATGCATCCCAATGTATTTTTTATCGCTGAATCCGAATCCGAAGTCAAAAAAATTCCTATACCCCAAAGATTTTTAGCTAGAGCAAAAACACCCCTGGAATGGGGTGAAAATGAGATTAAGCAACGAGCATAGTTGTTGCATCTTAATCAATCGAATTATACAAATTTTCAAGTGTATAGAGCATAAAATTGATATGAAACACCCCTCCCCACCTACCCCAACTGCGCCCTCACCCAGCTAACCCCTAAAAATGACCTCTACCAAACGACAAGCAGGCTAACCCACCTACCCCTGGGAACAGCGAGTTTAGTCGCCTATTTTTTCAATAATTACATCCGACACCACAAAAGCTTCTTGCTTGTGGCTTCTTATAGGAGTGATATAGATAATATACAGTCAACTTGTCAAAAACTTTAAATCAAGGGCGTAAATATTTGTATTTAGGATGAAAAAGAATACTATTTTTTCTTACTGTTCTCCCATTTATTGTATTCCACTGTTATTTTTTACTTTAAATCAGTAAAATGTTATTTCATTGGACATAATGATATAATGCGTCAAAAACGGCAAAGCTTGTTCCCTTTTAAGAAAATTCAAACAGCTTTACCATTTTGTATTTTTCTAAATTTTTTTATCGGCTTCAAAAGAGTAGAAAAACTTGAAAAACTAATAGAAAAAATTAACAAAAAGAAAATTTATGGTACGCCAACTATGTTACTACCTATCAATGTTGAAAACTTATGAAAAAGGTAGAGTTTCTGAATTTTTTTCTCATTTTTTCAAAAATTGAAGATTAAATTTACCATTTTGTATTATTTTTGAAATTTTTTTGTTGATTTTATAAGAGTTAATTGCTAAAATGACAGCGTTTTTAAACTAAAAACTGCAAAAAACTTATTACTTCTTTAAAAATTTTGAAACTTCCATGCATATCATCAGCAAGCCAATCATTAACAGGTCTCTACAATGACTCCATGAAAAACCATTGCTTTTTCGCAATTCTGTATCATTTCAAAACTTTCTACCAATTGAGATTTTTCATGATCTTTTCTTATATTTTCATAAATATTTCAAAAATTTCGCAAAAAATCAATATACTCCGAGGAATATTTTGTAGCAAGCTGTACTTTATAACATTTTTATAATTTCTCATTTATTACTATATAGATCATTGGTTTGAAATTGTTAAGTTTCGTTAGCCTCATCTTTTTTTATATTGATCTTCATATTCGTGACACACCAGAAAAATTGTCGCTCCTGTGACTCTCTTTTTTCTTCAATAAATAATCATCTAAAGCATCACGGTTTTTCAAGTAAACAATAATAATTAATTTATTTAATGAACTTCTGAAACGTTCAGAGAGACCTTGTATGAAGGTTAGAGAGGTCCAAAAATGCATTGGGCATTTTTTCTTCGAATTTTTATTTATGCCGCCCAGGATCGAATCACAGTTAGCCAGACAATACGAATAAATTATCACTTTTTAAATAACGCACCCCTATAAGTCTGTTTCATAGCGTAGAGAAAAAACCCCATAAGAGAAACAATGTTATGTCTCTAGGAAGGTGAATGAATTTTAAAATTCGTTTTCAAGGTAAGAAAAAAACACAGATCTGTTATAAAGCCGATAGGAATTTTGAAAACAAAGGTCTTCTGAATGTTGGAAATAAGGCTAATTTGATTAATCGAGCACAGAAAGTTGATCCCGCAGGTTCCTTGATGAAAACGGAGAAGATAAATTTGCATACGGAAGAAGCAGTTTCATTATTAGAGAGATTTTCCCGCACGAGAAGTATAAGTACTACAACGCCAAAACCAGATTTAAGAAAATCCAGCAACAAGATCAGCAGGTTCATTAGCTCTCGTTTGAACATCAACATTAAAGCTCTCAGTGATATATTCAGGAAATTTGATACGTCTAATCGCAACATTTGTCAGTAGTAAAAGCAGCTACTACTCCCTAGTTCATCTTATGAGTTGAACTATAAAAATATTGCTCAGTTCGAAGCTGAGAGGCAATGCTTCACAATATTCTGATTTTATATTGGAACATATTGAAATAAGTATTGAAGAATTGCTTAAAAATATGAAGATGTTTGACCATCGACCTATGAAGTGAGAACGATAGAGACTGTTTGATGAAAGTAAGTAGAAATTCAGTAAGTCGTTCTTGACTATTATCACAAAAAATTAATCCTAGCTAATAAAGTACCGGTGGACAATCAAGAGGTGATGAATCATATGATTGATGGAATTCTAGATTGGCAATTAGGGAATCAAGCATGTATAAGGTCTTTGGAAATTACATCTAAATTATCAGAAGCATTAAGCAAAATTGATCTTCAACTCGAGTTACCAAAGGACGAATCAAGAAATTATGTAAAATTAGCTGACATTAAACCTCAATATAAATATAAATTTAGATGTCACAAATGTTGAAATGTAGAACAGACTTCAAATAAATTTCTGCAACCGAACAACACAACTTGTTACAGCTGTAATAAACTGAGTCACATCACCAGGGATTGTCTCAAGAAGAATAATGTTATCAATTTTGTTTTCGAAACTATTCCAATGTTCAGTAAGTTTTGTTAAAACAAAATGCATAGATGATCAATAAGTTGAAGAAATTACTTTCCAGATCTGGATTATACAGGAATTGGTAGTCTCAATTTAATTTTATTATAAAAACAAAGAGTTGGTATTGCACTTGATGATGAGACGTGAGATAATATTGCATTGCTTGTAGTTCCTGATGTACGAGACGATCTAAAGAACAATGTCAAACTTAAGGATTTCGAAGTTATAAATAATAGAAATGTTAACAAGTTGTTGCAGTTTTAGGAGAAAGTCAGAAGATGTAATGAAGAGAAATGCATATTTGAAGATCAAAATGTTTATCTTCAAAAAAATTGTATAGAATTCCAGAAGCTGAATAGGGAAGAAGAGCGATTAGCAGAAGAAATTATGACAGAAAACAAAAAACATATTCTACAGAAATTATGAGGATATTGAGTTTGATGAAAGGAATGTGGAAATCCAAAAAATGAAGGAAAAGCAAGAGCACTCACTCATAATGGTGACTAGAACTGAAGATAAGGAGCTGAAGATTCTAAGAAATCTTCACCATCAGAATCCTCAAAATTTGAAAACCTGTTTTAATATTGGCATTTTTATCGTCAGCTTCAACCCCAGTTTCAAATATATTGTTAAATCCAGAACGACCAATACTTAAAAGTTGAATGAATTTTTCATTTGTATAAAATAAACCTGTTAATAACACGCTACTATCAAGAAATTCCATTATTACGAATTCTTGTTTTTCTACAATTTCCAATAATTTGTTAATTAAATTTAAATGTTGGACTTCAAGAAAGTATCAAAATTCTCACTTATTTTAAACCTAATTTTGTATCTGTTTGATTAAAGATATGACGCTTATTTAATGACGTGTTGGATGTAAACTAAAGAAAGTACGACCATGCGCGTAAACTAAAACTTTTATGTAAGAAAATTTTAGTTTAAGGGCGATTAATTTTTATTTCTACACTTATTTTTCAAGTTTTAGCTTTCACATCTATTTTTATGATGTTTTGTTTGTAAACTATGAGAGTTTATCCAAGACGAGAAATCGAGGTCGTTAAAAAGTGGGTGTGAAATTGAAACATATGTCATAAGCGAAACTCATAAAGTTTCTGTCAACATTTCACCCTCGCTGGCTATTACAATTTTACGGCTTACATTGACGACGGCTCAGGATATACAATATTGGAAGACGACTAATCTAACGGCTCTGAAAAATGAATTTTATGGAAAATTTTCAAATAATAAAACTTTATTAATGATTATTAGTACTTTCTTTCTAGTGGAACAAATTTGTCTTGTATTTTTTGGTAGAAAAGTAATGAAAATAACATTAAAGTACATATTTCTGTAATTTATAAATTGCGTAACGTTGTACTAATATTTTTTTTACTTTCACCTGAATACACACGAGGAAATACAGAAAATCACAATACGAGATTTTTAAAAATTCGAAATATTGAAGAACTGGACTGAGAACGATTTACTAAATTCGTATTTCACTGAACAAAAGGAAGACAAGAAGTTGAAATTTTCAGAAAACAGCGCAACTATCTAGCATTAATATAGGAGAAAATAGTTATAAACAATAATAATCTAATTGAAAAATTACGTTTGTTGAATTTTACTAATTTTCACCTCCCTCCAACAGAAAAATTGACAAAAAGTGACAAATTTCAGGAAAACCACAACTATCTAGCAATAATATAGAAGAAGATAGTCATAAACAATAATAATTTGTTTAGACGATTATGTTTATTAAATTACTTTAATTATTACCTTGTTGTACGTAAAAAAGTGACAGAAAGTGAAAAATTTCAGAAAAACCTGCAGTCAACTAGCATCACTATAGGTTGAGGTATTTATAAACAATAATAATTTCTTAATTTCTAGTATAATTGTTGAATTCCCAACAAAATTTGTCTCAGTTTATATTTCAATCCAAAAACAGGAAATTCATACAAAAAAAGTTCTTTAAAACCAAAAAGACGAATATTCAACAAATAATGATTTCAGTTCTCTTTTAAACACCAAAATATGAAATTCAGCCAAAAAGTAATTTTTCTGCAGAATTAAAAAGACGAATTTAAAGAAAATATATTTTGCATCCAAAAAATATTTCATTTGACTTATCAGCAACGAAATATGAACTTATAGGCTACTTCCTTCTTTTTTTGATTCTAAATTTGGTTACAAAAATAGAAAATAGGAATTGAGGAAAAAGCAAGCAAGAAAGGTTGAGATAATAGAATTATTCGAATTGGAAAATAGTTTAAGATGTAAAATTATAATTTATTAAGATTATTTTTTCAAATGTGAAATTTGTAAGTCTCGTTTGAATTGTTTCGTATAACAATTTGAAGAAGCTTTGCGCAGCATGGAACTGCCAGAATTGGCAATGAACTTCGTCTTGATGTTCGCCCTCTAAAAAAAAAAGGATAAGACTTTAATGACAAAGTTTTGAATGAATAAAAAGAGAAGTAAAGGATAGGAGTAGAGGAATGTACAAAATAACCAAAGTTTCAGTTTATAGTTGCTTGGCACATTATTGTAATCCTTCTATTGTTGGGTCTGGATGTGGTCTCTTCCTTTGAGAATGGACCTTTTGTAGAACATCAGATTGCTGGTGAGCAACACGGCTCGTAGAATTGAGTGAAATTCACTTCCTTGACTATTGTATTGTCATACAATGGATTGATGCAGAACTTCATAGGAGAGTTTATTTTTATTTATGGGGTCACTGATTTTAGTTACGTTCGAATCTATTCCTTAACGGTCACACCCCCAAATACACCTTCAGACATTTTTGGCTGAAAAAAATTCATAAATAATGTTCAAACAATACAAAATAGGAAAAAAGTATCTCCAATGCCTCAGTGACGTTATAACTGTTCGAAAAAAATACTTCAAAAAAACGTAGACATTCGTTGTAAAATCGGAAAGCCCGTGGGGTGTAAGACACCCAGCGTGACCATGAAGAGTTCAAACAATTCGAGACTCTTTTGTATGGAGTTTTGAACTAAACCTACTGATTCAAAATTTGTTACAAGTGATTCGCATTTTGACTAAGTCCAACTTATTTATTTTACGCAAGAGGATGTGTGAGCTATGTGGGAAGGGGGATTCAAGAGTGGAGCACTGGTTGGAGGAGTGCGTTGAGGTGGAAAGGAGTGGGATGAGCACGAACGTATTGATGCATGAAAGGGGGGACAAAAGGGCAGTAGCATGGTTGAAGGGAGTGTTGGGTAAGATGGAGAATAAGAGAAGGAAGGAGGAAGAGGAATGGAGAAGGAAATATTTTAAATAGAGGAGGAAGTAAATATAGGTAAGCAGTAAATATAAGGAAACTGTAAATATTGTAAATGGTAGATAGGTTTTAGTTATTAGCCGCGGAGGCAGAGTTTGGCAACGCGAGGTAAAGCGAGAGGGTAGGGACATGCGTGCGAGTCGGGACATGCGTTACTTGTTGTAACCTTCTAAGACGTGGGTATATAGAGACAAAATCCGATCAGGGGTTGAAAATAGTCCCTCGGTGGACCATTTCTCTCACAACTGATTTATAGCGTTCTTGACATAGATCTTAAGTTAGTGCATAGGTGAGAGGTCACGTGCCGGTTCATGCGATGCACTTTCTTGAGGGGTAGTCGGCGACCACATATCTTTATGACGTTTATGGCCTTTCCACTGATTGGATCATAGTAGAGGGGCCGTACTTAAATCACGTAACGGATTATAGCCGCTTTTCAAGACCTCCTTCCCCCATAAAATAGAAGAACCACATTCTCTTCCTCCAATTTTTCCTTTTTACTCGCTTCTTTTTCTGTTTACAATTCTCATCCCATACACTTATATCCTCTCCTTCGCTAAATTCTTTTTTGGTTATGCACTCTGATACTCCTTTTATTTCTCCTATCATTTTTTTTATCCCTCGCTTACATTTCCTTCCCTCATTTTGATATTCCCGACTTTTTCTTTTAACTTTTTTTTACCTTCCATTGACCAGTCCCCTCTTCCTTTTTCTTTTCACTTTTGCTTCCTTTTAAGCCTTATTTTTATTACATATTTCTCCCTCTACTGGCACTATTATGGGGAAGTGATGCGAATCTATATAGTTCCCTACCTCTAGTTTCTTAAGCTTCTCTCTTACCTTGTCGTCCACTACCACATAATAAATAACCGTTCCCCTATTTTTTGCTGAACGTGTATATTCCCCTCCCTCATCGCCCTCTATACTTCCGTTTAGGATGAACCATCTCATCTCCTCTAGGCTCTTTCACAACTTCTTTCCCTCCCCATTCAGCATCTTGTCTCTAGATTTTCTTCCTCGCTCTCCATCCCATTCCCTTCCTCCTCTATCATTCCTCCTCTATCCTCTATCCTAGTCTCTTGCTCATTTTCTTCGGTCAGTTCTCTAAGCTCCTCTGATTTCTCCTGCATATCACCGATCACATAAACCCCCACTATCTTCGACCTCTTTCCTCCCATATTTATCTCTTCTACTAATAATCCTTGTTTACGTTCTTTAAACTCTTTTTTATCCTTCTCTGTTACACATTCGTTCCTTACTCTCATCGGCATTCCTATCATTGCTCCGCCTTTTTTATTCTTCCTCTTTGCATTTTGAACCTGCCATTCGTAACCTCTTGGTAATCTCCCCCTTACTCTTTCCCAGCCCTTTCCATATAGCCACGTCTTCATCATTACTACTACATCCCATTGTGTCGGATTTCTCATAAACTCCCTATCCTTTCTTTCTGAGCCTGCTATATTCCAGTAGCATATCCTCCAATCGCCCCCACTTTCGTTCCTCGTCTCTTCTTGTTTCCTACTATTTCTTATTTCTTAACCTCCCGTTCCTTTTTCTCCGAGTTTCCCGACTTATTTTCTACTAACTCTTCCATTTCCTCGTCCCAATTCCACCATACACCTTCTATCTGTATTCTCCCATATTTGACCAATGTTCTTCTTCCCTTTTTTCTTTCCTCTTCTGCTATTTTCCTTAACATGTACTGCATGTTCCTTTCTACCCATGTCAAATCATCCTCTATTCACTCCGAACTTCCATATAATACCCTCTTTTTTGTCATCACTTCCCTCTTATGTTCCCGTTTCTTTAGTTTCACTAGTACTATTCTCTCCCCTCTTTGCTCTTCCCTTCCTACAATTCGCACTTCCTCTATCTCTACCTTAGCATCAATCCTTCTTGGTACTTCTATCACTCCTTTCATCAGCTCCTACCCCTCTGATCTTAGACCTTTTATCACTATGTTTCTTTTTCTTTCTTCTCTCTCCTCTCTCTTTCTTTTCCATACTTTGTTCTATTTTTCTCAGTTATTTCTTCTTCTTGTTCCCACTCTCCCCACCTACAAACTCACGGTTTAAGCTTTCTATTTTTTGTATTCTAACTTCCAACTCGTCTACCTTTTTATAGGCTCTTCCCTCTTATCGAGTCTTTTCTCCAACGTCTGCATCCTCTTCTGTAGCTTTTCCCTGGGTATCCTGAATACCTGAAGAAAACACAATGTCTTTTTTTATCACGCATCTTCCAAATTTGTTCCATTCGTAAACAAAAAATCAGAAATTTAAAAAACTACGGTATATTTTTGAAATTCCCCCCCCCCCCTTATATATGTCACAGACCGTAACATTTCCTTCTTACCCCCTCAACCCTAACCACAGTTACGTAAAATTTTTGATATTATGTTTAAAAACATAATAGACGATTTCTAAATAAAAAAAGGGTTTTCAAGATTAAGTGCTGTATAGAAATGAATAAAATAATATCTTTATGTGACAGTGATGGGTTTTAAATATTTTTTAGTCACACAAATATTGAAACTACTCACAAGAAAAAAAGTATCATCAGTTCGTTTTTGAGTTTATATAAATATAAGTTTTATAATTTTTTCATAAAATAAGAAAAGATCTTTAAATATTTAAACCTCTCAAATTCCTGTAAATATTTCAAGCTTAGACGAATTTTTTTTTATTTTGTAAATCATTCAAAATGTAAAGAAATTACCTTGAAATCTTCCAAAATTCGCCAATTTTCACTTGAAATCTTTCAGAATTATTTCAAACCTTATAAGGTTTTGGTTCAAAATCTTTGAAAAAACCTGCATTTTCAAAAATATTTTACAGTTTAAAATTCTTCTTCAATCTCCTGAAATCTTCTAAATATTTCTAGAACTTGCTCGATTTTTTTTTTAATTTTTTAATCACACCAAATAGAAACAGTTTTGTTTAAAATCTTCTACTTCTTTCGACATTTAAGAAAATCTTTTGAAATAAAAATTTGTAAAATATCTTATAAGTTTTTATCATTCTGGAACCATTTGCAATAGATCTTCCAACGATTGCTGTTCTTACCTCCTCGCTGAAGTGCCTTGCAAGCTTCTGGGTAATTTCTCCGTTATTTGGCGTGTGGGTGAGTCCTCTGGCTTCTCCGAATAATTGTATGGCATAGGCAGCCATAGAGGTATCCGCACTGTGTATATAATACCCAAATTCCAGCTTGGTCTTGATCTCATGTTGGGTGGTTTCTCCCCAGTATCTCTGTTTAAATTTATCACAGAATCTACTGAAATCATCATTATCTTCTTTGACCAAGTCCCACCAATCTCTAGGTGTTCCTCGCAGACAAGTCCCAATCACAAAAGCGGCTTGTTCCCTTGTGGGCCTTACAGCCGCCCAAAAGTCACGAAGTTATTCTAGAAATTTGATTGGAGAGCCACCTTCGCTGAAAACTGGAGTTTTAGGCGTAATTTTTAGGTTTCCGGTTTCAAAACCTCCGGCTGAGTTCGGTGATATGTTCCGTACCCTTTCTTCCAATTTCTTCCTGCGTTCTTCAACTCTCTGGATTTCTTCTTCATTTTTCCTTCCAGCTAGTTGGATTAGGTCGGTCAATCGTTTGTTTTTATTTACCGTTCCCTCTTTGAAGTCTTCCAATTGTCCTTCAACCACCTGGAAACGAGCTTCATGCATTTGTCTGAGGGACTTAACTTGATTGGTTGTCTCAGTGAACATTCTACTCTCCGCGTCTTCAATTTCCTCACGGAGTTCCATTCGTGTCGTGTCGATTTTCCTTCCGGCTTTTTCGATTCTAAACCGCATTTCTGTGTTGTCTCTTAGCATCTTGTCGTAATCATCTCTTAATTCCTCAATCATTTTATCGAATTCCTTACTAAAGGACGACTTTTCTTTTTCTTTAGGCCTCCCTTCGTTGCTCATTGAATCCTTTTCGTCTTGCAGGCTTCGACGGCTGCTTTGAGGAATTATCTCAGGAATGGTACCAGTGTGACGTGATATATTCGGCAAAGTATAATTTGCGGTTTCGATTGATGGTAAGTTGGGTCCTACTGCCCCCTGTTCATGATGGGTCGGTGTAGTGGGCATGCTTATGCTTGTCTCACCATTCCCATCTTGGAAATCAATCTCGAGTGGACTTAGCGGCTTATTGATGTTTTCACGCTTGCTCGGGCTACCACGTGCGCGAGGCATGATTTCTATCTTTAAAAATTTTAATAGTCTTCTTTTCTGGGTCCCTGTTCGTGATAGGTTTTCCCTTATTATAAATGATTCAATGTGTATGTTGCCACTTCAACTTTTTCTGGCAATATGGGGAATCGCCGAGAAAATATGTCCAGTTTGCCTTTAGTGGACTCTCTCCAGTAGCTCGAGCCCAATTACACAAATTGGGTCAAGTCTGGGCAGCACATTAAAATTTGCTCTTACCACCCGATTGTTCAGCTCTACTAATAAGGATACCCTTGGAACCGGGATAGGAACTCCGTTTTCTCCTCGACGAAATTCAGTGCTATTTTTCACGCGTAAGTCGCCAAAAATAAAATAATTATTGATCAAAAACTCCTCACAAATGTAACTTTCGGTGGATCTCAACTCTACATCGGCTGATGACTCTATAAAATTTAGTCTCCTTCGGTTACGATTCATTTGAATATCTTTTTAATTGTAATAGATTGTGGGGTCACAAGTGTGCACAGGAGATTGCGGGAAAATTAATATGGTGCAATGTCTAGCGGAAACCACGTGATAATTTGATTTCTATCTTAAAAATTTCAACAGTCTTCTTTTCTGAGTCCCTGTTCGGGTACCAATGAGAGAGTTCGTTTTTAACTATATAATTATTACCTAGCCCTAAGCCCTGGTAATATTAGTTTGGACCCAGAAAGGAGAAGATTAATAAAATATACACAATTTAACCAACAAAAGAAAACAGTGTTTTCTTCGAAAATATAATCTGTTGCAAGTTGGTACAAAAATCAGTCGCTATTTTACATACTATTCAGTCTTGATGAGATTCAGCTTATTCGAATAATACTTAATGTTATTCCGAGAGGTACAATGTATCAATAAGCGTCGTTTATTACAATTAAAATCAAATTATCACGCGTGAATGAGCTTCGTGATTTCGATCTCCCTTCTCCTAGAGAGCTAATATTTTACATCATATTAAACCCATACATTTCACGTAGTATTACGGAGAGTATAAACTTAATCCTTAAACATTTCATACAGCAAATAACCTTTAATACGCGCCATTCTCTATCACCATAAAAATACCTATCTCCGGAGCCTGATGCAGCGTACCCGAATTGATATAAGAACTAAAAAAGAGAGCTGGAGCCTATGATGGCATGCCCAGAATACAGCCTGAAAACTAAAAAATGCCGGGAGCCTGATTCAGCGTGCCCCGATAATAAACAAAAGTTGAAAAATCAAAAATGCCGGGAGCCTGATTCAGCGTGCCCCGATAATACACAATAATAAATATCTAAGGGTGTCGTTCACCCAGAGAAACACAACCTGTAGAGTGAAAAATGGCTGGAGCCTGGATTGGCAGATACAATCTTGGAGCCGGTAAGGCGTGCCCAAGAGATCAGAAATCAAAAGGTTTCAACAATTAAATCCAGAGTCTGGTATAGCGTACCTGGATTCCCAAAAAACGGACTAAGATCCTTCCAGAACAGAGGCTGGTCTGTCACGGATCTTTTCCGGTAGTCGACTTCGGTTTCCGGTAGTCGCCTCGAGAGTGCCAGCTCTGGATCTCTCCTCCCTTCTTATACCCTAGACGGTTGAGGTAGGTCGCGGGAGAACCGACTCGACACTTCCTAGCGTTCGCGCACGGAACTGCTACCGCCTGTTGGAAGGCTACCGCCGTGTCTGGTATCCTCCATGCATACGTCTAGCCTGCTCTCAGGCGTAGGCTAAAGTGATCGTTTCAACCTTTTGGTTGAAATTTCACGTATTCCGAAGAAAAATAATCTCATTTTGGTAAAAAAATTAATCTTTTCGATTCGAAATTCATTTCTTTGACTTGAAATTTTATTTTTTATTGAAGATTAAATTTCTTAACTGAAACCTTAACTATTGAATGTTTGATTGAGCATCAATCTTCTTATCTATTTGTGTGAAAAATTCTGTATTTTTTGAAACTTTGCATTTTGTAGTAGAATGTTAATCTTCTTGGTGACTTATTTACTTTTTGCTTCAAAATCGAACTATAAGGTTAAAATTCCATTAAGAAATGGAATATTTGGTTTGAAAATTCATGTATTATGTTAAAAATTATTCTTTTTTGGTAAAAAATTAATCTTTTTGATTAAAAAATAATTTATTTCGTTGAAAATTAATGTTTTTTATTGAGAACTACTTCTTGTAATTCAAAATTCAACACAAGTTTTTGTCAACAAATTTTTATAAACATTTAATTTTTTTGTTAGAAAATATATTTTGCTAAAAATTTAACTTTTTCCTTAAAAATTGAGTTCCATCACTTAAAAACTTATTTCTTTAACTGAAAATCCAACTTTTTCATTATTCGTCAAAAATTTAACTTTTTTAGTTGAAAATGCATGTATTTTATTGAAAAAATTGTCCTTTTTTGGTAAAACACTAACCTTTTCGGTTAAAAATTCATGTATTTGGTTAAGAAATATTCTTTTGTGGTAGAAAATGAATCTTTGTGGTTAAAATTTTATTTCTTTGGTTGAAAATTAGTGCTTTTCATTGAAAATTTAACTATTGTGTTCAAAAATTATTTTAATTGCTTAAAAACTTATTTTCCTACTTGACAATTAAAGCACTCTATTTTTTCTGGAAATTTTTATTTATTTTTTTTTTTAAATTTCATCTATTTTATTGGAAGCATGTCTTTTTTAGTAAAAAATTCAATTATTTTGATAGAAAATGCATATTTTTAAAACTCAACATTTTGGATAAGATTTTTTCCTTTCTTGATTGAACAATCTTTCTTGGTCAAAAATTCAACTCTTATGTCGAATGTTCGTATTTTCTGGTTCAAAAGTTTTTTCATTGAAAATGAGAATATTTTTTGGTGGAAATATCGACTATTACAATTACAATTAATTATTTCAACTGAAAATGTTATATTAAAATTTTACTTTAATGAATCTTAAATTTTTGTCTGTTCTTTTTTAGCGAAATATTAAAAATGTTAGTTACTCGAGTTAAAAATACCCCCCCCCCCCCCCCCGCTTATGCCCACATAACAGACGGAACAAGAACCCCCTCCGCTATTTTTAATATTACGTGATATGTAAGGGCTCCCTAATCGAATCACTGACTTGACGTGTTCCGATTTAGCTGACTTGTCACGAAGAGTTAGAATCGGAGCAATTCACACGTTATAGAGTACAGTTACACCGACCAAGCTTCGGCAGCGTGGCGTCGTTTATGCGTGAGTGGCGTGGCGTATCAAGTGGCTTAGAGGTGGAGGGGATACATATGTTTCAAAGAGAAGGCGAATACCACTCTCGGACTCCTCGCTTACTTCTTTGTATCCCCTCCACCTCTAGGCCACTGGACACGCCACGCCACTCACGTATAAGCGACGCCACGCCACCGAAGCTTGGTCGGTGGAACTACACTCCATACGTGAGTGACGTGGCGTATCCAGTGGCTTAAAGCTGGCGGGGATGCTCAGGAGTAAGCGCGGAGTCCGAGAGTGGTATCCGGATTCTCTTTCCAACCTGTGTATCCCCTCCACCTCTAAGCCACTGGATACGCCACGCCACTTACGTATAAGCGACGCGACGTCGCCGAAGCTTGGTCGGTGGAACTGTACTCATGTTGGAAATTCATCTTTTTTTGAACTGCTTAGTTGATAATTCATTTTATTAGTAAAAAATTCCTCCCTCTGTTGAATTTTTTTTTTAATTTGCTTTTTTTTGGTTGAAAATTAATTTTTCAACTGTGAATTCAACCACTTGATTACTGGAGATAATGGATCGCTTTTGTTCATAAATTCCACTTTTTCGTTGAAAATTCGTCTTTTTGGATTGACAATGCATGTTTTTGGGAAAAAAATTGCTCGTTTTGTATACTACTAGTTACGAAAATTCACTCACAAGTATGTAAAAAAACTTTAAAACTGGAGACAAATAATTTCTAAAAGAAACTTTCTCAAAATTGAAGAGTTGCATTTGAAAGAGTTTCAAATTTCATTTCAGCAAGAAATTCAAAAATAATTTAAATCCTTGAAAATAAATAAAAAACTTGAGTATCTGGAATACTAAAAATGGAATGGAAGAGAAAAACAATGTTTTGAGCTGAATTGGCCATCAAACAGTTCTACAAGGTACAAAAAATAAAGAGATGCTGTAAACACCAGGAAGATCATAAAATATGAAAGAAGGAAGTAGTCAGACTTTTATGGATAGATGCATATAAAATTCCATAAAAAAAACTTAAATGTCTTACGAATTCTATGTGTGAAAAACGATAAATTATGAATAGGTCATCATACAAGGAAACAGATTAATTTTCAAATAATAAAAAAAACGAATTCTACCCAAAAGAAGAATGCTCAACTTGAAATATGATAGTCGATTATTTCAACTCTAAAATCAGCCACAAAAATTATAATGTCTACAAAATATTTGCGATTCTAATAAAAAAGATGAAATTGCTACCAAAATCATGAATTTTGAATTCAAATAGATTAATTATCAACAAAGTTATTGAATTTTTAGCCAAAAGAGGTTTTTTGATCGAGAAAGAGAGAAAATTCTAGACAAATTATAATTATAATTATAAAATATAATTATACAACAGTATCTGGAAAATTCCTAAGATTTTTCATTTATTTTATACAATTTCAACGAATTCTAGAAAAAATTTTAATTTGAAAAATATTTTGAACTTTTTGAATCTTAGGAAAAATTTAACGATAGTTTATAAATTGTCCAAAGTTTTAGAATATTGTTAATCTCTTGAAAAATTTTAAAATTCTTAAATATCCCTTGAAATGACTCGACTTATTCCTGAGAATGTCTTAAAATCTTCCTGACTTGTTTTTGATAATTTTGGAAATCTTTCATAATGTTATAATTTTTTTCGAATATTCTCCTAAAATTTATTTTTCAAAATGGAGATTTATTTTAAGTTTTTCAAAATTTTTACAAATTTTAAATTATTTTCGAAATATTCAAAAAAATTTTGAATGTATTTTAAAATGAATAGATTTTTTCGGCACCTATAACAAAATTCTGCAAATTTGAAAGAATAATCCGAATACCTTCCAGATTCGTTTTTGACAATTTCGGAAAGCTTTTTGAATGCTTTAAATTTTTTTTAAACATAGGCTTACATTGCATTTCGTAAAATAAGAGAATTATTAAAGATTTTACGAGAAATAAAAAAGAAATTTGTATCCTTTTGAAGCTTTAAAACAAAAATTAATTAACTTTACAAAAATTTTAGGAAATCATTCAAATTGTTTTGAAGCCTATTTAAATATTTCCTTAAAATAATTTATCAAACTAAAAAATCAACTTAAATTTGCCCTTAAATCTTAAGAAAAAAATCATCAGTTTATTCCAAAATGTTGAACAATCTACATTTTATTTAAAATGGCAATAACATTTTTTAATTCTAAATCATTCAAAAATCTTAGAATAACTTCTGAAACTTTGAAATATCTTTCGAAATGATTCAAAGTTTTTCTAATATTCCTTAAATTCTGCGAAAATTAAGTAAATTGTTTAAAAATGTCAGGTTCTTCTTCAACATATTTTAAAATTTTCAAAGCCTAAAATTAATATTCTTAAATAAAACCGAGCATTTAATCTAAATCATTTTTAATTTTCCCATAAATTGGGTTTTAAAATTACATCCTCAGTAATAAAAAATATTTACAATTAAAATGTTCGCTCTGATCAATAACTTTTATAAATGTTCATGAATAAATTATATAACTAAGTAAAATTATCTGGAAATTTCTTCAAATTTTCAGAAAATTCAACAAGAAGGTGTGCAGGATTTTCAAGAATTTGGTCACACCTTTTTTTATATAGGAATGCTGGCAAATATGACCATAATTTTCTGATACGATTCAAAATTACATTTAGATATCAAACACAAATAAGCTCTCCACCTGCAGTGTTTTCCAGGCCATTCGATTAATATATCGATTTTTTTCCAGAATTAGTCTCCATTTATGTTTGATTTGAAAAAAAGAAATAAACTTTCATAAAAACTTTCTCGGTATCTCCTCAAGTTTTTAGAAACTTTACAAAAAAGTAAGTTAGAACTAAGTTTAGGAAAAGGATGACCAAGCGATAAATCGAATAGAATAAAAGTTTAAGAGGTGGACCAAAAAAGGTTCACTCTGGATACTCTTGTGAGTGCAAAGGGTCCATTCCGAAGGGAAACTAAACAAGATATATAAGATGGTCATTGGCTCAATTTTCCTGGCTCTAGAACCAACAAAAGTAGGAAATAGTGTTTCTCCCTGTAAATTCATTAAAGCAGGACACCTCAACGAATTCGAGTAAATTGAACAGTTTCTGGCAAGGTAAATTTAGATGCTTGCGTTCTGCTCTCAGTAAAATTTTGTAAATTTTTTCGGTAAGAACCAGTAAAATTCGTTTATATCATTAATAAAATTAACTTATCAGTAAAATTGTATCCCATCTAAATATCAAATATGAAAAGAGCTAAGATTTTTTTTTTCATAATGCCAGTATGCTCAAAATGATGAGATTCATTACTAATAGCACTGAAAAGTTCATTGTTGACATTAAGAATAAATGAGAAAAAATTTCTTGCCAATTTTTTACATCCACAAACAATTCAAAAAAGAATTGAATTTGAAAATTTTCGAGCGAATTGCCCAACGGTGAGACATTTTTGGAAACTTTTTTTTCAAATTCATTCGTAATGCCAACCAGAAAGGTTTTATTGCTATTGATAAAAATATAATTATTTTAGGTGAATATGAGAAAAATAGAAAAACATTTTTTTTTACAATACTTCAAAAAATAACGAAAGTTGCATGCATCGATGAATAATGTAATTAGTCAATAACATTATTTTGTAATTATTATTCATTAATAATTATCAATTATCATTTTTAAATCTTCGTAATATTTATACGCATCGAAAATTTTTGTTGTTTATTAGGTTTTTTGGGAACTATAGGATCAAATTATCAAACGTGAATTGTTTTAAATATTATATTTCAATGGAAAAAGTTTTTTCTTTTTTTTTTTTATTTGCATCTAGAGTTATTTATTAACTTCCATAAACTTTATCTACACAAAAATTTGTTTAAAAATGTTTTCCGTACGCAAGAAGTAAAAAAAATTAAAGTTTGATTTTCAATTTTTTTTTTTTTAATTTCGAAATGGGATGCTTTTATGTCCTAAAGAGCTTCCGAATTGAATCGTCTGTCTCTTCCAGTTGTTCATTTACGAAACGTTTGCTCAAAATCTAAAAAACTGACCATTTTTAACAAACAATTTTTGTGATCAAGTAACTACTAATAACTCAAAACGAATTTTCTTATTGATCCACAATAAAGAAAAGTCTTATAATTTGTATGACAATTTAAAACGATTTTTCATTCGAAAAAGTAGTTTTAAGAATTTTCGAAACATTTTTATATCATTCAATTCTTGAGAAGATTTAAAAATATTTCAAAAGATTTAGTTAGTTTCAAAGATATTCAAAATATTTTGGATGTTCTAAACATCTTTTAAACGTACTTGAAATTTTCCTAAAAGCAGGTGAAATCCTGTAAATTGAAAAAAAAAAAATTCTTAAAAATATTCCCCATGATACTCAATTAATGACACATCCACCACATATTATACAAGCTCAAACTCAACTATTCAAAACCTCTCCAGAAGTAAATATTCATTCAAAATTTTGATTTTTAGCTAAAAAATATGTTCCCCCTCAAATACAAAAATTACACTGACGCGTAACGTGCCATTGATGATGCTTATATTAAAAAAAAAAAAGAAAAGTAACTTTTGTTAATTTGTTTGCAAAAGTAACTCAAAAAAGTAAGATTTTGAAACTGCAACAATAACGGTGAATTATTATATCCAGTGTTGCGTAAGTTACTTTTTTTAATAACTAGTTACAGTTACTATATAGTAACATCAATTCATCTAAAAATTTACTTTTTCCACTTATTTAAATTTATAATTTAAAAATGAAAATAAATAAATTGATAATTCATAAAAACTCAATTTAAGAAGAAATAGGTATTAGTTCAAGTAAATAATGTCATAAATACACAATATATTTCAAGTGAAAATATTGCATCTCCGAAATAAAAATTGCATTTTCAACAAAATAGATGTATTATCAACAAAATAGTAGAATTTCCATGCAAAAAGATGAACCATCACCAGAAACGTTGAATTTCTAACTAAGAAAGATTTGTCAGTCAGATTTTTCAACCAAAAAATTTGCGGTTCAAGCAAAAGGAATGACATTTTTTACCGCAAGAAATTGATTTAAAAAAAAGAAAAAACATTTTTGAACTAAAGGGTTGAATTTTCAATCCAAAAGCATGAATTTTCAACAAAAAAATTTACTTTCCAACCAAATAATCAAATTGAATACCAATTTCAAATAAACAAAATTAATGTTCAAGACAAGAGTCAAATATGAAGCAAAAACGTTGATTTTCAAACAGATGGTTGGATTTTCTACCAAAATATTCGAATTTTCTGCAAAAAAAAAAAATCGAAATTAAATAGGTAAATTTTCACACAAAAATGATGAAACTTCAATGAAGCAACTGAGTTTTTGATACGGTAGTTTCAGTTTTAACTGAGTAGTTGAATTTTCAACCTAAAAATATGAATTTCGAAAAAAAGAGTTAAATTTTCACCAAAAAAGTTAATTTTCAGCTGTATGGTTTAATTTTTCTAACAAAATATTTAAATTATTTGCCAAAACAAACGAAATTGAGATCGAATTTCAACTGAAAAGATGAATTTTCAAATAAAATTATAAATTTTCAAACAAAAAAGTGCATTTTTAGCAAAGTATTCCATCTTTCAACCGTAGAGTTTTTCTCACAAGAACACGAATTTTATGTAAAATAGCTGAACCCTCTACATAGATTTTTTACCAGAAGAAATTAATTTTCAAATCAAAAATATGAATTTTCAACAAAAATTTTCGTTATTTTTCAACCAACGAGTTGAACTTTCTACCAAATTAGTGGAAGTTTAGAAAAAATACACTAATTTGTAAGCCGAGAATACGAATTTTCAATGAAGAAGTTACTTTTTAACCAAAGAGTTGAATTTTCAACAAAATACAGTAATTGTCGACCAAGTAGTTGAATTTCCAATCAAAGTAGATAAAAATCTAACAAAAAATATAATAGTCCACATCATTTCAACCAAAAAAGATTTTAATTTAAAATCAAGCACAAAATAGAGTAATCCTCAACCAAAAGAGATTAATATAACAGTAATATAACATTAACTTAGAAACTCGTACTGATTTTTTTAAATTTCATGAATACTTATTATCCTCCTCTAAAAAATGGACAGATATTTTTTTTCATTTTTTTTCCTATTCACTTAAATTTAATATAAGAACACCCGAAACGTCATTACCGTACGGCGCCGGCGCGGCGTCCCAACCTCACATTGCAAAGCGATGAATTGATTTTTTGCTTTTTTTTAGACATTAACCTGAAAAATACTTGACGTATCAAGTTGGTAAACTTTAGATGAACATAAATTTAATGTAAGTACATTTTTTTCGTCAAATTAATAATATTGTAAAAACCTTAAAGTCTGTACCTAGATTTTTGTCCTTTCAGGCGTCATTACCGTACGTCTTGTTTTTTTAGTAAAATATTGTAGTTTATATCCTAAAATCGCTTATATACTAAACATTCAAATGAAGATTTTGAATTAAAAGTTAAAATTTGTTATTATTTACCAGAATAATACCAGAGGGCATATTAATCTACAGACAATTCAATTCAATTTTGAAGGTTACATATATGGAAGACGCTAAAAAAAATTTTTATTTGGAAATGTTAATTTTCAGTCAGTGGGAATGAGAAGCTTCTGTTTCTCAATTGAAAATAGAAAAATATTTACATAAATTTCAAATATTTCATTTAAAATCAAATATTCGAAAACTCATACTGAGCAGAAATTTTTTTATTAAATATTGAAGATGACGTATGGAAGTTATTCAGGGTGGCTAATGATCCGGGAAAATCGGGAAATGACCTGGAATATATGGTGACCGATAAAATATATCACAGGATGACATATTAATAAATCATTATAATTATTAAATTGTCAATTAGAAGAAATTCAAAATGCAGTTTTGACGACTTGAACAATGAAAAATTATAAGGGGTTCGAATTGAAATTTCGTTATAAGAAACGTTTTTAGTTCATGGGTGACGGACAACTTTGCACGTAGCAACTTTGCACGTGCCCAACTGTGCACGTCGATGGCCGGACGGACAACTGTGCACGTCCATCTGTGCACGTCCAAGACCACAGGGGCCCATCTGTGCACGTCTAAATTTCGACGTGCACAGTTGTCATTTGGACAACTGTGC
>CAKNXH010061942.1:34676-73553 GCA_932178445.1 Andricus quercusramuli | reverse complement strand
ATTCAGTGAATTGAAGGAATTCAAGAAACTCAAGTAATTCAGAGAATTCAACAAATCCAGAGAATTTAAGAAATTCGGAGAATTCAAGTTATTCATCAAATTGAAGGCATTCAGCGAATCCAAGAAATTCAACAGACTCAAGAAATTCAGAGAATTGACAGAATTCGAGAAATTCTGGGAATTCGAGGAATTTAAAAAATTAAGAGAATTCAAAGAATTCGAAGAATTCAAGGAATTTGAAGAATTCAAAGAATTCAGAGAATTCGAGGAATTCAAACAATTCAGGGACTTCGGAGAGTTCAAGGAATTCAGAGGATTGGAAGCATTCAAGGAATTCAGAAAGTTAAAGGAATTCAGAGAATTCGACGAATTCAACGAATTAAGAGAACTCAGGGAATTCAGAGACTTCAGGCTATTCAGATAATTCAGGGAATTGCGAGAATTCTAGACATTCAGCAAATTTGAAGGCATTCCGCGAATTCTAGATATTCAGCGAATTCAAGGAATTCGACAAATTCAAGGAATTCAGAGAATTCTACAAATTTAACGAATTCAACAAATTTAACGAATTCAAGGAATTCAGAGAAAGCAAGGCATTAAGCAAATTGGAGGCATTCAGGGAATTGTAGGAACTCAACGAACTCAAGGAATTCAGAGAATTCAAAGAATCCAACAAATTCAAGGAATTCAGAGAATTAAACAAATTTCACGAATTCAACAAACTTAATGAATTCAAAAAATTCGCAGCATTCTTTAAATTTGACGAATTCAAAGAATTCAGAGAATTCAGAGAATTCAGGGAATTCAAGGAATTTAGAGAATTCAGAGAATTCAAGGGATTCAGAGAATTCAAGGGATTTAGAGAAAGCAAGGCATTCAGGGAAGTCAGACAATTCAACGATTTTAACTAATTCAGCGAATTCACTACGAATTCACGGAAATCTATGAATTCCGTGCACGTGCACAGTTGTCACTTGGACAACTGTGCACGTGCACAGTTGGTACTTGGACAACTGTGCACGTGCACAGATGGCACGTGCACAGTTGGCACGTGCACAGTTGGGCACGTGCAAAGTTGCTACGTGCAAAGTTGACCCCATCCCTTAGTTCATCAACTGTAATTATAATTTAATTTTTTTTCAATTGAATTATACTTTAAGTTTTATGAAGTCAACAATAATTGATTTTTCAAGATGACTCTAAATCCGTTCAAAATTAAATAGTTTACAGATTTTATCTCGAAAAATTGAATTGTTGCAATTAAAAATCCTTAGTAAGCTAAATAAACGTAAACGTCCAAATGAGTCAATTTCAAATTCTATTCAAATACAGTTTCAGTTTAAAAAATGCCATTTTCAACGCATTGAAATTTTAAAAATTTTAAATGAAAAAAAAACAATTACTTAATTAGTAGAAATATTTGACTGTTCATATGATTCGAGTTATTATAAATCAAATATTCAAAACTAGACATTTTGAAATATGAAGCCTTGAATCGTGAAATTTTTAAAGAACTAAAAACTTTGGATTCTACAATTTTAACTGATTTATTTTGAAATTTTTCAATTTTTAAGTGAAGTAGTGAAATTTAGATATATGAATAGCAAATCAACACTTAGTAATTTAGAAAAAATCGAGTAATTTCGAGCGATGTTTTTTTTAAAGAAGTTTTGAAAAGATTCAAAATTAATGTAAACCTTGAAATGATTTCAAATAATTACAAAAAAATGTACATTTTTTGGGGGTTTGGAACAAAAAATCTAGAAGCGTTTTAAGAATTGTGGGAGGTTTTATATGAACAAGAAAAATATCTTATGATTAATAGGAAAGTTAAAAAAGACTTTTTATTTTGAAAAATTGTAATTTGTAAGTGACATTGTTAAATTTTGATGTATAAGTAGCAATTGAACACTTAGCAATTTAGAAAAAAAATTGAATAATTCCAAGAGATGTTTTTTTAAAAAGAATTTTTTAAAAGATTTAAAATTAATATAAATCTTGAAATGATTACAAATAATTTTAAAAAATGTACATTTTTAGGGTTTGAAACACAAAATACAGAAGTTTTTTTTAAGTATTTGGAAAGGTTTTATGAGAATAACAAAAATTTCTCACGATTCCTGGGAAAATTGAAAAGGACTTTTTATTTTGAAAAATTAAATTTAGGAGAATATTTCGAAATATTTTCAAAGATTTCCAAAATTGTCAAGAAAGAATCTGGTGGAGGAGAAAATAGTTGGAGTAGGGGAGGAAAAATTCCCGATAGGGAGGTTTTTAACGACTTAATCAAGTTTTCATTCAAGGAAAATATATAGTTTCAAAAAATAATTCTGAAAAATTGATTTCAAACATTTTTTTCATTGCTTGTTTTTACATGATTTTTATTCAATAACATTTTTTTCAAACATTTAAAAAAAAATTTTGAATAAATTTTGTTTTCAACAAAATGTTTTTCTTGTGTAGGCGCTCTGTGCCTACTTTGTCTAACTTTTGTCAATTTTGCAGGTTTTTAAAAAAATTTTACGTAAAATTTGAATCATTTGAAAAAATGTTCAGAAGTTTTTAAAATATTTAAAAACGCTTAAAACGAATTGTAATTTTTTGAAGATTTTAAAATAAAATTTAAAAATTATTTAAGGTTTTCGAAAGATTTTAAGATAATATACATTTTTTGTTTATATTGTTCAGAAGATTTTGTATTATTTTTTTTTGTTTCGAAATTCTTTTTCTGAGAGAATGTCGGAAAGTATATAAAAAAATTTTTTTGAACAATTATATCGATTTGAAGCTACTTAAAATTAAAATAATTTAACTTGTCACTTAAACAGTCAATGTTCCTAGCTTAAAAATATATCATTTAAAACATTTAACAATTTGTTGATTCATTGTTCAAAATTTAAGATTACTTTTTACTTGTTTATTTTATAAACAAATTATATAAATAAATGCACATTTTGGGCGATTTTAAGCGAAAAGAAATCGTTTTTTTCTTCTGACCATGCCGAAATTACTTTGCCAATGATTTTTTTTTTGAAAGAAAACTCATAAGCCGTCAATATTTATTTATTTTATAAACAAATTATATAAACAAATGCACATCTTAGGATATTTTAGGTGAAAATAAACCGTTTTTTTCTTCTGTCTTTGCTAAAATTATATTGGCAATAACGTTTTCTGGAAACTTTCTCCCCACCTATCAATATTGGTTTATTTTATAAACAATTTAGAGAAACAAATGTACATTTTTGGTGTTCTTAAGCGAAAAGAAATAATGTTTTCTTTTGACCCTGCTGAAATTACATTGCCAATGATTTTTTCTGGAAAAAATGTTATAACCCATCAATAATTGTTTATTTTATAAACAAATGCACATTTAGTCTCCCACTCATCAATATTTGTCAAATTATATAAAATCATTTATAACAAATTTAATAGATTTCATTTTGTAGTCAAACTTCATCACATAATATCACTGGCATTCTTTAATATAATTTGTTCATAAAATGAACAAATATTGATGGGTGGCAACAAGGTTTTCAGAAAACATTATTGGCATTGGCAATATAATTTTAGCTAGCTCAGAAGAAAAAACGGGTTATTTTCACCTAAAATACCCTAAAATGTGCTTTTGTTTATATAATGTGTTTACAAAATAAACAATCATTAATGGGCTATAAACCTTTTTACAGAAAAAATCATTGGCAATGTGATTTCAGCAAGGTCAGAAGAAAAAATTATTTATTTTCGCTTAAAAACACCAAAAATGTACATTTGTTTATAAAATAAACCAATATTAATGGGTGGGAAAAATGTTTCCGAAAACGTTATTGCTAAAATAATTTTAGCAAATATAGAAGAAAAACGGTTTATTTTCACCTCAAATACCCTAAAATGTGCAACATTTTTCCGTGTTTTGTTACACAAGTATACTAAAGTTTGAATCATTTTTATCATTTATTCGAATAGAAGGTCTCTCGTTGTGAAAGATACAAATAATGTAAATTTTCATTAAATTATTTGCTTGTAACAAGTTACCCATCTCTGATTGGATCATACATCAATACATGAAAACTTCAATTGTTTTGCAATCTCTATGTTATAGAACGCCACTTTAGAATAATGGTGCTTTTGGTATGATATTGTCATCTCTGAATGGTTATTTACTTCTATTATTACTGTGCATACACCTGCACTTGACAGGTTATTGTTTTCACTAACAGTAAAAGCATGCATGGGAAGCGTGCATTAATGTACCTCGATGTTTATTTTCTACTATTGAAAACATGAACAGTCTGAAAAGCCATGAAACTAAATTTTTAAATATTGGGGGTTGATATTTTTCTTAAGTGAGTTAAATAATTTATTAAATCGAGATTCGTGGTAGAGAAACGTCGCCAGATAAAAGAAAACGCGAATGTTTTCTCGAATAACGCTACTTACTGTACATGTATTGAATGTCTCAATTATTTCTTCACCATTTTAAATTGAATCTCTTGATATCTATGAAGAATTACAGAAGAATAATTGCTGCATAAACACTTTTAATGAAAAAATGTATTTTTTTTTCAGTAATTAGACACGCCTAAGGTAAAGGTACATGAGACAAATTTTGAGGAGGTTTTGATATTTTCGTCAATTTTTGAACGATAGTAGAATATATTTACAAAATGTTTATATCAATGAATGCGCTGATCTTTTCTGAATGCGAAACACCTATAAAAAGTTTAATTGAGTTTAGGCAAAGTTATTATATTTATAAAAATACGGAACGACCTTTATGTACCTATTATGAAACAACTTTTGGACTCTTGTACCGGTGTTCCATAATGGGTGACCCTATTATGGAACAGCAAAGAAATGTGTTTTTTTTTAAATATCAATATGGCTTATTCTATATTATTTTATATATCAAATCGAACTGAATGGTACAATGAACTTTTATTTCAATCGTTCATAGAGATAAATAAATTGAATACACGTTTTCATTGAAATTGAGAAACCTAACCTACAAAGGGTAGTTTTCGTGAACGAAGTGAATTATATTTTATTTTTTCTGAAAAATGTTTGTTATAGGGAATGAGTTTTTATTTAGGTGAATGAAAAAGAAAAAACAACCATGTAGGATGAAGTCAAAACTTAAGAAACTTGGCCAAAGTAAAGTGTAAATCAAATATTAGGCTAAGTACCCTTTTCGTTTTCTTTCTTTTATTGTACTCTATAATGTTTTATTCATTATTCGTCTTTTTTCGTAAAAAATTATTCTTCTTGGTTGAAAATTCATATTTTTCCTCGAACATTCAACAGTTCTTTTTAAATTTGTTTTCTCTGTTGACTGAAAAGTATTTTTTTAATTAAAAACACAACTTTTCTTGAAAATTTGTCTTGTTTGGTCGAACTTGACTGTTTTTTATTCAAATTTGAAATCCTTTTTGGTCGGAATTTAAATTACATTACATTGTTTGTTGACAATTCATCTATTTCAGTTGAAAATTTAACTCCTTCGTTAAAAGTGTAACTCTTTTTAAAAAATTAATTCTTTTCGTTGAAGATTCATCATTTTAAATGAGAATTCATCCCTGATTGGAAATTTAACGACCATGTTGAAAAGCAGTTTTTTGTACTAAAACTTTAATTATTCCAGTCGAAAATTTAACTATATTGTTGAAAATTCATTTTTTTTTGCTAGAAATTAGATTTTTTCAACAGAAAATTTAATTATTTCATCTTTCGTTAAAATTGTATCTTTTTTGGACGAAAATTTAACTGTTCAATTGATAACTGATCGCTTTTATTTAAAAATGGGAATATTTGGTGAAAATTTTTTGTACCGTTTTGGTATAAAATTCAATTATCCCAGTTGAAGATTCATGATTCTAATTGAAAATTCATTTCTGATTGAAAATGTATCGACCTTGTTGAAAAACAATTTTCCTAACTGAATATTCATCTATTCCGGTTGAAAATGTAACTATTTTCTTGGAATTTCGCTTTTTTTGTTAGAAATTAGTTTTTTTTTTTCAAAGAAAATTTAACTATTCTATTTTGGAAAAAAAGGTATCTTTTTTAGACGGCAGCTTAACTGTTTGATTGACAGTTGACCTTTTTCTCAATTAAAATATTTGTCTAAAATTGAACTGTTCGATTGAGAATCCGTTTTCTTTTCGTTAAAAATTAATTTGTTAACTTGACGTTGACTATTCTATTTTTTGTTGAAAATTCTTCTCTATTTTTTTTTTTTTGTAAAATTCAACTATTGGTTAAAAATTCATCATTCTCAGTTGGAAATTTAACAGCTTGGTTGCAAATTCATATATTGTATAGAAAATTCGTATTTTTTGTAGAGAATGAATCTTCATGGTTGAATAGTCATCCTTTTGGTTGAAAATTCAACCATTGCAGTGAAAGATTCATCATTTTAATTGCAAATTTTGGTGTTTGGTTTGAAATTCAATTATTCCAGTTGAATTTTATTTGATCATCATTTTATTTCAAAATTGATCACCTTGGTGGAAAATTCAACTATTTTGTTGAGAATTAATAATTTTTTGATTGACAATTAATTTGTTCAACTCAAAGTTTGAGTATTATATGATAATAACATAACATAGTTCATATTAATATAGTGAAGAATAAATTTTATTGCAAAAGTTCCTCTGTTCCATAAATAGGAGCAAGCGTTGAAAACGTGCCCTTCGATATGAAACACCCATGTTTCTCCGTTCCATAAATAAGGACTATTTTGAAAAAGATGTACGTATTGTCACGTCCCGCGACTTTTATAATAATAATATATAATTATAAACAATATATTATTATTACATAACATTCATATTCAATAGTTTATGACTATATAACATTTATATTCAATTTATTATAACTACATAACATTTATATTAACTAATAAAACAACAAGCTGAAATATCATATCCAATATCCAATTATTATTGTCAAAATCATATTATATACAAACCCGACATTGTTAAAATCATTGTGAAGAACGGATTTGTAACGAACAAAGCAATGGACCAAGATGAGTTGTACGCATCAATTTTTCGCACAACAAACAAGCACACGCTAATCAAAAACACATAAATTAATCAACAAGGCAACCAGAAAAGCTAGCTGCATTTTGTTTCCCATACGCTTACAAAATGCTGGTACCTATAGCACTTACATAGCACAGTAAACGAAAATAAGCGATACACATAAAAATCTCGCCTATTCAACACAAGAAATGGGCACATAATAATCAAAGGACCATAAATTAATCAGCGAAGTAACCATGAGAACTAGCCACATCTTCAAATCCTACACACCTCCAAATGCTGGTACCTACAGCACATATACAGTACATTAAACTAAAATGAGCGGGCTACATAAATTTGCAGAACTAACACAGCCATCAAACACACATTAATTGAAGAGCTATAAATTAATCAGCAAGCCAACCTTATGAACAGACCAGATTCTCAACCCCATACGTCTACAAAATGCTGGTACCTACACTACTCATCTACATGATTTAAGCATCTTGACCTACTTATGCCTATGCAAGGGACACCAGCATCTTCGATACAAAAGCAATAAATATCCCAATCAAGGTGACAGTTGTAGGAGGGTGAACCTCTGACAAAGAAGACACGCAAACCTTATGCCCCTCTACATAATAGAATATCTCAGCCTTTGTCATCTAGGAAGGGATACCATATATTTGGTAACTGCCCCATTCTCCATATTTGGGCACATTACGATTCCTCATCACTGATTGGCTATCCTATCAATTAACCCTTTGGTTTAGGAAGGGATATAGTGCATCCTAGCTACTGCGACACTTTCCGTATATGGGCATACATAAAAATCTCGATGCCCATTGGATAATTAAATCCCTACCACTCATTTACATAATTAATCATCAACGATGATTGGAACCATGATGAATCCCTACTTCTAATACCACTCACCCCTACGGGAATCTTAGGAGGGATCTCATGAATAAATACAGCAGATTTGGAAGCAGGAACTCAGTTTAGGGACTTTAACGAGTCTGCACAGTTTTTAGAAGTTCAACCAGTCTACCTAGTTTAGACTCTCCACCATTAAAGAACCACACCCAGTACTACAATCAAATTCGTAGAAACCCTAAAACTCCGGTCCCAAATACTCGGCCCGTCAAAATCTTCTTCAAATCTAACTTCTGTGCGGGAGCGTCGCATCGGAATACAATAAACCACCTGTAACAAAGAAACGAGGGAGGCCCAGATCCACTGACCTGGTCAGCGCAGCCTCCATTGTTGTATACTCGCCCCCTACGGGTCCCACAAAGAGTTCCGGCCAGAGGGTACAACACATCAACCAGACATAAGTAAGTAGTAAATTATCTCGCTTTCTCGTTTTCCTTTCTCTTACTCTATCGTTTACTTAATTAGTCATCCCTGTTTAAGGTGGACTAAAACTAAACGACAAGAGGCAAGCCAAAACAAGAGTACTCCAGCTGCATTAATCTCAAATCAACCTTTTTGTACTTCATCTCAGTAAAATTGCTATTGTCCTAATAAACTTTAATTAATTTATATTCAAATCTTATTAATTTGTTTCTGTAGACCGTAGTTATCCTCATCCCAGTTTTTTAATTTACACTAAAATCTAAAACGAGGAACCATCTTTATTTAATAAAATATAAGGTAAGTTATGTTGATTAAGACGTAACAGTATTATGAAACTAATTAATAAATAAAGTTGCATCCAAATAAATAAAAAGCGCAGTCATCCCAAATTTGTGAAATACACGAGATAAAAAAAATTATAGGTATCAAGCCTTCTGTCTCGAATAAATGGCAGTCAATTTTCCCGAGTGTGGAGGATAGATAATTAAAATTATTTCTCAGTGTTTAAAAATTCAGAACCATACTGGATTTTTATATAGATAAGAAGCCTAACTTTCATAATTATTAATATAGTAATTTGTATTGAAAAATATACCTTTAAATTATTTATAAATCGAATTATTTGTCAAACTGTTTTATAATTGGGACATGTTTCATGATAGGAACCTTTACGTTACAGGTTACACTATTCAACCGGTTGGTACACAAATTTAGAAATAAGTCTGCTGGATAGAATTCTTCATTAAATTACATTCAATGTCGATTGGTTGATTTTTTTTTCAAATTTTATTGCTTTTTCTGAGCAAAAATTGATTTCTCATTAATAATACACAACTGCAGCTTACAATATCCAACCAATGTGTACACAAATTTCCATATGAGTCTGTTGAATTGAATTAATTAATTTACTCAATTAATTTAATTAATTAATTCAATAATGTTTCATTCGTTGCTTATTTTCTGAGTTAATTAATATTTTAATTATAAATTTGAAAAAAATATAAATTGCACATCAATGAATAAAACATGCTATAAGTTTTGCCTGCCGATTGTAGTTTTATTGATTGTTGTTTGTCCTTTTTATCTAACCACTATCCCCTTTTCTGTTCTTCTTGCCTCATTTTTTGAAGAAAATAATTTGAATGAAGATTTGTAAATTATCCTGTAATTCCTCGTTCTCTATCAAAGAAGACATTAATTACAATAAATAGGGTGAGAGTGCTACCTGGTAATACGTCTGACCAAAGCGGCTAGTACCACTGAGTGCGCACAGCACCACAAGGGACAGGCAGTGGTCGACGCCGTTATGTTCAGACACCGCATAGTAGGCTGATAAGATTTCTAAGAGAGTTTGTCAAGCCTGATTTTTAAATTAGGCTTTAAATTTATTTACAAATAAACAAGGACGACGGAAAAATTGCCATTCTTTCTATTTAACGTTCCCGGTGCTCGTCAATAACAGGAAAATTGTTGAAATCGCCTAAGCTTCATGTAGTAACATTAGCTGGAGATGTTTCAATATTGTAAAATTAACAAGCAAAAATTTCATAAACAAATTATTTGTTGATAGAATGTTTTCCACGATTTTCCATAATTTTACGTTTTTTGAAGTTATATTGCCAGAAATTTGGAAGAAAACAATATTATGATGAAGAAGTTCATTTTTGAGATTATTATTGTTAATATCATAAACAAATTTAATAAACGAATGCATTTATGAGGCATTTATCAGCAAAATTCATAATTTTTCGGTCAATTTATTAATTCTGTAAAACAAAGTTAATAAACAAATGCATTGTTCGGGCACCAGTCGACCGAAATTTTTTTTTTTTCATGACAGACTTTTGAATTGGGATGATAATACTAAATCCAGCAGTATTCAAGATTGATTGAAAAATCTTATGATTTTTTGAAACAAATTAAACAAAAAAATGCATTATTCGGGCATCTGTGGACGAAAGAATTAATTTTGTTCAATGATAGTCTTATAAATTGAGAACTTCATGATAATTTCAGCAAAATTCATAATCGGTTGATGAATATTCTATTTTTTTCAACAAATTCAATAAACAAATGCATTATTCGGGCATCTGTCCATGGAATTTTTTTTTCTTGATGTCAGTCTTTTTAATTGGGATCTAATAATAACTTCATTAAAACTCATATTTAGTTGATGAATTCTATGATGTTTTAAACAAATTTTATGGACATATGCAATATTTGGTTATTCCTCGACGAAAAAGTTTTTTTTTCGATCTCAGTCGTTTGAGTTTAAGTTTCCCAAAACTTGTTAGTCGACAGAATCACAAATGAGGCATTTGTTTTATTGAATTTGTTGTGAAAAACCATAAAATTCATCAAGAAATTATGAATATTGCTGAAATTATCATGAAGTTCCTAACTAAAAAGTTGATATCGAAAAAGAAACTAATTTTTTGTTCCCAAAAAAATTTGAAACAACGATTTTGTAATTTTCATGAAGTTCCCAACTGAAAGGAGTGACATTGAAAAAAACGAATTTTTTTGCCGAAAAATGCCGGAATAATGCATCTGTTCATTAAACTTGTTTTAATAAGTCATAATAAGATTACCCAAAAAATTATGAATTTTGTTAGAATCAAAACATAAAGTTTCTAATTAACAAAATTAATTCATCAACATCCAAGAAAAGGATACAGGTACTGAACATCTTACGAGAACTGAAACCTTTTAATATTCTTGAAAAATGGTGAAAAAAGTGGGGAAAAATCAGTGTTATGAAAATTGCCTTACTCCAGTTTGAATGGAAAAGAATATATATAGTTAATGAAAGGAGACTTAATTTTTAGTCGATCTGAAAAAAAACATTGCGTTAGCTCTAATAGAAGAAAAATCACGGCCTTCTGGAAATAACCTCTTTTTTATGGAATTTTGTTTAACATCAATTTTAGCTAATCTTGAAAAAAAATAATGTGTGGATGCTCAACATTCTGATCAATATTTTAATTGAGTTGAAGGGGTCAAATTCATTTTTTTCAGACATTTATCTTCAGATGAAAAGTATTAATTTTTCTTTCAGCTTTCAAAGTAAATATTTTTTATATTCAAGATTTTGAGTGAGTAAGATTCGAGGAGAAATTTTGGTTTTTATTTTTGTTTTTTGCATCGAATAAGGAATATTTTGAATTTTAATTTATAAATTTGTAGCCTTTTTGAATGCCTTTTTAAATGAGTGGGTTTTAAAAGCTCAAATTTTAAAATGTTATTTTTCTAATATTTTAAATATAGATTGTTTGATTTCAAACATTCAGAATTATAATGTATTTTCCTTAAATATTCTTTAGTTTGAAATTGGAAACCACTTCTAAAAATCTCGAAAACAAATAGAAAGTGTATTCAGTTTACAATAGTGATCAGCATTATTTGAAAATATATTCATCTATAAAAAATTAAAATCAAAAATAGATGAAACTTTTTTTTTGAGCTCAGGGTTTTTTTCTCGAAAATATTCTTAGATCTAAATTATAATACGAGATTTCTGTATACAAAAAACATCAGTTGCCATTTTCGCTATTTGAAATTAGAACATTTTAAAAAGTAAATATTCAAAGGTTTTTATTCTAGATAAGATGAAAAATTATATTATGATAGAAAATTAAAGCATTTTAAATTGTAAACCTTCAGAGCTTTCTTATTCCAATACAAGATCATAAATTATATTATGATATGAAAATGAAGAATTTAAGCTTGAAGTGTTGAAAATTAACCGATTCTAAACTTCGCCTAAAATCAAAATACTCTCAAATAAAAATCGTGAAAAAGTATCATCTAAACGTCTTGTGATATCAAAATTTCAAAGTTAGCCCTTGAAGTTAACCCTGGGGTCTTTTATACCCAGCCTTTTTTTTAATCGTGAGTCATTTTTTCCATTTTTTTTTTAGTTTTTAATATTTTTTCATATACTAAATTCAAAAATATATATTAACTAATTTTTTCTCATAAAGGATATAAGAAAGTATATCCAAACAAATTTCCGTGCAAAAATATTAAAAATCCTTGTTACAATGAAGAAATTTCTGCTGGAGTCTTCAGCGACCCCCCTCATTCTTTATGTTATCACAGAGAGGGGATTACTTCAAGGGTTGAAGAAGTTGAATTGGAAAAATATGGGCTGTAGAAAATGACAAGACGGAACTTTCTTGTCCTTAAAGTTTTTCTTTTCGATGTATATTTTCAATAATAAAATTGAAAAAGCAATGAAAAAATTTCGCGAATTCAAATTATTTTCTAAAACATAAATCGTCTTCACTCGAACAAATATTATTAGAACTGTTTGAAATTTAGTATATATACGCATTATACCTAGCGTTGCCTACAAAATAAAAAACGCCAATTATGTAATAATAATTCATTGAAAATGGAGACCTGACTGTAAGCACGTTTTGTCAGCTTCTTTTTTTAGCTCTTTCTTTAGCTGCATTTTTTCCTTGAATAAAAACCTAAAAATTATTCATTCATCTCCTATTTGACACCTGACTCTATATCTATAACAATCAATTATTTTGTTGAGACCTTTCATTTCCGGGTCTGCGATACACTTCATCTTATATTGTAAAACAAAGCTTTTGTAGGAATTCCTATTAAATCTTTTTAAATTATTTCCTTTGTTGTTGAGTTATTATTTGTTTACAACTAAAAATATTTCGAAATTTAAAAAAAAATTGAATTTTCGAGCATTATTCGAAGAAAGGGTTATGTAATAAGATATGAAGAATAACGCATCAACTAAAAAAAGTATGTATATTAACTTTTAATATTTATTATCTCACTTTGAGAAAAAAGTTGAATGAGGTTTGAAAATTTCAGAAAGAACAGCAAATTTTTAGCATTATTCTAAGAGAATATTGTTTTATATGATAGGAAATTTTTGAAACAATTACTTTTCTTCTACTCAAAATAAATATTTCTACGCTTCATTCTATTATATTTCTACCTCTATTCTAAAAGCGAAGTGTGTATTAAGAAAATGATTTTTGTTGGACTTATTTCATCAGAAGTCTAAGCTAAAAAATATGGCATAGCTATATTCATCGATTGAAAGCCATTTTCCTTAACATTTCTTGTGAAAACGAAACCTACATATATAATTAATTAACCAGAATAATTAATTAACCTAGCCACAGATTGGTCAAATTATATGCGATCCAACGTTGACCAAATGTCAAATCTGAGCTTTCTTGAAAGAAAAAGGTGAAGTAAAATTAAGATTTTCCCAAATGGGTTTTCAACTATAAGAATTTTGGGAAGATGTTATTGTTCCTACAACGTTTTCAGAAAATTAAACATGTTAGTAGCTCAGCTTAAGAAGACCTGAGCTTACTGAATTTATATTCTCTTGTTTCATCTTATTTAATTCCCGACTCAATATTTGTCTGAGTAAAGATGATTTATGTTCGAAGAAATAATTGAATTTGGCGAAATTTTTTCATCACTTTTTCAATTTTATTATTAAAAATAGACATCGAAAAGCATCCGTATTCTCAATTATCCACAATACTAACGGTGAGTATTAAAGCGATTTTAATTACTCTTCCATTTCGCATCGCAATAGAATGAGCAGACTCAAATTCCAAACTGTTGTAATTTCAAATTTGTGTACTTGAATCTCATGTTCATGGCGTTTCCATTCATTCGCCTTGAATATAGATATATTTCTGCGTATGTATGATTTAGCGGTTTGCTTTCTGTTTGCTAAATCTCTTGAGGGTGAGGAGACAAATACAAAACGCAATGGGAATGTACTAGTGCAGAACGGAATTGTTGACTAAAGGTGAGGGACGAACTGAATTCCTATACGTTATTATTAATTTATAAAAATAATATATATAGATGGTAAATTGACATGCTTCAGACCAAAGAAAGTAGATTAGTTGCACACAATTTTTTACGTAATAATAAAATTACAGAAGTTGATAGAGTTTTAGCACAAAACATTAAAGAAACACAAAAATTTATTAAAGCTAATAAACAATTACTAATGACTCATGCAGATAAAAGTAATATTACAGTAATACTTGAAAAGGAATCTTTATTTAAAAAAATGCAAGAATTATTGAATGACACCGCAACTTATGAAAAATTAAATGAAAAACCTGGAAAAGAATTAAAAAATAAAACATATAAATTGTTAAATTCTTGGAGAATTAATGGATATTTAGGTGAAGAATTATTACGAAAACGTACTTCATGATACTAACATTCTTAGAATTTATGGGTTACCTAAAGTTCATAAACATAATTTTCCACTTCCACCTGTAGTTTCATTAATAAACTCGCCTACTTATAAAATGTCTAATATTTTCAATAATATTCTCAAAAAAGCACTAATAGGACCAAAATATCAACTAAAAAATTCTATTGAATTTAAAAATAATTAATAAAACAATTCCGTCTGATCATATCATGGTTTCTTTAGATGTTTCTTCATTATTCACAAATGATACAATTGATTTAGTTATCGATAGTATTTCAAGTAGATGGATTTATATAAAAAACTACACAGATTTACCTATTGAAAAATTTGAAGAAGGAATAAAATTTTTAATGGAACAAACAGTATTCAAATTTAATAAAAAATGTTTAGAGACAAATATTTGGAACACCTATGGGTTCTCCTATTTCTCCAACATTAGCTGATTTAGTTATGCAAGATTTAGAATGAAATGTAATAAAAATTTAAATTTTTCTTTACACACATATTTTAGATACGTTGATGGTACGTTCATTATTTTACCTAAAGATAAACTACTTTACGTTATAAATCTATTTAATTCTTATCATCCAAGGCTTGAATTTACATATGAAATTGAAAGTAATAATTCTATTTCTTTTTTAAATATTAAAGTTATATAAACTGATTCAGGTAATATCATCACTGATTGGATTCGTAAAAATACGTATTCTGGTAGATATTTAAATTTTCTTTCGAACCATCCAATACAACATAAAATTTCGATAGAAAAAAATCTTATTGATACAGCTTTAAAATTATCAGATAAATCATTTCACAGTTCAAATATTCAATTTATTTTAAAAACTTTATATTTAAATCATTACCCAACAGAATTTGTTTGAATACATGTTAACAATAAAATTAAAATCCTAAAAACCATAAATTCATAGCAAAACATCAGGTGGAAACAAGACATATGATTGATTGGGATAATGTTATAGTTTTACATCATGAACCTAATGAATTTAAAAGATAAATAGCAGAAATGTTTTTTATGGAGAAAATCAACAATAATTGTTTGGATATAATTTCAGATCTTAATAATTATAGTCCAATATATAATATAATTTTGGATTCTCTAATTTCAAAAATTGAATTTTTTTTTTCAAAATTCTAAATTGATGAATTTTTCAATTAATCAGTATTAGTAATACTTAAAAATTTAGAACAATGTATAAGTTTGTTAATAATATTTAATTGTACAACTCTTTCAAGTAATATAAGTAATATAAGTAAATTTTGGAGTTTTTTAAAGATGTTAACAAAATTTCAAGAAAAAAAAGATGAGGCTCTTTATGGTAAATTTTTTAAATTACAATTTCTAACCTCGAAAAAGAAAATTTCTCTATTTAAATGATATTAATTAAAGCTAATAATTTTTCATGCATTTACAGTGATGAAGATGAGGAAGGGGAGTCTTAAATGATAACTAAGATGTTTGACGAACTTTTGAATTTAACTTGAATTTTTATGTCCTGATGAGGAAAACGACTGTTTTCGAAACGTTGACAGCGAATAAACATTTTTAACAACTAATCTACTTTTTTTGGTCTGAAGTATGTCAATTTACCATCTATATATATATATATATATTATTTTTATAAATTTACATTACTCAGACAAACAAAATTGCTCTAACACCATCATTAATCTAACATTATTATTAAATATAATCTGACATGGCGTTTGACATCGAAAAAAAAATTAATTAATTTCAATTAAAATAATTATTGAACACTCAGATAAGACTTTAGCACAGGCTCACAATATTGATAGATGTCTGCGAACAGCTGGGAGTGATTGGCGGGAGCTGATTATGGTCTGGGACAACCAATCAGTCCAATTGGAATTACCTGCATTTTGAATTTGCGATCAATAAGTCTATCTGATTTTGAGGTTAGAAATCTCTCAAGTGTCGCATATGAAAGTACATCAGACAATAGGCATTCGTTGAACATAAATAACAATTAATTATCCCAATCATTATTTTACTTTCTTATTTTCCATGATAACTGGGCAATCATGATCTTGGCTAGACGTATGGACGAGAGTCTCGTACGTACTGCAAGTACGTGAAGTTAGCACATCAACAATTAAATATCCAACTTTCGTTTGATGGAATCGTTTGGATGTCGTTAGGATGCGTTCTGAAGCCAATTTTTTTTGTTTGGACGGCAAAACTGAAAAACATATTGAATTTTCAAAATTGAAGTGCTAACTTCACGCTGCGGAACAAATTTTAATTTTCTTCAAAAATGTTTTCACTGATCGTTTGGATGTTGTTAGGATGCGTTTGGAAGTTCACTTTTGACATATGAACGATGAAATTGTGTGAGTTATTGAATGAAAAAGTAATTAGCACCATAATCGGGTGCGGCCCCTTCTTAAGGGGTAGTGACCTTCTTTGGTCAGCCGTGTCCTTAAATATAATATTATGTGTCACCGCAAAATCTGTGGAACCTCAACTTTGCAAACATTTTGAAAATTTTCGTATTAGAAATTCTCTAAAATTTGTGAAATTTTCTCCAATTTGTGATATTTTCTAAAATTTGTAAAATTTTCCAAGATTTGTAAAATATTAAAAATTTGTAAAATATTAAAAATTTTCGAACTGAACACTAATGTTTCAGAATTTTATGAAATGACAAAAATTTCTGAAATTTATGTTCAACATTTTTAAATTTCTAACGTTATTTAAATTTCTAAAAATATCAAAATTTCCAGAATGTTCCAAATTTATTCAATTATCGAAATTTCTAAAACTTCTGAAATTTCTAAAATATTGAAAATTTTCAAAAATTAATAAAATCGGTAAAATGATACAATTTTGAAACTGTTGAAAATCTCTAAAATTATAAAAACATCTTTAAAATTTTCAAAATTTATAAAATTACCAAAATTTATAAAATTTATGAAATATCTAAAAAAAAAAATTTATAAAATGTTCAAAATATATGAAATTTTCGAAATTTCTGGAATGTTAAAAATTGATAAAATTACCCAAATTTATCAAATGTTCAAAATTTCTCAACATTTTTTAAACTTCCAGTGGTTTAATGTTTTTCTATTTTCAAATTTTCTACATTTTTTTCAATGTTAAGATTTTTATAATTTCTATAAAACTCTAAAATTTTTGAAAGTTCTTTCGTTTTCAAAGAATTTTATTGTTGATATTTACCATAGATTTTACAATTAACTTTCTTATCAACTTTCAAACGTTTTCTAAATTCATACAAAAATAGAAACAACGATTTTGAAATTCTTTTTTATGAGAAGAATCCATGTCTGTGTTACAAGAAATGAATTTCGAAAATATAACATAAAATTGGGGCCAAAGTCGCAGTCGAAATGCGATTTGTGATTATTTCGAATTAATGTGTACAATCTTATTTTTTATTACATATATTCATTCACAATCTCTTTTACAATTGCTTTTGCTCATATATACCGTATTATGTAATAATAATAATAATAATATAAAAATTGTAATAAAAACTAGTTTCACGGTGTCGCAATGGTGTCAAAAATTTCTTAATTTGATAATAACAAACAGTTTCTCATAATAAAATATTTTTGGGTACTAGTCATTTGATTTTTTAAAATTCGGGGTTTTCGAACCACCCTAATATACAGTAAATATAATATTTTGGAAATTTCAGAAATTTTAAAAAATTTCGAAGTTTTGAAAAGTTAGGCATTTTGAAAATTCGAGATGATTCCATCACTTTTGGAATGTTGACAATATTTTAAATTTGGAAATTGTGATAAATTTGAAAATCATGAATATTTTACAATTTTAGAATATTTTACAATTTGGAATATTTTACAAATTTTTCAAAATTTCACAAATTTTAGAAAATTTTTGAAAATTTTAGAAAATTCGAGAAATTTGACAAGAGTGAACGTTTTGTAAAATTCAGAAATTTAAAAAATTTTTTTAATTTCGAAACTTTTGAGCATTTTAGAAATTTTTAATGTCTTAGAAATCTGGAAAATTTTGAAAATATGAAGAAATTGAGATGATTCAAAATTTTTTGAAATTTTCAAAACTAGAGTTTTTGCGGTGACACATCATATTATATATAAGGACGTGGCTGACCAAAGAAGGTCACTACCACTTGAGAATGTACGGCTTGTGAGTATGGTGCTAATGACTTTTTTATTCGATAACTCACGCGATTCCCTCGTCCGAATGTCAAAAGTGAGCTTCCAAACGTATCCTGACAAAATCCAAACGATTGGTGAAAAAAATTTTTGAAGAAAATAAAAATTTGTTCCGCAGCGTGAAGTTAGCACTCAAATTTTAAAAACTCAATATCTTTTTCAGTTTTTCCGCCCAAAAGAGAAAAATTGGCTTCCCAACGCATCCTAACGAAATTTGAGGTATACATAAAAAAACTAAAATTAATCATTCTCAGTTTATAAGTATATTTCTAATGAAAAACTAACTAGATATTGACGAATTTTAATGTTTGGTGCCCCCTAGAGACCAAAAACGCCCGCCCCTGACTTTTGAAATTTAAATTGAAAACTACAATATGTGTAGTTTTTAAATAAATTTTATGAACGAATGCATTATTTAGGCGTTTTTCGAGGGAGATAATTGCAGATTAACTTAGATTACTTCAGAAGGCAAAAAATCCTTAATTTTAATGAACAATTTGCAAGTTTGAAATCCTAAATAAAAAAAAAATGTTTTGTTTTGAGTCACCTAAGTATACAAGTTTTAGTATTAAACTGTTTAGGAGTATTAAAAGTTTAGGAGCGTTTTAGAATAAATATTTCCAATTTCAAAACTTTTTCATAAAGAAAATTGATCTTATTTATATATATTTATCTATTTAAAAGAGAATAATCAAATATTTTAAGAATTATTTATAGAAATAAACATTAGAAAAATTGTGATATCATAAAAATATTTAATTTTTTATAAATATTACTTATTAAAAAAATATCGCATTCTATAAATTCCAGAATTTTCTGTCGTGTATTTTCAAATTTGAGGTTTTTATGTATCGACAATTCTATAATTCTGGGAATTTTCTATTCCGCATATATTTTTTTCTTTTGAACATTTTACAGCCTATACTTATAAATTAGAGTTAACTGAGTTCGTCATTAAGAATTAATTTCCTTTAAACCTTGCATCACGCTTTTTAAAATTCACTTCTTTTAATCTAAAGTGCAAAATAAGTAACTTCATAATCAATGATAAAGGATTTTTATACAAGGGTAACAACTTCATCTTGAAGACAATTAAAATCAATTAATTTTATACATCAATAACCTTAAATAGAATTTATAATTTGAATGTATGCATGCCTCCTATTTTATCTATTTCCTTAAAATCACAAATGTATAATTCTAAATCATTTTGATAATTTATAGAATACAATCTTCTTCGTACAAGGTTAAGAAGATCTCTCATTATAAGCCAATCGCGTCTTAGGTCTACCCTTAGAGGATATTCTCTACTGAATAATTCAACACTAATGTAAGTAGATCACGAGGGTTTAAATCAGACATCAATTCTCCTTTTTCTGGACCGCCTTAACTCTGATGGTTTTATCTACTCGAACCTCAGAAAACGTGATTAGAATTTTTTATCTTAGAATAGTCAGTCTTAATTTTAAGAAAATATTTCACCCTAGATTTTAAAACATTCTTCATAAAATAGAATTAAAATAGCATTAAATGAATTCAATTAGGATTTTATTGAAAATTAAAAAAAATGAATCTAACGACCAAGGTGTGAACTATTCAAACATGAAGGCGAATTTTCTACAGAGCAGGTGAATTTTCCACCTGAAAGAATTTTAACGAACAAAGATAGCTTCTTAAAAAACAATGAACTTTGCAACCAAAAGACATAATTTCTAAACAAAAAAATATAAGAGTAGACTTTTCAATCGAAAAGAACTAACGTCTTTTAGAAAAAGGGCAACTGTTCTACCAAAAAGACAAATTTAAAACAAAAACGTTTAATGTTTGACCAAAAAGTTAAGTTTTTAACAAAATAGTTGAATTTTGAATCAAGTAATTAGATTGAAAGAAAAAATTTAATTTGCGAGATCATAAATGTTAATAATGCTCTCATTCGTTTAGAAAAAATTTGTGTATATTGTAGGTCAATTATTTCGTCTCGAATCAAGAAGAATTTTCTATTCTCTCAGCATTTTTGAATTATGTTAATGGCTTCATTTTTACTCAAAGGACACAACTTTTTAATGTTGTTGAATTTTCTACCGAAAAAGATTTTTTAGTACTGGAAGAAAAAAATGTCAATCAAATTTTTGAATTTTCAAATGAAAAGGACGAATTTCCTGCAAAACAGGAAATAAGGATCTTCAAAAATCAAGTCAATTTTCAACCAAATTGTGAAACTTTCGTTTGAAGAAGAAAAATTTTCTGCAAATAAAATAATTATAAAACAAATTTCCAACGAAAGATAAATTTCTTTAGTCGTCAAAGAAAAAGCGAAAAAAAATTTAATTGTCATCCAAAAGGATAGAAAATAATTAAATCCTCAACAAAAACCGATTAATTGTCAACCAAAAAGTTGCCTCTTTGAACAAACAAAAAATTCATTACAATAGAGGAATTTTTGAACCAAAAAGACGAATTTTAAACAATAATATAGAATTTCGTTTTAAAGTTTAATTTTCCACCAGATTAGTCGAATTTTCAACCCCAAAAACAAATTTTGAACAAAGGAGTTCAATAATTAATGTAAGAAAAACGAATTTCCAATATAACCAGAAAGATAAATTCCCAAACAAAAATATAATAGTGAATTTTTCAGTGAAACATAATTAACTTTCACTTGAAGAAGGTGACTTTTCTACCGAAATTCAAGTTTTATGCACAAAAGGCAAAGCCAAGGACGATTCCTCAGAAAAAAACTGATGGATTTGCAACCCAAAAAGACGAATTTTCAGAAGAAAAAAAAACAGTGAAATTTTGAACCACAAATATCATATTTCAACAACAAAAATCCAATTTTCAACCCCAAAAACGATTTCTTGGCAAAACAATTAAATTTGCAATCCAAAGCGACAAATTTTCAATTGAAAAGTCAGTTTTTCCTTTTCAGAATAATGTTTTGAGTCAGACAGTCGAATATGTAACCCGAAGAGACGAACTGTTAACGAAACTATCGAATTTTCAACCCCAAAAACAATTTTTCTATACAATGGTTGAATTTGCAACAGGAAAAAAAAATAAAAAAAACAGACAAATTTGAATTTTTGAATGTGATTTTCCAAAAATGCAGTAAAAATTGCAACCCAAAAAGATGAACTTTCAATAAAACAGTCGAATTTTCTATCTCAAAGAAGATTTCTCAACAAAAGAGATGAATTTGCAACCCAAAATAACGAATTATTAACCGAACAGTCGAATTTTCAACCCTAAAGACCAATTTTCAACAAAAACGTTGAATTTGCAACGCAAAAAGACTAATTTTCAACAAAACAGTAAAATGTTGAAGCCGAAAAACAATTCTTGAACAAAGCAGCAAAAGCTTAGAACCCAAAAAGACGAGCTTTCAAGGAAACGGTGGAATTTCTAACACTGAAGACGATTAAAAAAAAATCTTATTCTCAACCCAAGAAGTCGAATTTTCAACAAAGCTGTTGGTTTTTCAACCCCAAAGACGATTCTGCAACAAACAGTTAAAATCGCAACCAAAAAAAAAATTTTTTTGAAAAAACATTCAAACTTTTCACCACGAAGACGATTTTTCAACAAAATGTTCCAACTTCCGAACCCCCAAGACGATTTTTCAATAAAACAGGTGAATTTTCAACCCAAAAGGACGAATTTTAAACCCAACGGTCGAATTTTCAAACCTAATGACGATTTTTCCACGTAAGAGTTGAATTTTCAACCCCAAGAACCATTTCTCTACGAAACAGTTAGATTCTTAATCCAAATCGACAAATTTTCAACTAAACAGTCTAATTTTTAAACCTGAAGACAATTTTCAAAAGAAGAGTTGAACGTGCAACCCAGAAAGATAAATTTTGAAGAAAAAAAAAATAGAATTTTCAATCACAAAGAAGATTTTTCAACAAAAAGTTGAATTTTCAACCCCAACGACGACTTCTCAACATAAAATTTAGAAAAAAAAACATTAAAATTTTCAACCAGAAAGACGAATTTCCAACCAAACAGTCGAATTTTTAAACCTAAGGATTCATAAAAGAAACACGACTTCTCAACAAAATGGTTCAATTTGTAAACTAAAAAGATAAATTTTGAAAAAGATGATCGAATTTCCAACCACAAAGACGACTTTCCAATAAAAAAGTTAAATTTTCAATCCCAAAGACGATTTATCAACAAAATGGTTGAATTTTTAACATAAAAAAATAAATTCTGATAACAGTAATTGAATTTTCAACCAAAAAAACGATTTTTCAATAAAAAAGTTGAATTTTAAACGTTAAAGACGATTTATCGTCAAAACAGTTGAATTTTAAATAGAAAAACATAACCTTCGGAAAAATATTTAAATTTTCAACCACAAAGAGGATTTCTCAACAAAACAGTTGAATTTGTCACACAAAATTACAAATTAAAAAGAAAACCATTTAAATTTCCAGCCTCGGGGAATCTAACCAAACAGGCGAATTTTTGAACCTAGAGACCATTTTTTAACAACTCGGTTGAGTTTGCAACCAACAAAAAAGAATTTTCAACGAAGCATTGCAATAAAGACGATATTTAAACAAAGCAGTGGAATTTCCAACCCAAAAAGACAAGGTTTGAACAAAACAGTCAACATTTTATTCACAAAAATGATTTTTCAACAAAAGATTTGAATTTGCAACCCAAAAAGATAAAGTTTTGACAAAACGTGCAAATTTTTCACCTAGGCTCTTAAAATAATTGTTGAATTTACAAAAAAAATAACAAAGATGTGACAGGAAAGGTATAACTTATCAGCCAAAATTATAATAATAGTCTGTTCAACCAAAAAGAATGAACTTTCAGACAAGAATAGTTGCATTTTCTTATTGGGTTCTATTAAGTTTAGTCGAATATAAAAAAAAGGGAGAAAAATGGGTGAAGGGGAAAAAGGGGAAAAAGGCTAAGTTTCTTGAATACAGCATACAGAAGAAGGATTATCTTTGAAAAAGGGTGAAAGAGGGGATTGAGAAATCGGTATAAAATTAGTTTATTCTTAATAGAATTTCCGGAATTTTAATTGATCAAATAATCATTTTTCTCTACGAAATTTCTTTCTACTTGTCAATATCATACTTTTCTGATGTCAAGAACGATTTGTCTCGTATTTGTGGAGAAGTAAAAGCTTTCTAAGTGCAGTGCAGAGCCGCGTCGTATTGGCTAACGTCAAAGTCAGTCACTTATTATATATAGTTTCTTGAAAAATCGACTCAAAAGTACGACGAGTCGAATAGCGGCAAGCGAAATCGTTCTTATCCTCCATTTCCCTATTTCACTATTTTCCTGAAAGAATTTTTGGCATTCCTGCACTACTTGTGTGAGATAATCGAATTCCAAGCTGAACTGGAACCAATTTGAACGTGATTTTGCTCTGAACTATCACAAGTGGTATCCAGCAATATTAGTCGAGAATGCTTGTTTCTCACGACATTCGACCTCCTGAAAAGTAGAGAAATGGAAAATGGAAATATAAAACCAGAGAGGGTGGAATTTATTGACAGATACTTGATTTTCCATACTGAATTTTCCATTTTGTGGTCTACTTCTCACGAATATGTTCCAGGGAGATATTTAATACACTATTGAAGACAATTATTCCATTTTTGCTTCAATTGTAACATTTTCCAAAATTTTTAAATTAATTTTCTTCATTCTTTCTCAATTTGAAATCGTCTAATACAATATTCTGAACAATGTTCTAAATGTGTGTGTGTGTGTGTGTGTAGATTTGGGCGCGTGGGTTTGTGGGGATGTGTGGATGTGTGAATGTCACACATTACAGAAGGATTTCTAAAAATATTTATTGCTCTTATTTTAACAACCAATAATATTTTAAAAATCGGTTTCTCATAGTAAAACTTTTTTCATTAACATGATTCAAAGCTGATGCAAAAATATGAAAGAGTGCTTGATTTGAGGAAAATCGATTGACCTATAACATTAATGCATTTCATTGCACAGTATGGAAGTTATCGTCATTTATATTATATTTAAAATCGAATGATATTGTAAAAATCTTTTCATTCTCATAACTTAAAGTTGTTGCTAGGATTGAGAAGTTGTGTTGATTCAAGACGAATCAATTGACCTACAATATTGATACATTTGATTGAAGACTATGGAAGCTATGGCAATGCATAATATTTGAAAGTACGGTTTTTTATGGTAAAACTTTTTTCTTCAACAGAATTCAAAGTTGATGCAAGGGCAGAAAGAATGTGTTGATTTGAGTCGAATAGATTGACCTATAATATTGATACATTTCATTTAAGAGTGTGAAAGCTATGGTAATGCATAATATTTGAAAATACGGTTTTTTCATAGTTAAACTTTTGTCTTCAACATAATTCAAAGTTGGTGCAAGAATATAAGAGATTTCTTGATTCAAAGCGAATGGATAGACCTATAATATCAATACATTTTCTTGAAGAGTGGGGAAGTTATGGTAATTTATATATATTGAAAATACGGTTTTTTATAGTGAAACTTTTTTCATTGACATAATTCAAAGTTGATGCAAGAACAGAAAGGATGTGCCGATTCGATTCGAATAGATTGACCTATAATATTAATACATGCTTTGAAGAGTGAGGAAGCTACGGTAATGCATAATATTTGAAAATACGGTTTTTTTGGTACAACTTTTTTCTTCAACATAATTGATTCAAGAACGGAAAAGATTCCTTGATTCGAGGCAAATCGATTTACCTATAATATTAATACATTTTATCGAAGAATAGGGGAGTTATAGTAATTCATATATTTTGAAAATACTGTTTTTTATAGTAAAACTTTGTTCATTGACATAATTCAAAGTTAAAGGAACAACCAAAAAGATGTATTGATTCTAGCCTAATCGATTTACCTATAATATCATGACATTTTATCGAAAAATAAGGGAGCTATGGTAATGCATGATATTTGAAAATACGGATTTTTTATAGTTAAATTTTTTTCAACATAATTCAATGCTGATCCAAGAACAGAAGAGATTCTTTGATTTGATGCAAATTGATTGACCTATATGAATACATTTTATCAAAGAGTAGGGAAGTTATGGTAATTTATATATTTTGATAATACGGTTTTTCATAGTTAAACTGTTTTCAGTGACATAATTCAAAGTTGATGCAAGAACAGAAAGGATGTGTAGATTCGAGTAGAATGGATTGACCTATAATATTGATACATTTCATTGAGAAGTAGGGAAGCTATGGTTACGCATAATATATGAAAATACGGCTTTTTATAGTAAACATTTTCTCTTCAACATAATTCAAAGTTGGTGCAAGAATATAAAACATTTTTTGGTTTGGGGCGAATAGATAGACCTATAATTTTATTACATTTTCTTGAAGAGTAGGGAAGTTTTGGTCATCTATATATTTTGAAAATCGGTTTTTTATAGTAAAACTTTTTTTATTGACATAATTCGAAGTTCAAGAAACAACAGAAAAGATGTGTTGATGCGAGGCGAATCGATTGACCTATAATATAAATACATTTTATTGAAAAGTAAGGAAGCTATGGTAATGCATAATATTTGAAAATACGATTCTTTTATAGTAAAACATTTCTCCTCAAAATAATTCAAAGTTGGTGCAAGAATATAAAACATTTCTTGGTTAGGAACGAATAGATAGACCTATAATATTAATAGATTCTGTTGAAAAGTAGGGAAGTTTTGGTCATTCAAATATTTTGAAAATCGGTATTTATAGTAAAATTTTTTGTTTTCAAAATAATTCATAGTTGATTCAAGAACGAAAAAGATTCCTTGATTTGAGGTAAATCGATTGACCTATGATATAAATACATTTTATCGAAGAGCAGGGCAGTTATGGTAATTCATATATTTTGAAAATACGGTTGTTCAAAGTTAAACTTTTTTTATTGACATAATTCAAAGTTGATGCAAAAAAGGAAAAGATGTGTTGATTCGAGTCGAGTCGATTGACCTATAATAATGATACATTTTATTGAAGAGCAGAGAAGCTATGGCAATGCATAATATTTGAAAATACGGTTTTTTATTGTACAACTTTTTTCTTCAACATAATTCAAAGTTGAAGCAAATATAAAATATTTCTTGGTGCGAGACGAATCGTTTGACCTGCAATATAAGTACATTTTATTGAAGAGTAGGGAGGTTATGGTAATTAATATATTTTTAAATCGATTTTCACAGTTAAAAAATTTCTCCTTCTCATAATTTAAAGTTGATGCGAGAATAGAAAAGTTGTGCTGATTCAAGACGAATCGATTGACTTATAGTGTTGATACATTTTATTGAAGAGTAAGGAAGCTATAGTAATACATAATTTTGGAAAACACGGGTTTTTGTACGAAAACTTTTTTCACTCACACGATGAAAATTGATTGGGAAATCAAACTAGTTTGTTGAAAATTTATCTTTTTTTTTTGAATTCAACTATTATTCGTATCAAATTAAAATACTTTTTGGTAGTAATGTCAGATATCACGTTTTTCGTTAAGAATTCCCCTTTTTGGTTGAAAATTCATCTACTCAGTTGGAAGTGAAACTACTCAGTTCGAAAGTTACTTACTAGGTTGATGATTCATCATTTTAGTATAAAATTCGCCTTTTCGATAAAAAAATTATTCTCCTTGGTTAAAAATGCCTGATTCTGATTGATAATTTAACTATTTGGCTAAAAATTAAACAACCTTGTTGAAGTGTATCCTGTTTGGTTGAAAAGTGAATTATTTTCTTGGAAATTTATTTTTTTCGTTGATAATTGCTTTAAAAATTCAAATATTTGTTTGAAAATTCGTGTACTTCGTTATGAATTCATCTATTTTGATAGAAAATTCATCTTATTGGTTGAAAATCGATCTTCTTGTTTGAAAATTATTATTTTTTTATTCCATTGCATTTCATTGGAAATTTGAGTTTTGTAAGAGAATATTTAATCTTCTTGGTGAATGGTTCATCTTTTTCATGAAAAATTACTTTAAAAATTAAAATATTTATTTGAAGATTCATGTACTGTGTTATAGATTCATCTATTTGGATAGAAACTTGATCTTATTGGTTGATGATTTATCTTTCCGGTCAAAAATTAGTTTTTTCTCATTTTTTAGAATTAATTTTTCAAACTAAAAATGTAACTGATCCACTTTTTGTCGTAAATTTATCCATCTTGATTGAAATTTGTCGTCTCTTATTGAAAATTATACTATTTTGTTGAAAATTTGTTTCGATTTTATTGAAAATTAATTTCATCACTGACAATTTAACCATTCTATTTTTATCCGAAAATTCATCTGTTCATGTAAAAATTCAACTCTTTGTTGAGAATCTGTCTTTTCTGGTAGAAGAGTTCTCTCATTAGCTGAAACTTTATTTTTTTGTTTGAAATTTTATTTCTTTAGTTGTAAATCTAACTATATTACTTCTGGTAAAAAATTTAGACTTTTAGTTGGAAATTCATACATTTGAATGAAACTTAAATTTTTCTAAATTGATGATTCAGCATTCTATTTGGAAATTTACTTTAACTATTCCATTTTTTGTGGAAAATTGACCTTTTTGATAGAAACGTAATTTTTGTTGTTAAAAAATTATTTATTTCGTAGAAATACGGCTATTCTATCTTTTGTCAGTAATTGATTCCTTTCGTTAAAAAAAACTATTTATTTGAAAATACGTTTTTGTTTTTGATAGAAAATTCATGTTTTTGGGTTGAAAATTCCACTATTTGGTCAGAAATTCATATTTTTGGTTGAAAATTCTTCTCTTTTTAGTAAAAAAATTCATTTATATAATTGACGATTCAACTGTTTTATTTCTGCTTGAAAATTTACATTTTAAGATGACAATTAATTAATTTTGCTAAAAACTCGTTTTCGTTCGTTTAAAATTTACTTTTCTATCTGCAAATTAAAAAATTACATTCTTGGTTTGTGAGTTGAGTTTTTTTTAGTTGAAAATTTATATATTTCATTAAAACTGTATCTTTTTGGTAGAAGATTTATCTTTTACGTGTAAAATTTAATTATTGTGTCGAGAATTAATTTTTTTTTAAATTGGTTGTCTTAAATGAAAATTAAATTCTTTTACTTATTGTTGAAAATAATGTTTCGGATAGAAAAAAGAAACTATTTTAAGGAATTTTTTTTTGTTTTGATTTTGTTCCAAAATTGATCTTTTGCAGACGGAAATTCATATACATCGTTGAAAATGTGTCTTTTTTGGTAGAAAATTAATCTCTTGGGTTGAAAATTTAACTAACTAGTTGGTTAAAAATTTATATTTTTCATTAAAAATTCATCGTTTCAGTTAAAAATTCATTTATTTGGTTCAAAATGTATTTTTTTATTTAAAAACACAACTAAAAAGTGTTCAAAATATATTTAAACAGAAATCAAAAAATCAAAATAAAAAAAATTTCAAATTTCATTATTTTCCTGATTTGTTCGGAAATTAATCTCTTTGTTTGAAAATTCATCCATTCGGTGGAAAATGAAATTTTGTCGTCAGAATAATCTTTCTTGATTAAAAATAAAATCACTTACTTGGAACTTAACTATTTCATCAAAAATTCGTTTTTTGTGGCTAAACTCAACTCTTTTTGATTTGACATTAATATATTTTTTGACTGAAATGTTAAATTTTGTTCACAGTAAATGTGCGCGTTCGCGTATCTGGATTGTTATTCATTTTTTCCCCTGAACTTGAAAATATAAACAATTAAAAAATCTATTTATAAACAAACTTTTGAATCTAAGCTAAAAAATTTGTTTGAAACAATAATTAAGTCAATAAGTATAATTTAAAAGAAAGTACAATATTTCGAATAGAATTGAAAGAAATCTAACTTGCATTATTTCTAAATAAAAACGTTTAAAATTGAGTAATTTGAAATTGAAAGTTTCAGAAATTGAAAATTTTCAAATAATAGACACTTAAACATGATAAATTTTATAATAAAGTTGAAAAAATAGACAATTTCATTAGAATAAAATGGAATTTCATCATTTCTAATTAAAAGCATTCAGAATGGAACAATTTCATCCTGAATTCAAGAATTGTACAAGTTAATCATTTAAGACTGAAATTTTGAAAATTAGATTCAAAGGAATGTAAATTGTATTATTTCCAAGAAAAAGTCACTCAACAAAAAACAAAAAAAACCCTTCTGGAGAAAAATGGAAGAAAGTGTAAGAAATATAAATTAATATTTTGCAGCCTTTGAAAACCATGTTATGTACTTTTGATTGTGTAATTTCAGTTTGTTATGTAAAATTGCACGACAATTAATTTCTGAAAAATACAATAAACTTTTTTCTTTCAATACCTGGTGGAAAATCTTTTAAAAATAAATACAATGAATTACAACAAAAATGACAGAAAATTAGAACTTTTGTGTAATATCTTTAATTTGTTGAATTGTCTTTCATATTATTATACATGGTTGTATTTTATTGTATTTTTAATATTTTCAAAATAAAATTCTACTTGTAACTGAAATTAAAAAGGGCACTGATATTAAATAAATATAAAAAATTGTCATTGTACTTTTTCCACTAGTTTTCTAGATTTTTCTCAAGAAAGGTTTTTTTAATACAAAGAGATATGTACTTCATAGAGATAAACAAGCTTCATTCGAACACTTTTTCTACACAGCCGATAATTTTAAGGTAAATAAAAAAAACATCGTTTTATAGAATTTTCCGGACAAATTTTGAATATTTTATCCGAAATTTTTTGAAGCGGGACCAAATTCTTCACTCATCTTTTTGTTATTTGAATTGGGAAAGAACAGTACCACTGACTTCTTCATTTATTTTCATTTTTATTTTACTCTAGTTCTCATTGACTATTTTTAAATAAATTTTAATATGCTATAGAACTTCTCAAAGTGAAACTATTATGTGGAATTTCCAGAGATTTAATTCAGGAAAAATATTTTCTTCTCGATTTTTCTAATTAAATTTTTCATCTTTATTCTTTCATGGAAATTACAAGGAGAGCCGTTCAGAATTAGATCGTAAGGCAAAAAAATAAAAACACTAAAAATAAAAACAACGGGGAAAGTCTTTGTAGCTCTAAGTTTGAAGTGGCACTTTGTGAAACTAAAGCGGTTCATATAGAAACTACTTGCGGCTCACAAAGTTCTTTTGAACTCTTGGTACGCTTCTTGCAACTACATTCAAAGTAAAGTGTCAAAAAGAGATTCTGTAAATGAAAAGCCGTATTCAAAATATTTAAATTTATTCAAGTAAATAATTTTCACTTTAAGACAGAAGATTTTAGTACAGATTTATAATTCTGAGTTTTGTAGAGAAGATTTTAGTGAATAAATATAATTTTTGAAAGTGGGACAAGGACATTTTTGGAAGAATTATAATTCTAAACTAGGAGTTGGAATTTTCGGGCGTGGAACGAGAATTTCGGAAAAGAATTTTAATTTTGATTCAGAAGAAGGGAATTTACAAAAACAATGCCTGTTTCGAATCGGAATTCGGCAAAATTAAAAAATTCCTCATTCCTAATCACAATTTCTTTGTATTGAAGAATTCATTTTTTATTTTGCAAAGAAAGAAATAATTCTGACTTGGTGCGGGAAATTTTTGAAAATAAATGTAATTATAACTTGAAAGAGAAAATTTTTGACGTGGAACGGGAATTTTGGAAGAGAATTTTAATTTTCGTTTGGAAGAAGGGAATTAAAAAAAATCCCTGCTTCAAGTCAAAATTCCTCACAATTATAAACTTTCTTCTTCCAAATTTTGGATAAAATTCAATTATCATTTAGATGCCAAATTTTATAAACGAATGTGATTGTAATATGATGTCAGGAATTTTAAGAAAGAATTATGATTCTGAGTTTGGATGGGGACAAGACAAATAAAATATAAAAAAAAAAATCCTGTAAAAAATTAACATTTTGACTCTTGAACCGAGGTTTTCTTGAAAAGTAATAATTTTGCCTCAAAACGTATAATTTTTTAAATAAAATGGTAATTTTTTGAAAATAATTCTAATTTTCATTTATAAAAAGAGAATTAACAAAATCAATCCCTGTTTCAAGTCAGAATTCATCAGATTTCAAAAATCGATTTTTTTAAATCAAACTTGCTTTTGATTTGAGAATTCTTTTTTGCAAATAAAAATTTGGCAGCATCTGAAACTTCCCTCTTTCAAATTTCCGATTAAGGTGAATTAAAACACTGTGAATTAAATAAAATCCTTAATCACATTGGTATAAACAAATTAGTAAAGAAAATTTGTATTTTTCACTTTCGCGATATGTAAATACACTGGATCTACATTTTTAAAAGGGAATTAATATAAAATAATGTTGACTTCAATTTGGTAAAAGTTAAACTTCAATTGATAGTTGTTAGTATACATTTAATAAACGAATATGGAATCTAGCCGTTTTACAATAGTACATTTTTTTCAGAATCACCTGTAAGAATTATACCGATTTTTTTTTTACTGCTATACTTTTTAGTAAGATTTTTAGTAGATTTTTAGTAAGAATTGTGCATTATTTGAACCAATTTAAATAAAAATTATATATTGTTTACAAAATCATTAAAAACAAAAGATTCATTTGGCCTTCTTCAAATATAAAAGTTTCGTTTGCCTAGCATAACAAAATGAGCATATTTCGCTATTAATCTCTTTTGGGTTTATTCTACTTCTGAGATAACAAAAAAATCATTATTTGAACTAATGAAGTAGAAAAGCAATAAATTATTCTTTCCGAGTTATTTTAGCTAATTCTATGATCACAAAATAGATATATTATTTGAAAAGTAAAATAATGATTTGCTTTTTACTCCTTGAATATAAACATTCGATTTTTAATTCAAAGAAAGGAATACCGTTCTTATCACAAATTTGAATTTTCCACAGCCAAAGAAAGAAACAAATTTGAACAAAATTGCTCACTTGTAATAAAAGTTGAATTTTCAACGAAAAAGAAGAATTTTCGAATAAGAAAATCAACTTTTTACCACAAAGGACGATTATTCAACAAAATACATGAATGTTTAACGAAATAGTTAAATTTTCAACAAAAAAAGACTAGTCTTTATTTTGAATATTTTCATGCACTTTACAATTATTATTTCTTTCAAAAAATTATGAAGAAAAACAAAACAAAATTCATCTTTTCAAATAAGCGCGCCACCGGTAACCAATTCAGTTGTTGAAGCGACGCATGCGCAATATGGAAAGATTCCATTGTGAGCGCTGCTACTAGGCTCCATTTTTGATGAGTTTCTGTATAGATTCTCACAATTTAAGATTTAGTTAATTTTTTTTCACTAAATAGCAGCCTTTAAAAGTCAATTTTTTAAAAATATTTTGTTTGTTAAATAAAAAGTTACTGGTATTTTTCTTCTAGATTATGCACCACCGCAAGGATGCAGAATTTGCTTATCTTTGATTCTCAAAAAAAATTGCAAATCGAACTAGCACCCTTGAATGTATATTGATCTGTTCCTAGACACTGGTTTTGCTACAGTAAGTAACTGGGAGGAGAAGGAAATGAGTTGTGGGGAGTGATGAGGCAGGAAAAGCAATGGTGAAGGAATAAAAAGGAGGTAATAGGAGGTGATGAAAGAAGAAGGAAAAGAGGTTTGGAGGGGGGATGTTAAGTACGGAAACGAGCATTGAAAGATAAGAGGAGAAGGAGGAATGGAGGAAGGGGAATGGGCAAGAGTAGCAAAATAAAAGAGGGTGAATAGAGCAGAAAGTGGAACAGGAGAAGAAGTAGAAAGAAGAAGAGGATGAGTTATGGGGTGTGATGTGGCAGAGAAAGCAATGGCGAAGGAGAGAAAATGAAGTAATGGGAGGTAATAAAAGGGGAAGGAAAAAAGATTCAGCGGGTGGGGGAAGTGATGTACGGAAAGAAGAGTAGAAATAGGAGAAAAAGGACTGGAGAAAAGAGAATTAGGGAGAGCAGCAAAATGAATGGGTCGACGTATGGATGAGGGAGAGGCGAAGAAGTAGGAAAAAGAAGAGAAGGTGGAGAGACATATTTGCAGCGAGAATGAGGAAATGGAGAAACGGAGGGTGATGAAGGTGGGTAAGATGGAAAAAAAGGTTTGGAGAGGAGGGAAGTATAGTAAGGAAAGAAGTATCAAGAGAGGAGAGGTGATGAAGTAATGATGGAAAGGAAAGTAGCGCAAGTGGCAAAAGAAAAGGGGGAGGGAAAAGGAGGAGTAAGAGGAGAAAATCAGTTTCAATGAGGATCAGGGAGTGAAAAAATCGAGGTTGGTAAAATTCGGAAAAGTGTTGGTTGGTGGAGGAAAGTATTTGCAGTGAGTGTGAGAGAGTGGAGGAAAGGAGGGTAATGAAGGTGAGTATTATTGGAAAATTGGTTCGAAGGACAGAAGGGCAGTGACAAAAGAAGGGTTGTAAGAGGAAAGGAGAGAAAGAAATGGAGGGAAGGGAATGAGCAGGATTAGAAAAGGAAAAGGGGTACCGAGAAGAAGAAGGAGCAGGAGGAGCACGAAATCAGTTGCATTGAGGGTGGAGGTGTGAAGGAAAGCAGGGTGATAAGGGTGGGTAGGGTGAAGAGGGTGAAAGAAGGTGGAGATACTTAAAAGACATACTTAATATCTAAATAGGCTAAGCAACACTTTTTCGTAGGAGCACGTCGGTTCCCTCAATTAATTTTCTTATTTTGCTTAATTCACGTGAGATGGAGAAACTTGCGAGCTTGTTATCCACATTTGATTATTGGATTGAAGAAGAGTTAAAGAAGAATTTAAATTTGCATTTATTCTGAACTTAAGTTCTCAAATTTTACCTTTAGGAATATTATCTGTGGTGAACAGTATGAAATGGACCATATGTGTCCGTCATAAACTGAATGAAATTTCACTACCGAAAGGACCTATTAATTCCAGTCGTTAGCTTACATTCTTCTCTTATCTTTCTCAACACCGTCTCGAATTTTTGCACCGCAAAATCGTTACAGTTCATTTCACGGTCGGTGCTTGTGCAAGCCATTCTACTGTATAGAGTTTATTGTCCGAGATAAAGGTTCGTAAAATATTTTTAACTATAATCGAGATGTTCTCACTACTCCATGAAAAGAAGGTTTTATGAGCTGTATTTTTTCGTCGTCAGGAGTATTATCGACGTTTACGGTTAAAACGTTTTCAAATTGGATGCAGTCTGTTTCCAAAGGACTTTAGATTAATGTCTTTTTCATCGTTGAGAGATCTTAAAGTTGTATTTGAAGAAAAAAACTCTAACGGGAAATTTTGTAGGTTCAGAATGTTAGAAGAACTAATCTACATTTTTATTTGAATACCGAAAATTCTCTGAATTCCTGAATTTCTTGAATTCTCTTAGTCTATGAATTATCCGAATTTTTTCCGTGAATTATGTTTATTCCATGAATTCAATAAAATTAATGAAATTCGAGCAATTGATGATTTTTAAGGAATTGACGTATTTCAAAGAATTTAGAGAGTCCAAGGGAATAATTATATTGAAGGAATTTAGGGAAATCAAGGGATTCACTGAATTCAGGAAATTCCTGAAATTCAAGAAATTCAGATAGTTCAATTGATTCAGATAGTTCAAGTAATTCAGAGAGTTTAAGGAATTCAGAGAGTTCAAGGGACTGAGTGAATTCAAGAAAATCAGAGGGTTCAAGCTGTCATTAAATGCAAGGATTCCAGTTTAGGGAATTCATCAAATTCAAGAAATGCAGAGTTTTCAAGAATTGTAGAGCGCCCAGGAAATTCAGAGAGTTTCCGGAATACATGGAGTACAAAGGATTCACTGGATTTAAGGAATTCAGATTTCCAAGAAATTATTTAAATTTGAGAAATTTAGAGATTCAAAGAATTTCAAAGAGTCCAAGAGTCTAAGGTATTCAGAGAGTAAAGGAATTCATCAAATTAAAGAAATCCAGAGACTTCAAGAAATACAGAGAGTCTCTGAATTCAAAGAATTCAGAGAGTTCAAGGGAGTAAGTGAGTTTAAGAAAATGAGAGAGTTCAAGAGATTCAAAAAAATAGAGGAATTCATAGAATTCACAAAATTCAAGGATTTTGAAGAACTCATCAAAATCAAGAAACTTGGAGAGTCGACGGAATCCTGAGAGCTTAGACAATTCGAAGAGTTCAAGGGATTTATTGTGTTCCAGGATTGCAGAATTTTCAAGGAATTAATTAAATTTCAATTGTTCAAGAGATTCATAGAATTCACGGAATTCAGAGAGTTTGAGGTAATCATCAAATTCAAGAAACTCAGAGATTCTAAGGAATTCAGAGAGCTTAAAGAATTCAGAGAATTCGAAGGATTCATTGAATCCAAAGGATTTCAGGTGATTCAAGGATTTCAGGAAGCTAAAGTTTATAGAATTAGCGGACATCAAAGAGTTTAGGAAACTGATTTAAGGAGTTCAGATTGTTCAAGGAATTCAGATTGTTCAAGGAATCCATAGAAATCACAGAATTCAGAGAGTCTAGGGAACTCATCGTATTCAAGAAACTCAGAGAGTCCGAGGCATTCCGAGAGTTTAAAGAATTCGGAGAGTTCAAGAGATTCATTGACTTTAAATCATTCAGAGTTTGTGAGGAATCAATTGAATTCAAGGATTTCAGAGAGCTCCAGGAATTTAGATTGTTCAAGAATTCATTGAATTAAATTCAAGATATTCACAAAGTCCAAGGTATTCTTAAAGAATACAAAGAGTTCAAGGGATTTATTGAATTCAAGGAATTCAGAGTTTTTAAGGTATTAATTGAATTCAAGGAATTCAGAGAGTTCGAGGGAGTGAGTGAGTTCCAGGAAATAGGGGAGCTGAAATGATTCATTGAGTGCAAGGAATTTGGATTGCTCAAGGAATTCAGAGAGTTCAAGAAATTCATAGAATTCACGGAATTCAGAGTTTTTGAGGTATGGATTGAATTCAAGGAATTGAGAGATGTAAAGGCACTCATCATATTCAAGAAATTCAGAGAGTCCAAGGCATTCATAGATTTTGAAGAATTCAGAGAGTTTAAGAGATTTATTGAATTCAATGCATTTCGTGTTTTTGAGAAATTAAATGAATTCAAGGAATTCAGAGAGTTCGAGGAATTTAGATTGTTCAAGAAATTCAAAGAATTCACGGAATTCAGAGAGTTTATGGAACTAATCAAATTCAAGAAACTCAGAGAGTTTAAGGAATTTAAAGAATTTGTGGAATTCAGAGAGTCGGAGAAATTCATTGAATTCAGGAGTTTCAGAGCTTTTAAGGAATTCATTGAATTCAAGAAATTTAGAGAGTCCAAGGTATTAAGAGAGTTCAAAGAATTCAGAGAGTTCAAGAGATTCATTGAATTCAAGGATTTCAGATTGTTCAAGGAATTCAGATTGTTCAAGGAATCCATAAAAATCACAGGATTCAGAGAGTTTAGGGAACTCATTGTATTCAAGAAACTCAGAGAGTCTAAGGATTTCGGAGAATTCAAGGAATTCAGAGAGTCTGAGGGGTTCATTGAATTCAGGAATTTCAGAGTTTTCAAGGAATTCATTGAATTATATTCAAGATATTCGCAAAGTCCAAGGTATTCTTGAAGAGTACAGAGAGTTTAAGAGATTTATTGAATTCAAGGAATTCAGAGTTTTTAAGGTATTAATTGAATTCAAGGAATTCAGAGAGTTCGAGGGAGTGAGTGAATTCCAGGAAATAGGGGAGTTTAAATGATTCATTGAGTGCAGGGAATTTAAATTGTTCAAGGAATTCAGAGAGTTGAAGGAATTCATAGAATTCACGGAATTCACAGTTTTTGTGGTATGGATTGAATTCAAGGAATTAAGAGATGTAAAGGCACTCTTCATATTCAAGAAATTGAGATAGTCCGAGGAATTCGGAGAGTTTGGAGAATTTAAAGAGTATAAAGGATTTATTGCATTCAAGGAATTCAGAGTTTTTGAAGAATTAAATGAATTCAAGGAATTCAGAAAGCTTAAGGAACTCATCGAATTCAAGAAATTCAGAGAGTCCAAGGCATTTATAGATTTTGAAGAATTCAGAGATTTAAGAGATTTATTGAATTCAATGCATTCCGTGTTTTTGAGATATTAAATTAATTCAAGGAATTCAGAGAGTTCGAGGAATTTAGATTGTTCAAGAAATTCAAGAATTCACTGAATTCAGAGAGTTTATGGAACTAATCAAATTCAAGAAACTCATAGATTCTAAGGAATTCAAAGAATTTAAGGAATTCAGAGAGTCGGAGGGATTCATTGAATTCAGGAATTTCAGAGCTTTTAAGGAATTCATTGAATTGAAGAAATTCAGAGAGTTCAAGGGACTCATTAAATTCAAGATATTCACAAAGTCCAAGGTATTCTTGAAGAATACAGGGATTTCAAGGTATTCATTGAATTTAAGGAGATCAGGGTTTTTAAGATAATAATTGAATTCAAGGAATTCAGAGAGTTTGAGGGAGTGAGTGAGCTCCAGGAAATCAGGGAGTTCGAATGATTTATTGAATGCAAGGAATTTGGATTGTTCAAGGAATTCAAAGAGTTCAAGGAATTCATAGAATCCACGGAATTCAGAGTTTTTGAGGTATGGATTGAATTCAAGGAATTAAGAGATGTAAAGGCACTCTTCATATTCAAGAAATTGAGATAGTCCGAGGAATTCGAAGTTTGAAGAATTTAAAGAGTATAAAGGATTTATTGCATTCAAGGAATTCAGAGTTTTTGAAGAATTAAATGAATTCAAGGAATTCAGAAAGCTTAAGGAACTCATCAAATTCAAGAAATTCAGAGAGTCCAAGGCATGCATAGATTTTGAAGAATTCAGAGACTTTTAAGAGATTTATTAAGTTCAATGCATTTCGTGTTTTTGAGAAATTAAATGAATTCAAGGAATTCAGAGAGTTCGAGGAATTTAGATTGTTCAAGAAATTCAAAGAATTCACGGAATTCAGAGAGTTTATGGAACTAATCAAATTCAAGAAACTCAGAGAGTTTAAGGAATTCAAAGAATTTGTGGAATTCAGAGAGTCGGAGAAATTCATTGAATTCAG
>CAKNXH010061942.1:0-34666 GCA_932178445.1 Andricus quercusramuli | reverse complement strand
TTCAAGGGACTCATTAAATTCAAGATATTCACAAAGTCCAAGGTATTCTTGAAGAATACAGAGAGTTCAAGGGATTCATTGAATTCAAGGAATTCAGAGTTTTAAAGGTATTAATTGAATTCAAGGAATTCAGAGAGTTCGAGGGAGTGAGTGAGTTCCAGGAAATAGGGGAGTTCAAATGATTCATTGAGTGCAAGGAATTTGGATTGTTCAAGTAATTCAGAGAGTTCAAGAAATTCATAAAATTCACGGAATTCAGAGTTTTTGAGGTATGGATTGAATTCAAGGAATCGAGAGATGTAAAGGCACTCATCATATTCAAGAAATTGAGATAGTCCGAGGAATTCGAAGTTTGAAGAATTTAAAGAGTATAAAGGATTTATTGAATTCAAGGAATTTAGAGTTATTGAAGAATTAAATGAATTCAAGAAATTCAGGAAGCTTAAGGAACTCATCAAATTCAAGAAATTCAGAGAGTCCAAGGCATTCATAGATTTTGAAGAATTCAGAGACTTTTAAGAGATTTATTAAGTTCAATGCATTTCGTGTTTTTGAGAAATTAAATGAATTCAAGGAATTCAGATAGTTCAAGGAATTTAGATTGTTCAAGAAATTCATAGAATTCACCGAATTCAGAGAGTTTTACGGAACTCATCAAATTCAAGAAACTCAGAGAGTCCAAGGAATTCAGAGAATTTAAGGAATTCAGAAATTCCGAAGGATTCAATGAATACAAATAATTCAGAGTTTTTGAAGAATTGATTGAATTCAGATTTTTTAAGGGACTCATGTAATTCAAGAAATTCACAAAGTCCAAGGTATTCAGAAAGTTTGGAGAATACAGAGAGTTCAAGGGATTTATTGAATTCGCGGAATTCAGGGAAGAGTTTTTGAAAAATTAATTGAATTCAAGGAATTCAGAGAGTTTGAAGAATTCATCAAATTCATCAAATTTCGAGAGTCCAATGTATTAAGAGAGTTTAAAGAATTCAGAGAGTTCAAGAGATTCATTGAATTAGAGGAGTTCAGGTGGTTCAAGGAATCCATAGAATTCACATAATTCGGAGACTTTAAGGAACTCATCAAATTCCAGAAACTCAGAGAGTCTAAGGAATTCAGAGAATTTTAGGAATTCAGAGAGTTTAAAGAACTAAATAAATTCCAGCTATCCAGAGAGTCCAAGTTATTGAGAGAGTTCAAGGAATTCAGAGAGTTCAACAGATTCATCTCATTCAAGGACTTCAGATTTTTCAAGGAATCAATAGAATTTACGGAATTCAGAGATTCCGAGGGATTCATTAAATTCGAGAAATTCGGAGTTTTTAAGCAATTGATTGAATTCAAGAAATTCAGAGAGTTTCAGGGACTCATTAAATTTAAGAAATTCCCAAAGTCTGAGGTATTCAGATAGTTTGAAGAATACAGAGAGTTCAAGGTATTAATTGAATTCATGGAATTCAGAGATGTCAAGAGAATAAGTGAGTTCCAAGCAATCAGAGGGTTCAAAAGATTCATTAAATGCAAGGATTTCAGATTGTTCGAGGAATCAGAGAGTTTAAGGAATTCATAGAAATCGCCGAATTCAAAGAGCTTGAGAAACTCATCAAATTCAAGAAATTCAGAGATACAAAGTGCTACAGAGAGTTGAAAGAATTCAGAAATTTCAACGTATTCATTGAATTCAATGAAATCGAAGCTTCTAAGGAACTAATTAAATTCAGTGTATTCAGAGAATTGAAGGAACTCATCAAATTCAAGAAAGTCAGAGAGTCCAAAGTATTCAGAGAGTTTAGAGAAGTCAGAAAGTTCACGGGATTTATTGAATTACAGGAATTCAGGGAGCTCAAGGAATTTAGATTGTTCAAGAAATTCCTAGAATTCACCGAATTCAGAGCATTCAGGGAACTCATCAACTTAAAGAAACTCAGAGAGTCTAAGGAATACAGCGAATTTAAGGAATTCAGAGAGTCAGAGAGATTCGTTGAATTCAAGGTTTTTAGATTCTTTAAGGAATTGCTTGCATTCAAGGAATTCAGATAGTTTGAGGGACTCATTAATTTCAAGAAATTCACAAAGTTCAAGGTATTCAGAGAGTTTGGAGAATACAGAGAGTTCAAGGGATTTATTGAATTCACGGAATTCAGGGAAGAGTTTTTGAAAAATGAATTGAATTCAAGGAACTCAGAGAGTTTAGAAGACTCATCGAATTCGAGAAATTCAGAGAGTCCAAGGTATTAGGAGAGTTTAAAGAATTTAGAGAGTTCAAAAGATTAATTGAATTCAAGAAATTCACAAAGTTCAAGGTATTCAGAGAGTTTGGAGAATACAGAGAGATGAAGGGATTCATTTTAATCCACGGAATTCAGTAGAGAATTTTTGAAAGATTATTTGGATTCACGGAATTCAGAAAGTTTAAAGAACTCATCAAATTCAAGAAATTCAGAGAGTTTGAGGAACTCATTAAATTCAAGAAATTCACAAAGTCCAAGGTATTCAGAGAGTTTGAAGAATACAGAGATTTCAAGGGATTTATTGAATTCACGGAATTCAGGGAGTTTAAGGAACTCATCAAATTCAAGAATTTTAGAGAGTCTGAGGAGTTCGAAGAGTCTAAGGAATTCAGAGAATTTAAGGAATTTAGAGTGTAAGAGGGATTCATTGAATTCAAGGAATTCAGGAATTTTCAGGTATTAATTGAATTAATGGAATTGAAAGAGCTCAAGGGAATGAGTGAGTTCCAGGCAATCAAAGAGTTCAAGGGATTCATTGAATCCAGGGATTTCAGATTGATCAAGGAATTTAGAGAGTTCAAGGAATTCATAGAATTCGCGGAACTTAGAGTTTGAGAAACTCATCAAATTCAATGAATTTAGAGAGACAAAGTGATACAGAGAGTGGGAAAATTCAGAAAGTTCAACGGATTCATTGAATTCAATGCATTCAGAGTTTCTAAGGAACTAAACGAATTCAAGGTATTCAGAGAATTTAAGGAACTCATCGAATTTAAGACATTCAGAGAGTCGCAAGTATTCAGTGAGTTTGAAGAATTTAGAGAGTTCAACAGATTCATTGAATTCAAGGAATTTAGATTTTCTAAGGAATTATCCGAATTCAAGGAATTCAGAGGGTTTGAGGAACTCATAAAATTCATGAAATTCAGAGAGTCTGCAGAATTTAGAGATTTTAAAGAATTCAGAGAGTTCGAAGGATTCATTGAATTCAAGGCATCCTGATTTTACGAAAAAATGAATGAATTCATCAATTACAGAGAGTTCAAGGAACTCATCAAATTCAAGAAATTCAGAGAGTTCAAGGCATTCCGAGATTTTAAAGAATTCAGAGAGTTCAAGAGATTTATTGAATCCAAGGCATTTAGAGTTCTCGAGGAATCAATTGAATTCAAGGCATTTGAGATTTGCAAGGAACCTAGAAGAATTCAATCAGAGGGGCGAATCCACTTTCATTAATGAAATTTCTAACCTGACATTATAAGAAAAGGTCTTCCAAATACATATATTTACGCCACATATAAAGCCGTAACTAATCCAAAGTTAGACAAAAAAATGCGATTGATTCCTTTGGCAATAGAAAAACCACCTTCTAATGCAAATTATGCTAACGCAAATTATGCTAAAGTTTGAGAATTCGCTCTAGTGAATTTTCAGAAAATTTACTTAAGACATGACCAGGAATATTTTAATAAAATATCTTGAAGAATATTTCTTGAAATTTGGGTTGGTTTTTCCAAAATGCTGTGCTTGATAATTTTAGATTGAGGGAAAGTTCCCAAAATATGAAGAAATATTTATCAAGATATTTTGATGAAATTTCCGTAAATTACTTAAACTTTTTTCTGAAAGTTTGAACCACGTACCCCCTTTGTTATGGTCTGAAAGTTGTGCCCCCCCCCCCCCCCATCTTACGTACTTTTTGCGAAATCATTTTTCTTTTAATTAAGCGGTTATCCAAAAATTACCTTACAAGATTTGGGGTGAGGAGGAATGAGGTAAAATCTTACTGTTTCTTATGAATTAACAAAGTAGTTTAATTTTCGGCTAAAAATATGAACTCACAGAAAAATGTAATAGTTAATATTTTAATCACGGAAAGATTTACATTTTCTATCAAAATCAGATGGATTTAACCCGAAACAGCTAGATTGAACCAAAAAATAGAGTTTTTCAACAAAATGATTAAATCCTTAACCAAAAAAGTTTTATTTTCAAGCAAAAAGTCTAATTTCCAACTAAGAAAGATGTAATTTTTTCCAGAATAGATAAATTTTCGAATAAAAAAACAAATTCGCAACAAGAGTTGAAATTTCAACCAAGGAAGATTTATCAGTCAATGAAGAAAAAAAATATCTTGGAAAATAAAAAAATGCTATGCCAAAAAAAACGAGCTTTCTACAAAATTAATTTGCAGCTAACAAAAATAACGAATTTGCAAAAAAACATTTTTCATTGAAGACATAAACTTGTATCCAAATTTTTGAATTTCAAACCAATAAAATTAATTAACTACCGAAAAAGATGAGTTTTCAACAAATGACATGAATTTCCATCCAAATAGTTAAATTTCAACCAAACTGTCAATTTTTAAGTGAAATTCATTCCTTACCAAAAATAAACGAATTTTCAACGAAGCAGTTGAATTGTCAGCCAAAAAGATAAATTAGCAACACAATAAATACATTTTGAACCGAATAGTTGGATTTTCAACTACTCAGATTAATTTTCTACCAAAAAGCTTAGCAGCTTCTACCAAATGCTTCTATCAAAAGCTTGCAGTGTGCTTTTAACAAATTACATGCATTCTCAACCAAACTGTTGAATTATAAAAATAAAAATACCCGTTTTCAACAAAAAAATGCAATATTTAAAATTGTAATACAAAAAATTAATTTCCAACAAAAGAAAATAATTTTCCACAGAACAGGTTACTTTTCAATGAAACATTCGAATGTTCAACAAAATTGCTGAATTTTCAACAACAAAAATTCAGTAGTCAATAGTTAAAATAAAAAATAGCTTTATTTTTAATTGAAACAGATTAATTTTCAAACAAAAAGTTGGATTTTTTAAAAAAAGTTGATTTTCTACAGAAAAGAAAATGAATTTTGAAGGAAGTACATCAATTATCAGCCACACAGTTAAATTGTCGGCCAAGTAGAATAATTTTCTTAAAAAAAAGAAGAATTTCTACCAAAATACATCAATTTCCGACCACCTATTTAAAGCGTTATGTGGAATCGATTTGTTTAACAAAAACTGAATAGTTAGATCTTCATTTAAAGAAAAAAAATTAATTTTCAGCTAAAAAGATCAAAAAAATTAATACAATTCCAACCATTTAGTTAAATTTTGAAGCAAGAAGATGAGTTTTCTACTAAAAAAAGATGATACTTAGAAAATAAACAAATTTTGAACCAAACAGTCGAATTAAAAAAAAAAAGAAGGACCATTTTCTAGCAAAAGGTTAATATTTAAATTCTTATAACAAAACATTAATTTTCAACAGAAGTAGAACGAATTTCCTTCAAATTAATTGAATACTTAAATTTCCAACCAAATTGTTAAATTTGCAATGGAAAGAAAAATTGTGACAAAGAAAACCGAATTTTCACCAAAGTAGTTAAATTTTCTACCAGGAAATAAGAATTTTTAACAAAATATGTCAATTTCCAACTAAATAGTTGAAGTTTCATCTAAAGAAGATTCATCTCCAAAAAATGAATTTGTACAAAAAGACACACTTTTAAACAGACCAATTTAATCCTCACTAAAACAGATTAGTTTTTTACCAAACCATTGCATTCTCAACCAAAAAGAATAATTTTCAGCCAAATAAGACGAAATTTGGACAAAGTACTTCAATTTTGAACCAAACATTTAGATATCAAATCAGAAGAATTAAAATTCTAAAAAAAAAATGACAAAAATTTCTAACCAAATAGTTTAATCTTCAATTAAAAGAAAATTTTTCTACGTGAAATGTTATAGTTAAAATATACACAAAAAGTAACAAATTTTTGACCAGATTTATAAATTTTGGACCAAAGAAATAAAATCAGTTTTATAAGATAGCCATAAAGTAACATCAGCTGAAGATGTTCCAAAATTACATGATAAACCAAAAAAAATTTTTATAAAGAAATTATTTCTTAAAAGAATGCTTTCTACGACTTTTCATAATTTGATGATTCAGCATTATTCATGCATTTTTCCACAAAAAAATTCGTTTTTTCAATGTGAGTTTTTTAATTAGGGACTTAATGATAATTTTAGCGACATTCTTGATTTGTTGATGATTCTCATTATTTTAAAACAAATTTAGTAAATAAATGCATCAATCCGGCATTTGTCGACAGAAAAATTCGTGTTTTTATGTCACCTTCTTAGATTGGGAACTTGATGATAATTTCAGCAAAATTAGTAATTTTCTGATAAATTTTATGATTTTTCAAAACAAATTCAATAAGCAAATGCATTATTGGGGCATCTTTCGACGGAAATTTTGATTATTTTGATGACAGACGTTTCAATTGGGTTTTTTGTAATAAATTCAGCAACATTTATGATAAGTAGATATATTTCATGATTTTTATTGACAAATTTAGCAAACAACATTTATCAATCTATTATGAATTTCGCTAAAATTATAATGAAGTTTCCAATGAATTAGACTGATATCGAAAAAACCGAATTTCTCTTTCAACAGATGCCTGATTAATGCATCTGTTTATCAAATTTTTTTTGAAAAATTCTTAAATTTATCAGCCAATTATGAACGTTTCTGAAAATATCATGAAGTTCCCAGCTGAAAGGAATGACATTGAAAAAAAACGAATTTTTCTGCCGACAAATGGCCAAATACGGCATTTGTTTATTGAATTTGTTTTGGAAAATCATGAAATTAATCAATAAATTATCAATTTTAAAGAAATTATTGTCAAGTTCCCAATTTTGAAAAATGAAATAGAAAAACCAATTTTTCTGTCGAAGAATGCCTGACTAATGCGTTTGTTTATTGACTTTGGTTATAAGATATATATATATATCTATATATATATATATATATATATATATATATATTTCTGTATCTTTATATTCCTTGCATCGAAATTCCTTTCATTATAATTATGTGCTCCTTACTTTTGGGTGGGATTCGTTGGAAGTAGTAAGAAGGATATTCTTCGGGAAGAATGGTCTTTTTTCTCTATTAAGAGGAAGTGAGGAGGAATTATCTCAACAGATAATAAGAAACAGGAGAAGAAGGGGCACCACAGGTGGGAGTGAGAGGATATGTTGCCCTTTTTGCAAAGGAGGGATGTATGGTTGATGGGTTTCGAGGGAGGTGAGAGGAAGGTGTGATGTATCTATCTCATAGAATAGAAAGAGATAGCGGATGGAAAAGTGATCTGAGGAGTACCAAAGGAGGCAGTGACAGAATAAATGTCGAGGAAGGAGGAAAGGGGGATTGATGTATCTATCTCCTAAGATAGAAAGAGATAGCGAGTTGAGGGGGTGTTCTTTGATTTCGATTTTCTCCTGAAAAGAATTTGATTAATGTAGATCCAATTCGTAAGTAAGTGGGAAAGGGATGAAGTTAGTCAATCTGTCGGCTGAAATCGCTGGTATGTCAGCTGTCTTAGTGGAAACGGGAGGGTTGTTATGCTAGCTGGCCCGTTAGCGAAGAAAAGGGAGGGGGGGGGAGAATTGAAGTAACTAGGAAAAATTACGTTTTGTGTGATTCTTATTCATGATCTTTATTTTACTATGATTTTACAGAGAAAGTCGGAGTTCTTAATTGTAGAGTACTAGGCTCCTCCTCACAGGAGCGTGATGCGACGTCAATTCGCTTTTGGCTGGCAGAAGCCAAAGCTGGAGGACTTTGACAGTCCAGAGAGAGATTTGTAGTTTTCATATATGCTTGGTTAGTCACGACATTGGCTTACTCGTGAAGTCATATGGCTGGCTACTAGCTGTAGGTACCTAGGGCTGGCTCCCAGCTGTAGGATTTAGTGTGAGAGTTCTGGCTACAAGCTGCCAAACACTTCTGACGTTCTGGGCCCGTGCGCGCCCTTTCAACGGTGAGGCTGCGTGGGCGTTGCGTGAGAGTCGAGCGGAGGGGGTAGAAAATCGTTGGAGGGAGGTGCGCGCGTCGAGCTGCACGGGCGCTCTACTCGAGACACTCTCCTTACTCCTCTACTCGCTCTGCCACCTCGCTGACGTCACTGCTGACGTCAGTCAACGGAGTAACTATTTCTCTCTCTTTTACTTGCAGGTCTATTTACTAGTTATTTTAATTTCAAGATGGTTGCCTACTCAGTAGGCAGAATGAATAAACGTCAGCTGCAAAAGTGTTCTAAATCTGCCAATAAAAGAGTCTCGCTCTATGCGAACCGCGTATAACAATAACTTGAAAAAACATAAGATCATGACAAATCGTAGAAAACATTCTTCCAACAAATAATTCGTTTATAACAATTTTCTTGTTCATCACGGAATATTGTCGTAATCTTTTATTCATACAAAAAATTGGAAGCCTAATTTAAGAACCATACAGGACAGCTCTCTTATAAATCTTATCTGCTTTTGTTTCATTTCTTTTTGTCCAAATCGGTCGATATTTGTGGACTATACGTTATTTGGAACACAAAAAATCATTTTTTCCCTCTGTTCAGCGTTTCTTTTATTGAGTGAATTTTGAGCAACGGAAAATTCCCAGAGGAAAGTTGTGAATTACATTAGAAAGAAGTTTCCTGGAAATTTTGAGCTGAATTGAATTTGTATTTAAGTAATGATATAAATAAATAATGGGCAAGTTAATTGAATATACTTCGATTCGTAGTACTAGAAAATAAAAAAAAATCTAATTTTGAAGCTTTTTTTTTTATCTTTGACGCTAGTGAACTGTGTGAAGAATCACAGCTGAGGCTCTCGCTACAGTTCGCGCGTGAGACGCCAAGCTTAAGACATTAATTTTGTTTTAAGTATCGATCTTATTGGGCTGAAATTGTTCATAAAGCTTCTTCAAACTTCAATTTCAGAATTAAATTTTCTATATTCAATTTCTAATTTGAGAAAAAGAATAATAATTAATTTTTTCAAATAAGTATTGTCTCCAGGGGTCGTCCCACCCCCAGCGAAATAATTTTAAGAGCCATTATTCGATCCGATTGTATCTCAGCAATAAACTTTTTGCTGCTTTCGCAGGAACAGAATAAAATTTCCTATGACACAAATACCGTACATTTTTTCTGGGTAATGGTGATAATAATTTTCACAAAAGCCGGGACTTTAATTTAACGGTTAAGTCGTTACTCGCTAATTTAGTGTTCTGAATATTGCAGTAATAAAAAACACCTTACAGAGCATCGGGGAACGAGATTTTTTTAATATTTTATCGCTTTCGCAGATCTGTAGTTTTAAACTTGAGACACAGGATTTTTTTACGACTCTTCGTGAAAGACGATTTGTGGGAAAAAGTGAAAAGAGTCGACACTGCCGTAGGGACCACACGAGAATGGAACTTGAAACTACAATTACACTGCAAATAAAACTTGTCTACCTGCACGACAAATTCCTGTTCTTTGAAAACCAAAGATATTTGTTTTCTCTGGTTCTGAAGAAATGTTTGAAAATAGTTCCAACTCTGCTTTTTAATTTGGCTCCTTTTTTATTACAAATACGCGGTAAAAATAGTTTAATTTTTAACGAAACCGATGAATCTTTGATAAACCAATAAATTATAAAAAATTGCAATAGTTGAAATGATATTTCTATCGGAAAATATTTTAATTACCAATGAAAAACTATCGAATTCAACGAGAAATACTCATTTTCAACTAAGAAAGATTTTTCAATCATTAAAGAGAAAATTTTCATCCTAAATTTTGATTTTTTATGTCACGGAGACAAATTTTGGAAAGAAAGTTTAATTTTCAACCCTGAAATATGCATTTTCTACCAAAATAGTTAAGTTTTCGACGAAAAAAGACGAGTTTCTAACAAAATCAGTGAACTTTTGATTGAAAGAGATAAATTTTGCATAAAAAATGAAATAACTAAATTTTCGGTTGAAAAAATTCATTTTGAACAAAACAAAACAATTTTCAAATAAACAAGATTAGAAATAATTATAATGATAATAATAGAGATAGAACAAAAAATAGAACAGTTTAATGTCAAGTCGGAGAAATAAAATTCAAACTAAATAAAATAAATTTATAACAAAATAGTTGAATTTTCAACTAAACAAATGAATTTTCTACCAAAAATATTAGGTTTCTATGGAAAAAAAATTTCGGAACAAAAAATGGAATAGTTGAGTTTTTAGTTAAAAAATTAATTTCCAATGAGAAAATAGATTTTTAAACAAATAGTTGAATCTCCAACCCAGAAGATGAATTTTCCATAAAAAAAGACAAATTTCCAACAAAATAGATAAATTTGCAATTAAAGAAGATACATTTCTGACAAAAATGAAAAAGTTTGGTTTTAAGTTCAAGATTTAAAAAATTAATTTTCAGTTTAGAAAAACAACTTATTTTTGAACAAAGTAATGAAATTTCAACCTATGTTGATTTTCTACCAAAAAAGAATAATTTTCGATAAAATACATGAATTTTCAACCTAAGAGGTTATTTTTCTCTCCAAAGAAGACAAATTTCCAATCAAATAGACGAATTTTCAATTTATAAGGATTTAAAATATTTAAGGAATTCAGTGGATCCAGAGAATTCGAAAAATTCAGGGAATATTCATGTAATCTTCCAAATTAAAAATGTTCAAGTATTTCAAAGAATCCAGAAAATTAGGGATTCTTGAGAATTCAGAGAATTCAAGGAATTCCAGGAATTCATAATATTAATGGAATTTCAGAAATACAGATGATTTATGGAATTTTCGGAATTAAAAATATCCAAGAATTTTGGAGAATTCATTGAACTTTGAGATTCTTGTGAATTCAGAGAATTCAAGGAATATTAGGAATTCAGAATGAAAATGGAATTTCAGGGACTTTTGGAATTTAAATATTCAAGTGTTTCAGAGAATTTATAGAATTTGGAATTTTTGAAAATTTAGAGAATTCCAGGAATTCTAGGAGTTCAGAATAATAATGGAATTTCAGGAATACAGAAGATTCATTAAATTTTTTAAATTAAAAATATCCAAGTGTTTCAGAGAATTCATATAATTTAGAGATTCTTGAGAATTCAGAGAATTCAAGGAATTTCAGGAATATAGAATAATAATGGAATTTCAGGGATACAGCATATTTATGGTATTTTCGGAATTGAAAATATTCAAGTATTTAAGAGAATTCATAGAATTTCGGGGAATTGCAGAAATTCAGCATATTCCAAGAATTAAGGAAGTTGAAAGTATTTAAAATATTTAAAAGAATTCAGAGAATTCGAGGAATTCAGAATATTCAAAGAACTCAGGGGATTCAGAATAATGAAGGATTTCTAGAAATTCCGGAAATTCAGAAATTTTCCGGAAATCAAAGGAATTTCAGGGATTTAACAGCATTCAGGGAACGCAAGGAATTCCGGATATCCGAGGAATACAGGTCTCAGATTATTCAAAGATTTAAGGAAAGTCAGAAAAAATCAAAGATTTAAAAAAAATAAAAAAATAAAATTTTCACGAGCAAGAGAATTCCGCGAATACAGGGAATTCAGAATATGCAAGGTGATCAGTGAATTTACGATATCAAATGAATTCAGAAATTTCGAATATTCCAACAATTTAGGAATTTGAAATAATTTAAGGATTTCAGAGATTTCAGAGATTTCAGAGAATTCAGAGAATATAGAGGAATTCATAAGATTAAAGCAATACAGCAAATTGGAGGACTTCTATGAGTTCAGAGAATTCAAGGAATTCTGAGAAATTCCAGATCATAAATAATTCCCAAAATTCTTAAATTCATTTGATTAAACCTCCTTAATTCAGAAATGTCTAATAGAATCTTCTAAACAATTGCCGGGATGTGTGTTTATTAGGGTGGTCGAAAAATTATTTTTCGAATTTTTATGGGGACACACCAGAAATTTGTTCGAATCCACATAAAAATAAATCCATTTTTTTTTAAAGAAAATGATATTTAGGGGTGCTGAAGCCCCATGAAGTTTAACGTGTATTCCCCATAAGAAAAAAGACGTTTTTGTAAATCTTATCCAGAATCCTCAATATTATCTCAATCGAGTTGAAACTCAACATTTCTATGCAAAATTAGCCAGAGAATACGAATAAAATATAATTCTTCAAATACCAACACCATAAGTCTGTTTCATAGCCTCCCATAGAAACCCCATAAGTGCAAAAATGGGTTTTGCGAGTTTTTTGCTGTAATTATGACTTATTTTGCGGTTTTTTTAGTAGAACTCATTTCTGGCACATAAAAGACCGTTTCATACTGATGACTAGATGTTCAAATAAATTGTTTAAACAATTTATTATTGTTTTTAGCAATTTTCTCATAGAATGGAGTTAGAAAGACGCGGTTTTTTCACAAATTTCCCACTTGTTGTCCAATTTTCAATTAAAGGAAAGTGATAGTTCATGAATGTTGGCCGGAGTGATTGTTCAAACAATTTATCATTATTTTAAATAATATTCTGTTATAAAAATGTTACAAAATTACACTCAGAAAAAAATAACTTTCAGTCAAATTTTCAATCAAGATAAGTTAAGCAATTGATTAGGGTCAAGAAAATTATTTTTTTAAACAATTTATCATAATTAATAATGATATTTTATTTGAATAATGCTAGAAAGATGCGGTTTTTTTTTTTAAATTTCTGGCCTTTTGTCTAATTTTCAATTGGAATGAAGTAAAAATGAATTCAAGTTGATAAAATTGAACAATTTAAACAATTTTAAACAATTTATTATCATTTTTAATAATATTCTCTTTGATCAATCGGTAGAATTTTGTGGTTTTTTCTGAAATTTTCAACTGTTTGTCTATTTTTCATTTTTGCCTCTTGTGTAAAATTTATTTTTTTCTTTAAATTAATTTTTTTCAAGCATTGGGAAAAGTTCAAAAATAATTCATTTAAAACAACAATTCCATTCTGAAAATCTTTTTTGTTGTAGTTGACTAATTATTTGTTCATAAATAAAAAGGCGATGCATAGTTAAGGATGTTAGAAAAAACCGCCTCTTTCTAGCACTTATCTAAGAAAAGATAGTTATAAACAATATTAAATTGTTAACTTTGATTAATTACTACATCACTAAGTAAGAAAAGGATGAAAAAGGTAAAAATTGCCGAAAAATCGCAACTATCAGGCACTGATATAGATGAAGCTAGTCATAAACAATAATAATTTGTTTAAACAGTTGTCTTTGCTAAATCTAATTAAGTCATGCCTCATGAAAAAAAGACAAATAATTGAGAATTCTAGAAAAAATCGCAACATTCTACCAATTGAGCAAAGAGAATATTATTAACGATGATAATAAATTGTTTAAACAATTATCTTGTTAACATGAATTCATTATTACTTCACTCCAGATGAAAATTGGACAAAAAGCCAGAAGTTTCAGAAAAAACCCGCATTTAATAGTGATAAAAAATTGTTTAAACAATTAATTGTCTTGACTCTGGTTAATCACTTAACTAATCTTAATCGAAAATTTGACTAGAAGTGATTTTTTTAACTGCAATTTTGTAGCATTTTTCTGAGAGAATATTATTAACATTAAGAATAAATTGTTTAAACAATCACTTCTGTTAACATTGATGAACTATCAGGTTCCTTTAATTGAAAATTGAACAATAAATGAAATCAATGATAATAAATTGTTTAAACAATTTATGTAAACATCTAATTGTCAGTATGGAGTGGTCTTCTATGTGCAAAAAACAATGTTGATTGAAAAAACCACTAAAAAAGTCCTAATTAGATCGAAAAACTCGCAAAACGCATTTTTTCACTTATGGGGTTTCTTTGAACACCAGTTCCCGTAAGACCACTGAAGTTAAGCAGCGTTGAGCGCGGTTAGTACTTGGATGGGTGACCGTTCGGGGAATACTGCGTGTTGTTGACCCGTCGTGGGTGTGGTGGACCCACACTGGTAGTATTTATCCATCTTGAAACACTACCCGAATCGGGTAGTGAGGCAATGAACTTTCGAGTTCGAAATGCTAATCAATTTTTTTTTATGGGGTTTCTTTGGGACCATATAAAACAGACTTATGGTGTTGATATTTGAAAAGTGATATTTTATTCGTATTCTATTGCTAATTTTGAAGAGAAATGTTGAGTTTCGACTCGATTGAGATAATATTGAGGGTTACAAATAAGATTTACATCAATTTCTTTTTTTCTTATGGGAAATACGTGTTAAACTTCATGGGGCTTGCGGCACCTCTAAATATAATTTTTTTAGAAACAAAAAAATTGGATTTATTTTTGTGTAAATTTGAACAAATTTCTGCGGTTTCCCTATAAAAATAAAAAATAAAATGTGTCCAATGCATTTTTGGACCACCCTAGTGTGTCACACTTTTTTGTGAATACTATAACTTGAAAAGGGTTACAGATAAATTTACGGAATTTAAAGGCCTTTTTTCCCCACTAATATTTTGGAACTGACAGAAGGATTTCTAAAAATATTCATTGCATTTTTTTTATAACTAAATAATATTTTGAAAATCGGTTTTTTATAGTAAAACTTTTTTCATCAACATAATTCAAATTTGATGCAAAAATATAAAAGATTCCTTGGTCCGAGAGGAATTAATTTACCTACAAAATTTGATTTCTCTGATTTTCATTGTATTCAAACATTTTTTGTAGTATTTTTTTATTTTGTATTTTTTGTGAATTTCTTTTTTTAGATTGATCAAAGTGAAGAAATTGGTTTTATTTATCATCATTGTTAATAATAATCTCTTTGTTTAGTCGATAGAATGTTGCGTTTTTTTCTGAAATTTTCAACTGTTTGTCTATTTTTTATTTTTGCCTCTTGTGTAAAATAGCTTTTTTTCTTTGAATTAATTTTTTTCAAGCATTGGCATTTGATTTGTCTGATCTTATTTGTATTCAAAAATTTTTTGTATTATTTTGTAATTTTGTATTTTTTATAAATTTTTATTTTTAAATCGATAAAAATGAAGAAATTGGTTTGTCATATAATTGCAAAAAATAACTAATGCTTCCTCTATGAAGAAGCAAATACATTTGCTAACGAGAAGCAAAGTGCTCGTGAAAGAGCACCATATAATTATAAATACAAAGCGGAAACACTCGAAATCGAATTCACAGCTAGTTTTTTTAGGTTTTATATAAAATTTAAAAGAATAAAAATAAGAATTAAATTTTAAAAAGTTAGTTCAAGGAGTAGCATTCCAGGAAGGAGAGATAAATCTGTGCAGCCTGGTGGGAAATTGAGGGTGAAAATGATTCCGTTGAGAGCAGAAAGTGCAGAATCATGTCAGCTAGTAACAGAATTATTAAACGTATTTAGGTGCTGGTGGCTTCGATAATTAGCTTCGCTGTATCGTCTGCACTTTGCGCTATGAATTACTTATTTCGTGGGCTTCAAATTTGGGAACTATAAATCAAAGCTAAATTATCACGAGGTGGATTTCACGCCGGAATTCAAATTTTTAGGATCTAAGTGATTTAAAAAGCTCCTTACTGCTCATTTTGTACGTTTTTTTGAAATTAATTTCCTCGAAAACTTGATTTCCCAAAACAACTGAACTGGTTTTCTTTATTTTGTACTTTGAAAAATACTTTCAGAAAAATAATTATAAAACTTTTTTAAAATTATTTCACATCAATTCTTCCAGAAAAATTGGATTTTTAGATAGACTTTTATTCCAATTTCGGCTCAAAATCTCACTTTTACTATTTATTTTGATTTTTTATTAAAATAACGATATTTTGAGAAATATTCTCAAAGCAAAGAAAAAGTTAATCATTTATGTTATTTTCACAATTGATTTTATAGATTTTTGATAATATTACTTATCAAGGGCTATTTAGATGAATCTGGGCCCCATAATTTTGATGAAAGTTATTTTTTTATTCTATCACGTTAATTATTAAGCATTTGTATTGTGTGAAAAAAGTATGAACAATTATTTTGTAATTTACTACCAAGTAAAATGATAATTCACGAATAAGATAGTTAATATTTTTTTTATTTAGCCTAAAAAGAAAATCGGAATATTTTTTGTCGAGCTACTTCCTTTTGGTAAAATAATCCTAGATTATATTCCTAGTTGAGGATTCATCTTCCTCGAATAAAATTTTTATTTTTTGGTTGATAATTTCATTATTTTCACGAATCTCGAATAATTCCAATAAAAAGTCATCCCTTCTGTTTGAAAATTCACACGTTTTGTTGAAAATTCAACTGTTTGGCTGAACTATGCACTTTAGATGTTTTCTATATTTTTCAAGATGAATACCTCATACAGAGAAAAAAAAATCTGGAATTCAAAGGGTATTTTAATCAGTTTTTGCGCAAATCATCCGGTAGTTTTGACTTTAGTCCCAGGATTCTTTTTGTAATAAAATTATTTCATTAAATTATTAAATTTTAATTTATATTATTTATTTTTCTTATTTAACATATTTGCTTTATTTTAATAAATTATTATTCAAATAATTATCCAATTTTTTCGGCTTACAATGCAACTAGTTAGTTGATAGTGAAACTACTTTGTGGAAAATGCATTTCTTTCGTTGATGATTCATAATTTTTGTTGAAACATCTTTTTTTCTTTTCTGCAAAATTTAACTATTTTCTTAGAGATTTTTGAGATTATTCAACTAAGAATTTAAATATTTTATTTTTGTTTGAACATTTATATTCTTCAGTTTGAAATTCAACTACTTGATTAAAAATTTCTGTATTTTGTTGAAAGTTTGTCTTTTGTGGTAGAAAATTATTATTTTTGGTGACCAATTTTCGTTTTTGGTTGAAGATTCATGTATTCTGTAGGAAATTCATCTTTGTTTAGTAGGAAAATTATAATTCCTGTTGAAAATTAATTTCTATATTTTGTTAAAGCTTTGTCTATTATGGTAGAATATTAATCTTTTTGGTGACTAATTCACCTTTTTGGTTGAAAATTCAACCATTACGTTGAAAATTCCATTAAAAATTAAAATATTTTGTGGGCAATTCACTTTTTTTTAAATTATTCTTTTTTGGTAAAAAAATTAATCTTTTAGGTTGAGAACTCACTTATTTGGTTAAAAATAATTTTTTTGCATTGAAAATTATTTTTTAAACTAAATAACCAGTTGAGTTTTCGGCCGAAATTTTTCTTTTCTAGAAATTTAATTTTTTTTTTAATCCATCTGTTTGTGTGAAATTTATATTTTTAGAATAAAATTCATCTGTTTTTCTTAAAATTTATATTTTTTTTTTGTAGAAAATTGAACTTTCAGGTTGAAAATTTCACTATTAGGTTGAAAAACTCATTAAAATTGAAATTTTTGGTGGAAGATTCACGTATTTTGTTAAAAATTATTCTCATTTGGAAGAAAATTCATCATTTCAATTGAACCTACAATTGCTTTGTTCGAAATTAGTTTGTTTTATTGAAAGTGGATTTTTTCAACTAAAAATGTAACTATTCTATTTTTGTTTCAAAATATCTCATTTCTAGTTGAAAATTCAACTACTTCGTTGAAAGTTCAAATACTTTTTTTTTAACTTTCTTGAAAACTTTTTTTTTTGGTTGAACATTCATAATTTCATTTGCAAATTTATCTCTTCAGATAAAAATTCAAGTAGTTTGTTGAGAAATTCTTTTTCTTCTGCTTGAAAATAATTTTTCCGGTTCAACATTTAACAATTCCATTTTTGTTCCAAACTTTTTTTTTTTTTTTGGAATGTGATGTGATTATGATGAGTGAAACATGGGCAGATGAGAAGGATTGGAAGGGGATGAAAAGGATGCTACCTAAAGGGTATGTGTGGACAATGCAAGAATCGAGAAAGGAACACGTTAAAGGTAGAGGGATGGGCGGCATGGTCTCGGGGGTGAGAAAAGAACTGGCAGTAAAAGGGGGAACAGAGGAGGATAGAGAGGAAAAGGATGGAACAATGGTAAGAAGGATTGTAATTGGAAAAGTCAAAATAGCGGTGGTTTGTGTATATAGAAGAAGAGGGGAAGAGGAAGGTTGGAGAGAAATAAGGAGGTGGATGGAGGAAAAGAAGGAAGAGTTGGTTTTGATAGGAGGTGACTTGAATGCTTGGACTGGCGAGCAAGGGGGAGGGACTTGGGATGAAGAAGAGGAGGCCTATATAAGGAGCTCCAAACATAGGGAGATAGACAGGGAGGGGAGGAGGTTACTAGAAGTAATAGGAGAAACAGGATGGTTCATATGTAATGGCAATATGACAGGAGATGAGAAGGGAGAGATCACATTTGTAGGTAAGGGAGAGACGGTTATAGACTACATCCTGGCGGAAGAAAGAATGAGGAATATGATATGCAGTATGAAGGTGGGGAATGAGATAGGGTCCGAGCACTTCCCAGTAATAGCGACACTGAAAGGTGGCGTCCACAAGCGCGGTAGAGGGAGAAAGGAAAGAGGGAGGGAACGGAACGCGAAAATGGGAGACTGGGGGGTAGATAAATTAAAAGTGTTTGAACAAAAAATGGAAAAGGAGAATGTTAGATATGAGAAGGAGGAGGAAGTAGACGTGTTGATTGAGAGGTTGAAAGGGTCGATTGAGAAGGTAAGGGATGAGATAGGTGCGAAAGAAGGAAGAGAAAAGGGAAAGAGAGGCTGGTGGGATGAGGAATGCAGGGAGAGTAAGGAGAGAATGAAAGAGTCTGTAAGAAAATGGAGGAAAGGAGAAATAGAGAAGGAGGTGTACAACATGAGAAAAAGAGAACATGAGAGGATGCTGGAAGGGAAAAAGCAAAAAGGAAAGGAGAAATACAAGGAAGAAGTAGAAAAAGCAATCAAAGAAGGTAGGGTTTGGGATGTGATAAACAGGGAAAGAGGAGGAAGGAGGGGCGTGAATGAAGAAATAGAAATGGATGAATGGACGGATTATTTTAAGGGTCTGCTAGGGGGAGAACAAAATAGGATCGAAGGGGAAAATAGAAAGACAGTCCAGGGAGAAAGGGAGGAAGTGAACGAAATAACAAGAGAAGAAGTGAATGAGGCGATAGATAGACTAAAAAGAAGCAAGGCTACAGGAGAGGATGGTATGGAGAACGAAGCGATAAAGTATGGAGGAGAAGGGACTAGGGAAGGGATGTGGAAGATCTGCAACAAGGTCTGGAAAGGAGAAGGGTGGCCGGAGGAGTGGAGGACAGGGCTGGTGGTACCGCTTGTCAAGAAAGGGGATGGTAAGAAGGTAGAAGAGTACAGAGGGATCACCCTCATGCCAGTGGGTTATAAAATATACACGGAAATTCTAAGAAAAAGGTTGGAGAGTCAGATAGAAGAGAAACAAAGTATCCCACACAATCAGACGGGATTTAGAAAAGGGATGGGAACAATAGATAACATTTACGTTCTCAACTACTTGGTTAACAGAAACTTAGGGAGAAAAAAAGGGAAATTAGTAGCCTTGTTCGTAGATTTTAAAGCAGCTTTTGACTCAGTGAATAGAAAAGTTCTATGGCAGGCAATGAAAGAGAAGGGAATAGAGGAAGGGTTAGTGAAGAGGATAAAGGAAATTTTTACTGAAACCAGGATTAGGGTGAAGATAGGGGGGAAAAAAGGGGAGGTTTTCTGGACAGGAAGAGGTCTTAGGCAAGGGTGCTCGTTGAGTCCGCTGCTCTTTAATATGCTGCTGGCAGACTTAGAGGAGAAGCTAAAGGAGAAAGGGAAAGGGGGGACGATTCTGGGAAATAGCAAACTGTACTCTCTAGCATACGCGGACGACGTAGTTCTATTAGCAGACGATGAGAAGGGTAGGAACCTAATGATAAAAATTTTCGAAGAATATGTACGAGCAAAAGAACTGACGGTGAACGTAGGGAAGACCAAGGTGATGTGCTTCAGAAAGAAAAAGACCAAAATAGGTTACGGTTGGAAGATGAACGGACAAACAGTGGAAACTGTGGAGGAGTTCTGTTACCTAGGTTTCTGGTTTGAGGCAGGAGGGGGAAACGAGGTGCAGGTAAGGAAGAGAATCGAATGTGCGAGCAAAGTAATGGGCCAAGTATGGGGTATAGGAAAGAGAAGGTTCAAGGACGATTGGAGAATGACGGTCTGGTTGTTTGATGCGTTGGTATGGGCGGTATTGGGTTATGGGGTAGAAGTCTGGGGATGGAAAGAACATAGGAAAGTGGAAAGTATGCATGAGAGATTTCTGAGATGGGTAATGGGGGTTAGTTGGAGTTGCCCAGGATACATGTTGAGGGAAGAACTAGGAAGGGAGAAAATGGTAACGAGACAAATTAAGAGAGCCTGGAGGTTTGAAGAGAAACTGAAAAGGGGGGAGGGGAGCAGGATAGCACAAGTATGCTTGGACGAAGTTCGGAACAAGGAGACGAGAGGAAATTTGGGAAACTCGAAATGGGAGGAAGAAAGGATAAAAATGAGGAATGTTTGTGATATGCAGGAAGGGGTTCTGGATTGGCAGAACATAGAATTAGAGCTATTAGTAAGACAAGGAGAAGAGAGATGGAGAAAGATTATGGAGTCGAAGTACAATAGATGGTATATGATGGTCAAAGGGTTGACGGAACCAGAATATTTGCAAAAGATGAAAAAGGAAGACAAATGGAATAGGGTGGTACGGTTTAGAATGGGGGAAGGAGTGAGATCTTGTAGATATTGGATGGATGAAGAGGATAATTTGTGCAGAGTATGTGGATACGAGGTGGAGTCATGGGCACATGTGTTAGAGAGGTGTACAGGAGAGGAAGATGGACAGTTGAGTGTGGATGAGTGTGTGAGATGGATCTTGGATGGTAATGGACAGGGAGTGATGTGGATGAAAAAGCTGGAAGAAATAAGAGAAAGCAAGGGAACAGGGCAGAGCCAAAGGGGTAATCATCTGTGAAGGAAAGTCACTAGAAAAATGGTAAATTTTAAATCGTTGAAAATGCAATTGATGGTAAGAGAAAACGGAAGCCCTGGAAGGTCGCTCATGCTTAGATTTGTAGAAAGTTAAGAATAATAGTATTAATATGACTGTTATCATGTAAGGCGAAGATTTAGAATATAAGCAGCGAATAGGTTAGACTAAGGATGAAATGTAAAGATATGTACAGGGAGCGGAGGCCCTCAAACCCGTAAAAGGGAGAGATTAAATATACATACATACATACATACATACATAAAAAAAAAAACTTCTTCTTTGAAGTTGAACTACTATGTCAAAAAATTATTCTTTTCTTTGAAGATTTGGCATTTTAGATGACATTTTATCTGTTTCTTTGAAAATTGATCTATTCTGTTGAAAATTCGGTCTTTCTTTGTTTCATTCAATTGTTATTGATATAAAATTGAAGAATTTTTGTTTAGAAATTCAACTAGTTGGTTAAAATTTGAACGAGCTTGTTAAAAAATAATTTTTCTTATTGAAGATTCAGCTTTGGATGGAAATTTAACTATTCTGTGAAAATTGGAATTTCTTTTGCTTGAAAATTAACTTTTCTAACTGAAAATTTAACTTTTGCTGTTTTCAAAGAAAACGGTACTTTTTGAGTTGAAAATTCGATGTTGGGTTTGAAAATTAATCCTTTTCATTTGAAAATTGTATTATTGGAATGAAATTTCCATTATTTCGATAAAAGTTCTATAATTTTATAAAAAGTCATCCTTTTTGGTGAAAATTGAAAATATTTTGTTGAAAATGTAATTATTTGATAGAAAATTGAACTATTTTGTTAAATCATAAATTTGTTGTTACATATTTATTTCCTATGACTAAAAAATTATTTATTTTGTGAAAATTTATTTGGTGAAAATTAATTTTTCAACTTTAAAATCAAATGATCCAATTTTCGTCGGTAGATCATCTTTTTTATCTGAGAATTCCTTTCTTTTGTTCCATTCAGCTTTGCTATAAAATTGATATATTTTTTGGTTGAAATATCAACTATTACCTTTTTCGCTGAGAGTCCAATTGAATGAACTTCTCTATTTCAAATTTTTCTAACTTTTTCTAATTTTTCTAACTATCTCACTTTCAATCGGTCAAACCTAGAAATTATTCAAATTTTTGAAAAGTTTAATCGGTCAAACGCCAAACACTGATAAAAATATAGATTCCCAGGAGATTTGAAAAAAAAAATAGTTTCAAATAATTACATTAAAACCCCAAAATAGAAAAAAGTGCAATAATTCTGACAACCAAATTTTCCAACTTGAATATTTGGTAAACTCAATTTTTACTGTAAACATTTTTTTTTTATAATTTAAAAAAATTGATGATGTGAATGTCTGATTTGGATTAGTCTGGCGTGGAATTGATCTTCAGAGAAATATTTTATTAGTGTGAGTGTAAGTTGAGGGGATAAATTTAAATTATGTTGAAACTGTTAAAAGTTGAAACTCTAGGAGTACAGGTTTCAAATGCAATGAACTCCCTTGCTTTTGCAACTAACGCTTGCAGGCAACATGAGGGAAGCGATCTCTCTTAATAAGATAATTAAGGAAGTACCAACATCTTCACTTGTGTATAATAGACTCTAGTATTGCACTTGATCATGAATGAGAGGTGAAATTAAAAACAAAGCTTAATTAATTTAAAAAAAAATGAAATTTGATTCTGCAATTTCAATATATTTTTCCAATTATATATTTTATAATGTATTTTCTTGTAAACTCGTCTTTTTGGTAAAAAATTAATCTTCTTAATTGAAAACACAGCCACATAAAAAAAGTCGTTTTTCGGGCCTCCAGGTAATACCATGTTGACTATATGTTTTTTGTGTCGCTGAATCCGAATCCAAGGTCCAAAAAATCTCAGCACGTCAGGGTTCTGACATAACCTCATAAAACCTCACACAAGTTTATTTTTCCAAGTCCGGGGATCAGACCATGATGGCTATATGTTTTTGGGGTCGCTAAATCTGAATACGAGGTCCAAAAAAACCCTAGAACGTTAGGGTTCTTACATAACCTCATAAAACCTCATAAATTTTTGTTTCCAGTCTGGGGGTCAGACCATGTTCATTATATGTTTTTGGGCTCGCTGAATCCGAATCTGAGGTCCAAAAAACCCTAGTAAGTCAGGGTTTTGACAAAACCTCAAGAAACCTCATAAAACTTTTTTTTTCCGATTCCGGGGTTCAGACCATATTTACTATATGTTTTTGGGATCGCTGGATCCAAATTCGTGGTCTGAAAAACTCTAGCATTTATAAATCCGAGTGACGTGTGTCTGCCACTCAGAGAAATTTCCTCTTGTAACAAAAGGATGTTTCTTGACCTAAATTGAATTTCATTTTAAATTTAAGGTTGCGAGGATTTTCAGTTGTCTCAACAGGAATCCTTTTGCAACAAAAAATTTCCTCATGCGATTCTGATTCATCGACCCCAAAAACATATAGTAAAAATGGTCTGACCCCCGGACTACAAAACAATTTTTATGAGGTTTTTCGAGTTTTTATCAGAACCCTGACGTGCTGGTTTTCTTGGACCATGGATTCAGATTCAGCGACCCCAGAAACATATAATAAACATGGTCTAACCCCAGGACTTGAGAAAATCAAATTTCATGAGTTTTTATGAGTTTATGTCAGAACCCTGACGTGCTGGGGGTTGTCGGACCTTGGATCCAGATTCAGCGACCTAAGAAACATATGGTCAACATGGTCTGATCTCCAGGCCCGAAAAACGATTGTTTTTTGCGGCTGTGAAATTAAACTACCTGGTTGAAACTTGAACAACTGATCACTTGAACAACTATTAAACATTTATTTCCTTAGTTCAAGATCCACCTCTTTATTCGAGAATTCAACTGTTGTGTTGTTAACTTATTTTTTTTATATATGAATAATTTTTTTAATGGAAAATTTAACAACTTTATTTTTCGATAAAAATTGATTATTCTCAGTTGAAAATTCAAGAAGTTAAATAAAAATGTATGTATTTTGATGTCAATTCGTCTTTTTTGTAGAGAATTGATCTTTTTAATTGAATATAGAACTACCTGGTTGAAAGTTGAACTACTCTGTTAAAAATTTATTTTATTAGTTATGGACCCATCTCTTTGGTTGAAAATTTAACTGTCGTGTTGAAAATTTCTTTTTTATCGTAGACAATTTTTTCAATTGAAAATTGACCTATACCATTTTTTGTTGGAAATGATTCATTTTTGGTTGTAAATTAATCATTTTCAGCTAAAAATTCAACGATTTGATTGAAAATGTATGTATTCAGGTTTAAATTCATATTTTTTGTAGAAAATTAATCTTCCTAATTAAAAATTCAACTACCTGGTTAAAACTTGAACTACTTCGTTACAATTTTATATTTTATTAGATAAAGATCCACCTCTTTGGATAAAAAATCAACTATTTTCTTGAAAATTTGTTTTCTTTGGTAGAAAATTAATTTTTTCAACTAAAACATTCAACTGTTTCATTTTTCTTTAAACCTTGATTAATTTCAGTAAAAAATTTAACAGCTTGGTTGAAAAATTATGTATTTTGTTGTAATTTCGTCTTTTTGGGTGCAAAATTTATCTTGTCGATTAAAAATTCTACTTCTTCGTCCAAAGCTGATCTACTTTGTTGAAAATTAATTTCATCAGTTGAATATTTATCTCTTTGGTGAAAATTTGCAATTTGTTGAAAATTCGTTTTTTTTAAGAGAATTTTTTCAACAAAAAATTTAACTATTTCATCTTTTGTTGAAAATTGATGCGTTTTTGTTAAAAATTAAGAATTTTAAGCTAAAGATTCAACCGTATAATTCAAAATTTATGTATTGAGGTGTAAATTTGTCTTTTTTGAAGAAAATTGATCTTCTTTATTGAAAATTCAACTACTTGGTTGAAACTTGAACTAGATTGGTAAAATTTTATTCTATTCAATAAAGATCAATCCCTCTGATTGGAAAATCAACTATTGTGTCGAGGATTTGTTTTTGTGTAAATAATTAATTTTTTCATTAAAAAAAATTAAGCATTTCATTTTTCTTTAAACATTCATGAATTTCAGTTAAAAATTTAACAGTCTGGTTAAAAAATGATGTTTTTTGCTATAATTTTGTCTTTTTGGGTGAAAAATTAATCTTGTCGATTGGAAATTCTACTTTTTGGTACAAAGTTGATCTACTTTGTTGAAAATTAATTTCATTAGTTGAATATCCATCTCTTCTGTGGAAATTTTCAATACTTTGTTGAAAATTCGTTTTTTTGAGAGAATTATTCTAACTAAAAATTTAACTATTTCATTTTCGGTTGAAAATTTAATCTTTATATTTAAACTTTATACCAAAATAGTTGAATTTTTTAAGAAATACATGGATTTTCAACCAAGCAGTTAAATTTTCAACCAAAATAGATGAATTTTCAACAGAAAATATAATAGTTGATATTACGTCAACCAAACAAGATTTAAATTTAAAATGAAATTTAGATTTTAAATGAATTATACCAAAATAGACGAATTTTCAATAAAGTGAATAAAATCAAAGTTCCACGTCCGGAAATTTATCTGGATCCAAAGAAAAATAAATTTAAAAATATTTTTCATAAGAAGAAGAGCGTTTTTGTACATTTTTTTCAGAATCGTCAATATTGGATGAATCGAGTGGAAACTCAATTTTTTTCACAATTAGCATAATAGAATACAAATAAAATACTACTTTTTGAATATCATCCCCATAAGTCTGGTTTATAGTGTTGAAAATCATTAGTGAAAAACTGGATGTTGCGAGATTTTGGTGCAGTTCTAGATTTCCTTTCGTTTTCCAAAATTGAAATTGTTTTCAATACATGAAATACTAATTAATGCTAATGATTGGAAGTTCAACTGAATTGTTCGAACAATTTTTTTTAGCAATTTTATCCTAAAATATAGTCAGAAAGTCATGTTTTTTTTTTTAAATTTACTCACTATCAAATTTTTAACTAAAGTGTGGTAAGATTCAAATAATGTTGACAAGTATAATTGACCAATCAATTCATTTTTATATTCAATAATATTCTCCCAGTATAATGCTAGAAAATTGAAGTTTTTGGAAAAAATACCACTCTTTTCCAATTTCTTATTAGGGTGAGGTGAATAATTATTTAAAGTTATCGAAATTAATTCTTTGAAATTTTGGAAGAAGCCGCAACTATCTAGTACTAATATAGAAGAAGATAGCTATAAACAATAATAATTTATATAAACAATTATTTTTGATGAATTAAATCGAATATTAATTCACTCCAAGTGAAAAGATGACAAAAAGTTTGAAATTTCAGAAAAAACCGCAATTTCAAGCAATATTCCAAGAGGGTATTATTAGCAATAATCATATATAGTTCAAACTATCATTTTTCTCAGAATGAATTAACTATAACTTATTTCTCATTAAAAATTTGACGAAAAGTTAAATTTTTTTTAAAAACTGCGACTTTTTATCTCCATTCTAAAAGAAAATCGCTGAAAACATTAATAAATTGTTTATAAATTTAATATGAATATCTCACCATTAATACGAAATAGTATTATATGTATCAGAAACAACTCGCATTGAAAACATTCCAAAAAATCATAATTAGCGCCAACAACTCGCAAAACCTATTTTTTGATTTGTGAGTTTTTTTTGGGACCCTATAAAGTCTACTTATGGGCGTGATATCTGAAAAGTGATATGTTATTCGTATTCTATGGCTAATTGTGAAGCAAAAAGTTGGGCTTCAAGTCGGTTCAGCTAATATTGACGATCCCATATAAATTTTACAAGAACGTCTTTTTTTCTTATAGGAAATAAGTTTCAAGTTTCATGGAGCTTTCGCCGCTCTAAATATCATTAAAAAATGGATTTCTTTTTGTGCGGATTCGAACAAATTTCCGGGCGATATGCAACAGGGTGGTACAAAAAAATTATTTTTCTTGTTTTTCAAAGTCTCACTCCCTCATTTTGTGTATTTTAGTCAACAAATATTTTCCTGATTTTCGAGATTTTCAAAAAAATGTTAAGGGGTGAAGTGCCCCAATGTGTTAAAAATTCATTAAGACCTTGATTTTCGAAAAGAATCGTAAAAACTTTACAGCGATGATGTAAAACTACAATATGAGCAGTACAAAGCCTGACATTTTTTTAAAATTTAATTTACCCCCATATTTGCCAAAACTCACCCTTCAAGACAATTGAAAGTAATTTTTGAGTCTCTTCTGAATTTCAAGAAAGTAAGATGGAAATTTAATTGGCAAATTATGTAAAAAATTGTATCATACAAATATGAGAAATAGTGCCCTCAAAATAAACAGTTTTCCCCTTTTCACTTCCGAAAATCTATACAAAATCACATTTTCTTTCATTAAAACTGATTATTAAAAATATTTATTATCAATTTCTTTATATTGAAAGAAAAAGTTTCAAAGAAAGAAAAAGTAATTTTTCATGGAATATCAAGGGTGGAAAGAGGAAAAATTTTTATTTTAGGGGCACCATTCTTCATATTTGTATGATAACGTTTTTTGTATAATTTTCCACTCAAATTTTCATTTTGATTTTATAAAATTCAGAAATAACACTTAAAAATTACTTTTAGTGTCTTCAGTGGTGAGTTTTGGCAAAGTTGGGGGTGAATTAAATCTTTGAAGAATTTGTTTAGGCGTCATTATGCTCACATGGTAGTTTTACATCAACTTCGTAAAGTTTTTACGATTTTTTTCAAAATTCAAGGACTTAATGAATTTTTAACACATTGGGGTACTTTAAAGGCCGTACCCTACTCCTCAACATTTTTTTAGAAATCTCAAAAAAATAAGGAAAATTTTTCTTTCACGAAATGTCACAAAATAAGGGAATGGGACTTTAAAAAATCAGAAAAATAATTTTGTTGACCACCCCAATATGCATAAAAATTTGAAAAAATGGTTCTAATGCATTTTTGGCCCACCCTAGTGTACAACAGAAGACTTTTCTTTAATCCTGCATAAACAATGATGACACTATCTCGATAATAATGATAACAATTTAACAAAATATATAGATTGTGAGCCTCGGGTTAAAAACAACGCGTACGCAAATTGGCGAAATCAGTTGAGAGAATCTCAAATTCACGGAAACGCAATTAGAGGATTCGTTTAAGCGCACACGAGTATTCCAGAAGTGTTAAATACGTGGGCAATTAATTGCAATTCAACAGGTATTTTACAGTTGCGTTATTTTCGGTCAAGAGCGGTACCTCAAAAGTTTGATTGGACCCTTCAACGGCTTTAAACGAACCAAATTAATCAGGATTATTGAAGCTTTACAAGTCTTTACAAATAATTTTTTTCAAATAGCTCATTTTTTATCTAAACTATGATATGAAATCCTTCCTAAATAGGAAGAAACTAGCTATGAATTCAATCTCGAGTGTTGTCCAATAGACAAATAAAATTCTTAATTTTGATCAACTTAAAAATATAAATTCGCAAAAAACACAAAAAAATACAAAATAATACAAAAAACTTATTAATTAGAAAGACAAATCAGACAAGTCAAATTTTGTGTTCGAAATTATCATTTTTCGAGCTAGAATTCTTCACAAAAATTGTCCGAATTATTCTTTTTGAAAATTTATGATCAAAAAGTATTTTCTATGTATGCGACAACTTTTAATTATGTCGCTGAAAAAAGTTTTTCTGTTTAAAACAGATAATTCAAATATTATAAATAAGCATAGCTTCTTTACTCTTCAGTAAATAGAATGACAAAATTTTTCACACAAAAAATCGATTTTAAAATTATATAAATTACCATAACTTTACTACTTTTTCATAAAATGTATTAAAATTGTAGGTCAATTGATACTTGAATGGGTCTCGAACCAAGAAACCTTTCATATTCTTGCATCAACTTTGAATTATGTTAAAAAAAAAACTTTTAATATAGAAAAACGTATTTCCAAATATTATGCATTACCATAGCTTCCTTACTCTTCAATAACGTATCAATGTCATAGGTCAATCGATTCGTCTCAAATCAACATATCTTTTCTGTTCTTGCAGCAGCTTTGAATTTTGTTGATGAAAAAAGTTTTACAATGAAAAATTGAATTTCAAAATATATAAATTACCATAAAATGTTTTAATATTATAGGTCAATCGATTCGTCTCGAACCAAGGAAACTTTTATATTCTTGCATCAACTTTGAGTTATGCTAATGAAAAAGCTTTACTAAAAAAACCCCGATTATAAATATATTATTGTGTGCAAAAAAAAATGCAATAAACATTTTTAGAAATCCTTTGGTCAGTTTCGAAACATTAGTGGGGGAAATAAGCTCTTCCAATTTCATCAATTTATCTGCAACCGTTTTCAAGTTATCGTGTTCACAAAAAAAGTGCTACATCCACACACACACACACACCCGGATGAATTAAAAAATTTTGGAAAATGTTTCCATTACAAAACTTTCTCTATGAGGAAGCAAAAAGTCAATTTTTCCGGATTTTGTATTAATGTGTCCATTGAGAAACTAATTATTTATTTACGAAATCCTTATCCCTTAAATGTAAACCTGTTTAAACAATAGTGAATACCCATTTCTTTAAGTAATTATTTTTTAGGTTCACCGAAAAACTTAATTTTTTAGATTTTAGTATTAAAATTATTTCATTTATTAATTCGTCATTTGAAAATGTTTTAATTGTTTAGATTCAGAAATTCCCTTCTGTTGGTAATTTTACAGTCTAGATAAATATAATTTTTCACGCTTTCTTTGTAAGTTTCCTCTTACATTTTTTATGATAAATCGTTATATTGTAGACATTATCATGCATTTTTAAGAGACCCTTGAAATTTTTGAAAACTTAATCAACCTTGGTATTTAAATTCTGCCATTTTTGAACATTTTAAAACTTTGATCCAATTATACTTTTTCATTAAAAAATAGGCAATATATAAACAAGAAAAAATCGAGTTTTATCTTTTTTAAAATGTATACATCGAGGAGGGGGTATGGTTTTTGGTAACAAATATTTGAGATATGTCAAAAAAGAATCTAGACGATTTCTAAGAAAATTTTGTTTACGTCATAGAATTTTAAAAACTATAAGGAAAAATCTGAGACTTTCTAAACGATATCTAGGACTTTCAGAAGTTTGAAATAAATAAAAAAACGTCTGACAATTTTTCAAAAAAAGTTTTTACGTCTTAAAATATTTCCCAAAATTTTGAAAAATAATTTGGATTGTAAAAAATTTCCTTAAATTCTTCTAAATTTTCCCAGAAATTTCGAGAAAATTTGTATATTTTCTTGAAACCTTTTGAAATTCTTTTTAAGCTTCTAAAGCTGCTTATTAAAAACGGTAAAGTCCACTTTTTTGAAATCTTTCGAAGTTTAAAATACTTTTCGAATTTCCTCAAATATTCTAAATATTCCTCAAATTCACTAAATTTTGTTTCAATCTTACCTAATTGAAGAATTTTACTTAAAAACATTCTACATTTTTTTTCGAAATTTAAGGAAATCATTCGAAATATTTCGAATCCTTTTTTAATTTCCTCGTGAATTTTATTTTTCAAAATAAAAAATCATTGACAATTTTTACAGGAATGTAAACACAATTATTTTTTTCAATCTGAAATTCTTTCAAATCCTTGAAAATTGAAAAAAAATGTCTTAATGTCTTTCATATTCTTTTTTCACACATTTTGAAATTTCAAGAACTAAAATTCTTCATTTAAAATGAAACCTGAACCGTTTAAAATTTTTGCAGAATTCATGAAAAACTGTAATCTCCTTAAATCTTTTATATTTATTAAAAAGTTTCTAATTATTTTAAAATTAGGGAAACCAACGTTTCAGGAGATACAGATATTTTCACTCAGACGTATAACAAGAGTCGATTATTTTTTAATTTGAATGGAAGGAATGGAACCTATAGAAAACAATTGAGTTTCTGAATAGGCATCCTAATGTACACATCCCCAATCTTCAAAATAAATTCATATTTAGTCAATGAAAGATATTTTGGCTTAAATGATTTTTAATGTTGTGAAACGAACATCTTAGTGAAAACATACGTTTTTAGTCAGACTTTTTTAATCCTCAAAAGAAATTCGAACCAAGCTAACAAACGATATTTGGATTAAATTCTTTTCAAATTAGAGAAACCAATGTTTCAAGGGAAACGAAAATTTTTAGTCAGACGAGTAAAAGTTAGTAAAGCCAACACGGAATGAAATTCCAAATAATGCATTAGTTGCAGACTACTTGTTTCTTCTTGCAGAATTATAAGTTATAAAAGTCAAGAAGTTATTTGTGTGAATAATTAATGAAAAAAAATTTACAATATGGACTTGAAAGCTTAATATATGCATACTCCAAACCCATAAAGTCATCATGTATATACATCTGGAACTCCCTCTCGAAAATAATATAGTTTCGCAAACTAAACCAAAGTTTAGACAAAGTTTGTCGATATTACATTATCTTCATCTACAGGGGAAGTTCCTTTCAGGTGGAAGTTCAAGAAAATCATTAAAATCCCTTCACACCTAAAATCAAGATCCTTCTTGAAAACTCTGCATACATTTTGACATGGAAATTTTAAGCCAGTAATAAAAAGCTCAACATAAAATGAACTTTTTCAATCTAAGATCTCTTTATGGCTGAGAAAACTCGCAAGTACTTTTTGACTTCAAATTTTATTCGAACGAGCCACTTTATAACTTTTTTCAAGTTTAACCTAAGGCAATATTCGCAAAATGAAATGAAATTGAATTCACTATGGTTATATTTATTATCATAGACATTTTTTTATATATCTTCTGATTGAAAACAAGACGAGCAGGGATTTTTCGCAATTTATGGCCCATAAAAACGAGAGCAAAAAAAAAATGAGAATAAAGTGTCATTGAAGCGGAGAACAAAAAGAGAGGATATCGGCTCAAGCGATCAAAGCCAATCTCACTCGAGTGACAGAGCATTTTCACTAATTGAATGCATTTCTAAAAAAAGGTGTGATCCGCAGAAGAATTTATTATAGAAAAAAACTAGCGACCCCAATTTATGCCGAAAAAAAACTATCCATATTAAAAATTAACGAATTATGTTATTTATTTATATAAAAAGCGAAATTCTAATCAGTAACCTATTCAAAGAATATTTTTTTAAATATTTTTTTAAACGAAAATATATCTGAATACAATACAATAAACACAGTTTTCGTTGGTCTGACTAAAACTGCCCATTTCTACTTGTGTAATTTTACCAACCTTTTAATTCAATATTGGAATAAACTTTACAACGAATTCTTGAGCTTTTTTTTCTATGTGCATTTTTGCTACAAAATCAAGAAAATCATTGAAGAAATAGTAATCCCAATTTATCCTAAAAAACTCTGTTTGTGTTAAGAATTGATAAATTGAATAAGTTATTATTTCAACAGTCAAAACAAAAATCAGTAAACAATCAGAAAAAATTTCGTCAAACAAAAATATATCCGAATATAGTGGTTCCCATCAGAAAAAATTAACCAGTATCATTCGGCTGACTAAAATGACCCTTTCTACTTACATAATTCTACTTACCTTTGATTCCGATATTAGAATAAATTTTCCAGGAAATTCTTCAACATTTCATTCTTTTGGACATTTTTTTCTCAAATTGGATTTAAAAAAAATAACAGAAAAAAGCTAGGAACCCCAATTTATTCTGAAAAAATCGTTCATGTGATCAATTAATAAATTGAATAATTTCTTATTTTAACACTCAAAACACAAATCAGTAAGCTGTTAGAAAAAAATTGCTGAGACAAAAGTAGATCTGTATACAATAATTCCCATCCAAGTGAAATAATTGATGTCGTGTGTCTGACTCAAAATTCCCATTTCCACTTTAATTTCAATATTGGGATAAACTTTCTATAAAATTGTTAAGATTTTTTTATTTCATAAATATCTCGATGAAAATTTAGTTTCGCGAAAATTAATAAAGAAAACTAATAACCCCAATTTATTCTGAAAAAGACTATTTGTGTTAAGAATTATAAAAATTAGAAAGTTATTGTTTAAATAGACGAAACAAAGTATTCACTAGCAGAAAACCTTTTCGCAAACAAAAGTGTATCTAAATAAAATAGTTTCCATCAGAGTATACTGACCGGTATCATTCGTCTAACTGAAAGCTTCCATATCTACTGCAATAATTCTACTACTTATTCGTATTAAAAATAAGTGAATTCAGTAATTTATTTTTTGAATAGTTAAAACAAAAGACAGTAAGCTTTTCGACATTTTTTTCTTGAAAGCAAATGGATCTGAATAAGATAGATCCCATCAGACTGAATTGACTGGTAACGTAAGTCTGACTAAAAATATTAGTTTCTACTTCAACAAATCTTTCAAATAAAAATACTATATTAGGATAAACTTCCCAGCACAGTTTTTAGCTTTTTTCGTCTCATAAATTTCTTTCTCCAATTTCATTTCGAAAAACTAACTAAAGAAACTAGTAACCCCAATTTATGCTGGGAAAAATATTTGTGTTAAAAATTAAAAAATGTAGTGATATATTGCTTAAATAATTGAAACTTAAGTTCGGAAGTTATTAGAAATAAATAAATAAATAATAAATAAAGATGTATCTGAATATAATATTTCCTGTCAGAGTAAATTGACTGATGTCGTCCGTCTTACTGAAAATGCCTATTTCTACTGCAATACTGAAACGAATCTTTCAATCAGATGATGGAATAAAATTTCCTGTATATTCTAGAGCTTATTTTATTTTATAGTTTTGTTTCTGAAGTGTAATTTTCACTATTTGACAACAAAAAAACTAGTAACACCAATCAATGAGCTCTTAAAAATCTGATCACAACATCATTAATATATGACATCAGAAGGAATTGAATCATGTGATTAGGCTGACCAAAAATGTCCATTTCTACTACAATAATTTTGCCAACCTTCAAGTCCGATATTAGGATCAAACCAGCAAAATTTTAAGATTTTTCATTTTATACACTCTTCTATAAAATGTAATTAATAAAAATTAGAAAAAAGCTAATAGCCCCAATCAATGCTAAAAAACATTTGCATGAATGGTTATGAAAGTCAAATTACTTCAAAATTCTAATTTTCTGAAAAAGATCTTTCTCCTTCACTCCGCTGGGAATCGAACCTCAGATCTTTCGATTCCCGGCCACATGGTCTTACCACTAAGCTATTAGAGAGATCAAAGGCAGATACTTTTTTCAGACACGCGCTTTTCATGGCAAGGCGTCTTGTTTGAATACAAGTTAAATTAGAAGAAATCTGTATTATGGTCGAAATTAGTAACGATCGATCATGTGTAGATATCTTTCACAACTGTAAAACTGGGAATCAACAATATCGATTTCAGATTACTCCTTAAATAACATAAATTCTTGACGTCTTCTCAAACTAGATGGAGTTTGAATCTGAAAAAAGTATCAGCCTTTGATCTCTGTAGTAGCTTAGTGGTAAGAGCACCCGACCGGCAATTGGAAGACCTATGGTTCGATTCTCAGCGAAGCGGAGGAGGAACATCTCTTTTCAGAAAATAAAAATTTTAAT
>CAKNXH010061940.1:48671-76041 GCA_932178445.1 Andricus quercusramuli | reverse complement strand
TAATAGTATAATGATCATAAAAAGGCAATAATAAAATAATGTTCAACATTATCTCCATTGAAATATTGAAATAATTTTCAATTTATATATTTTCTGAATTTTAAAATTGCATTTTTGACAATTTGAACCATTGATAACCTTTTATACTGATTCCAGAAAAATATTTAAACATATGGCCATATAATTTTGAAAATTGAATTCAGATAATCATTTCACAATATCGCAAACAGTAAAAAAACTATATATTTGTAATGAAGGTATTTTGAATAAAAAATCAATTATTATCCATATTTAATTACCTGACCTCAAAATAAATAATCAATCTATATTACTTAATGGAGATAAATTGAAATTCAATCTTTATGTAATTTAATATTGTGAAAAAAATATATCAGCTAATAATCAATTGATCAGTTCACAAAATGAGAACCATTCAACTATAATTTTCATTAAAGCATTCAAATAATTTTTACTCTATTAATTTTTTTAATTTAAACTTTCATTTCTGGAAACTTAATTTATTAATAATCGTTTAAAGAAACCCCAGAAACTGTAGTTTTCAATAGAATCAGTTCATATATAATTAGTCAGTTCACAACATAAAAAGCAATAAACAATTATTTTCATTGGAACATTCAAATGATTTTCACATTACATATATTTTTTTTTTAGAAAATGCTTTTCTATACATTCAATTTATTGTAGACCTTTGAAGCTAATTCCAGAAAAAATCAAAATATATGTATGTACATATTAAATAATCATTTCACAACATAAAAAGCAATGAACATTCATTTTAATTGAAACATTCGAATAATTTTTACTTTATATTTTCCTGCAAAATGTAATTAATATTAACTTTTCAAACTAATTTCATAGAAAAGTAGAATATATGTACATATAACATTGGAAGCAGAATTCAGATACTTATTTCACAACATCACAAAAATGTAAAATAAAAAGCATTAAACTATCACTTTCATTGAAACATTCAAACGATTTTTACTTTACATTATTGCAAATTTTTGCTTTCATTTATTCATAAACTTTTATACTAATTTCAGAAAGAATAAAACATATTCACATATATTTTTAAAAATTAAATACAGATACTCATTTTACAAAATCAGGCAAATTTGAAAAATTATGTAATTACAATAAAGGTATTTTAAATATCAATCAATTTTTATTATAAAAATTAATATAGTGAAAAAAATTATCAGCTTATGATTAGTTAATCATTTCACAATATAAGAAGCTTGAAGCTTTAATATTCATTACAACATTGACATAATTTTTACTCTATATTTTTTTTCAAACTTGAAATTTCATTTCTGAAAATTTGAATGATTGATAACTTTTTATGGTAATTTTCTAAAAAATCAAAACATAATATTTATATATAATTTTGAAAATTGAATTCTGATGCTCATTCAAGCATTAATCTATCTTTTTCATTCCAACATTGAAATAATTTTTACTTTACATTTTTTTAAATTTCTCTTCAATTTGTGAAAATATGACTTATTAGTAACCTTTTATAGTAATTTGAGAAAAAATTAAAATATGTTCACATATATTTTTGAAAATTGAATTGAGATAATCATTTCACAACATCACAAACATTGCCAGAAATTACATAATTTAAAAAATTATGTAATAAAAATGATGTTATTTCAAATATAAGAAAACTTTTATTATGCAAATTACACCCAGTATTCAATTACATAAACTGAAAGTGAATGTTCAATTTATGTTTCTGAATTTGAAACAATTCATAATCAATCTTTATGTAATTCAATATTGTGGTTAAAATCAATCAGCTAATAATTAAATAAACGGTTCACAACATAAACACCCTCAAACAATTATTTTTATCGAAACAATCAAATTATTTTTACTTAATATATTTTTGTTAATTTGAGCTTTCATTTCTGAATGCTTTAATTTATTAATAAACTTTGGAAAAGCTCCAGAACAATCATTTCAGATCATCGCAATCATTTAAAAAAATTATATAATTATAATGAAAGTATAAAAAAATTTATCATAAAAATTGTAGCCATATTACCTAATTAAAATTAATCAAAATTCAATCTTTATGTAATTAAATATTGTGAAAAAAATTAAACAGCGAATAATTAATTAATGAGTTTAGAGCATGAAATGTAGCAAATAATTATTTTCATTGAAACATTCAAATAATTTTTACTTCATATTGTTATGAAAATTTGAATTATTTGTTATCTTCCCCGTGTGTTTCAATTACAAGTATTCATGTGAGGGGAGATGAACAGTGAGATCAGCGAGCGGGGGGGGGGGGGAAGTGAGGAGTGGGGTGACACTGACCGGGCCCCGTCTAGTGGCGAGGGGGTGGTCGGGGTGCTGAAGCACGTTCCCCTCTAATCAACTTTTTCCACGCGGTTAATCCGTCCATGAGTGCATGGGGTTGTCGGATGGCGTGTAACGGGGAGTGCGACGAGTGCGTCGGCTTATGGCTCTTTGTGGGGGGGAGGGGTAGGAGAAAGGAGAGGAAGGGAAACAGAGGTGGCCGATGGCCTAAGGAGAGAAAAGGTCCACGAACGGCTTCACCGACCCGGAGAGGGTGGGGGTCGTGAAGTTCGCGCTTCTGAATCGCTTCGTCGGAGGGGATGCGAGTAAAGATGGCGAGAAAGTCTCGTTGGCCACGAGTGAAATCGCGTCACTATCGGTCGAAGCGGGGGTTGCCGTGCGTTCCGCAATTAGCGGGGTGGAGGTGGCAGCGGCCTCCTGGATTCTCGGCGACGGAGAAGGTTCTGGGACCTCGGGCGATGCTGCCCTGGGAGGCGTGGTACAGCGGGAGGGCCCCGGAGAAGTGGGGGTCCGCTGGCACGCGTTTACGATTTCCTCTGCCGGAGGCAACGGTGAATCCGGCTCTACTCGTAGAGCCCGCGGGCGCGTCAGTTCTATTGGAGGGAACGTATAACGCGCGTCCTGAACGAAACTCGGAATTCGTAGGTTTAACGGCCGAGCGCGGTCATTCGGAGGTCGTCGCGTACGCGGGTCCTTAGTGCCTGGCACTCCTCGTTGGATCCCCAAGAGTTGCCAGCCGTGGTCCTCGAGGATGGCTGGATTCTCGGGATCGTATGGTGGTACGCGCGCGTTGAGTTGTTCGCGCTGAGCTTCTAGCTCCGCGAGTCTTTGGGCCTCGGCGACCTGTTGCTGCTCTCGGGCCCGGCGCGCGTGTGCCTCGGCGTGGCGTTGCGTCACGGCGAGCCGACGGGCTCGTTCGGCGGGGGTCTCGTTGGCGCGTTGTTGTTGACGGTCCCGGGTCCGCTTATTACCGCGCGTTTGACTATAGCCCCCTGTCATCAAGGGTATTGTTGGCGTAAGTCTTTGTCTCGAAATTATTATTTGTGGACGCAATCGCGCGAGAAAACGGATAATAGGGCCGAACCGCGGTAGGTCAGCCTCTCGCGAAGAAAACTGTCGTTCGCCGTAATTTTTTTTTTTTTTTTTTTATTTTTATTTTCACGAATCCCTACTAGGGCCGAGCCGCGGTCGGTCAGCCACACGCGAACTAGCTTGCCCCAATTCCCTGACAGGGACGAGCCACGATAGGTCAGCCTCTCGCGAACTATTTACCACTATTTTCCTGACAGGGCCGAGCCACGGTAGGTCAGCCACAACGCGAACTAGTTTGCCCCAATTCCCTGACAGGGCCGAGCCTCGATAGGTCAGCCGCAACGCGAACTAGTTTGCCCCCAATTCCCTGACAGGGCCGAGCCACGGTAGGTCAGCCACAACGCGAACACGAAAAGAGAAAACTGATTCTAGCGAAGTCCCAAAATTAAAAAAATATATATATATCCCGATTTGCTGTAAGCGGTTAACGAGGGTAAACGAAGACCCGAAATAACTGAAGGGACCGAGTCACAATAGGTCAATCACACACGCGAACACGAACACACACGCGAAAACTGATTTGAATTGAAGTCCCGTAGAAAAAAAAGAAACCCGATTCCCTGCGAAATATGGTACGTACACCGTTGATCCGTAAAATGACCGTCAGAAAACCGAACCGGCACGTCAGATGCGAAGCGATGCGACGAAAAATTATGGTTGGAGTGACACTCCGGGGAGTGTAGAAAAGAGCTGGTGTTGATGTGGAGTAATTGCGTATTTATTTTTCCAAAAAGAATAAGCTGATGACAAGAGTGGAGAAGGCAGAGCTGACGCTGCTGTCTCCTCGAAATCTGTATCTTAACTGACTAGCCTACGCGATTCTTGGCTCGCATCGACCCTGACACGGGAGTCCCGAGGCGGTGGGAGCGGCGATGAGCTCGCCGATTGGTTGGAATCCGGCAACGGAGTCGCAACCGAGCGGTGGGGACGGCCGCCCAGGCCCACTACTCGAGCCTTCGCGCGTCGTGGCCATGTTATGCCAAAAAATTCTTATTTATCCTAATCTTTAATAAGAAATTAAAAATACTTAGGTTTACTTAAAATTAATAAAATTTAAAACCTACGCTAAAAATCATTTAAACTTTAAAATTTCGAAAACGGTATTGAGCTAAGTTAATTAGAACGGCCGTTCGGTTATTTTTTTATTATAACTATTTTGCAACAATAATATTTAATAATTTAAACTTTAATTATAATCCGAACGGTCGTTCTAACCTATATTCTAAAATAAAAATATTTATTTTTATAAATTTTATCTAGTTATTTAGAAAACTAATGCTAAATGCTGTAAGAGCTTAATTATTAAATTAAAGTTGGTTTGTCGATACATGGGTGTGTATAAATTATAGACACCCATATATCGACTTAAAATTAATGTCAAAAGTAGTCAGAGGGGGGGGGGGAAGATATTAACCGAGCTTCCAGTCTTGGCCTTAATATGACTATTTATCGTTAATTTTCTAATTTAAATTGGACAATCCCTTTGTCCACATTTTTCCCCGATCCTTTCATGCCTTTTTTTAATTAACTTTTAACATGTAAATTGCTTTTACTTTAATATTTAATGTGACTACGCGTCCGCCGGTTGAGATCCCTTTCGCCGGGGTCAGTACGTTCGAGCGAGAAGAAAAGAGGAAGGAAAGAGACGGAGGGTAATTTAGTGGAAAGGAGACAGCGCGCTAGGTTGGAAAGAGAGCCCGGAGTACGTGACTTGGCGAAAGGAATTGACCGGTTAACGGGGCGTAGCGAGGTCTGGAAAACGTGCTCAGACACTTGTTGACAGGCTTACGGCAATTTCCCGGCTATTACCGGCGGCCTTGAAAGAGACAGGGGAGAGTCGGGACAAAGGCATGAATCAGATGGTTGGGCAAACTCGTAGTTTCAAAACACCGTAAAATCGACACTTAGCCTCGCAGGCCTTTCACTTTGATTTTCTTTCGAAAATTCAAGTGGAGGGCCGTTCGAGCGCGTGTCGATGTTACGGGGTTCTCAACTATGGCCTGTGGCCGATAACATATTAGTAATGTTTCAACCTAATTTCAGGAAAAATGAAATCATATGTACATATAATTTTGAAAATTGAATTCAGGTACTTATCTCTCAACCTCAGAAACAATTCGACATTTTTTTAACTGGAATAAGGCTACTTCAGATACAAATAAATTTTTATTATAGAAATTTTATCCAGCAATATTCAATTACATAACCTCAAAGTAAATAATCAATTTATGTTACTTAGTTAAAGGATTTTAAACTTCAATCGTTATGTAATTTGATATTATGAACAAAATTAATCAGCTAATGCTTAATATAATACTTAATATAATAATTTTTTTAACTAATTCCATCGAAAAGTCAAATATATGTACCTATAATATGGAAAATTTAGATAGCCAACTTGCTTTCTTGAAAGGTCAAATTATTAAAGAAACCAAATCAATTCTTCAATAATCTACATATTTGGACTACTGACGACACAACAAATTTTGTCGAAAAATTAATAAAAAAATCTATTTAAAAACAAGATGATATTTGAATACAACTAAAATTTAATTTAGTTGCAGATCTTAACTATTGTGTGATTGACATGTCTGAGAAACCCATTCCTGATCATATAGAAGAAGTATTAATTCTTGGAGGAAAATTTGGCATCTGTTTCAATAAAAATAGTTGTTCAATATCAAAAATTATAACTATTGAATATTCAATACTACACATTTCAGTATATTTTTGAAAAAACTTTAGGAACAAAATAGCATATTGGACACAAAACTGAACGGACAATGTTTATAAATTTGATCAAACTGATATATTGAAACGGAATAAAACAGTATTTCAGATTCAAAATTTTATAATTTAATTATTTAAATTAAACAAAAAAATGTATTTCCTCCTTTTTTTCTACTTTTAAACAAAATACTTGAATTTTCAATAAAATAAATAAATTTTTTTCATAATAGTTGGATTCTCAACTCAAAAATATAAATTCCCAACCAAAAGTGTCATAGTGTATGTTTCAATCAAAGGACATGAAATTTACACCAAAAAAAAACTTTCAACCAAAAAGACGAATTTTCAATAAATAAAGATTTTTTACTAAAGAAAGAAAAGATTACCTAAATTGCTGAACCTTCAAGCCAAAAGACGATTTTTCTCTACAAAAATTGAATTTGCAAACAAAAAATATGACTTCAGCAAACAATTATTTTTCCACGAAACTGATGGATTTTTACCCAACAAAAATGAAATTTTAAACCAAGAAAATTATTTTTCTTACCAAAAAAAGGAGAATTTTCAAAAAAAAAGATCAATCTTGAAATAATGGAAAAGTTACATTTTCAATTAAAAAATTAATGTCAATCAAAAAAAAAGACTTTTCCACTAAACAGTTACATTTTTCACCAAAAACATAAGCCTTAAAAAAATTGTCAACAATGTAGTTTAACTTTCATCTGAGTAGTTGAATTTTCAATTTAAGAAAATTAATTTCCAACAAAATGGTTAAACTTTCAACTAAAGAGATGAATTTTCAACTAAAAATATAACTCTTCAAAAAAAAATTGATTTCTCAACAAAGTGATTCAACTAAATCTTTCAAATAAAATAGTTGAATACTCAAGCAAAGAAGAATAATTTTTAACCAAAAAGTTGAATTTTCATCTGGAAAAGATTTCAGTTGACTTTTCAAGATCAAAATATGAATTTTCTTACCAAAAATAAGTTTCTATGGACAAAATTGAATTTTTCATCCAAAAAGACGAATTTTTTCCACCAAAAGGGATGAATTTCCAACGAAATAGTTGAATTCTCTACCGAATAGTTGAATTTGTATCCAAGAAAATGAAATTTGTACAAAACAGATAAATTTTTTTATGAAAAAAGGACAATTTCTTTTTAAAGTTGAACTTTCATCCAGAAAAGCTTTCAGTTCATTTTTTATTACCAAAATATGAATTTTAAACAAAAAGTAAACTTTCTACGGAATAGCTAAATTTTCAACAAAGCAGTAGAATTTTCAACCAAAAAAAGAAATTTCTACCAAAGTGGATAAATTCATAAATTGAAAAGATGAATTAAAAAAAAAGTTGAATTTTCATCCGGAAAAGATTTCAGTTGACTTTTCAAGATCAAAATATGAATTTTCGAACAAAAAATAAGTTTCTACGAACCAAATTGAATTTTTCATCCTAAAAGACGAATTTTTTCAACCAAAAGGGATGAATTTTTATCGAAATAGTTGAACTCTACCAAATAGTTGAATTTTTCATACAAGAAAAATGAAATTTGTACTAAAACAGATCAACTTTTAATCAAAAAAGGATAATTTTTTTTTAAGTTTAGCTTTCATCCAGAACAGCTTTCAGTTCATTTCTCAATACCAAAATATGAATTTTAAGCAAGAAGTACATTTTCTAAGAAATAGTTAAATTTTCAACAAAGCAGTAGAATTTTCAACCGAAAGTATGACTTTTCAACAAAATAGTTTTATTTTCAACCAAACTGTTGAATTTTTATCCAAGAAAGATGAAATTTCTCTTATAACAGATGAATTTGTAATTAAAAAAAAAATGTAAATAGTTGAATTCAAACAGCAGAATTTTCAACTAAAAATTATGACTTTCCAACAAAATTGTTGAATTTCAAACCAAACAGTTGTATTTTGTGACAAGAAAGACAAATTTTCAAAAAAGAGTTGAATTTTCGACCGCGCAGTGGCATTTTCATTCGAGAAAGATGAAATATTCCTTTTAAAATCGATAAAATAAAAAAATAAAATAAGATTGTTAAATTTTCATCCAAAGAAGATCTTGTTTACTTTCCAACACAAAAATAAGAATTGTAAACTATAAGTTAATTTTCTACTAAATAGTTAAATTTTCAACCAAAAATTATGTCTTTTTAACAAGATGGTTACATTTTCAACCAAACAGGTGAATTTTTAAATGAAAAAGACAAATTTTCAAAAATAGATTTGAATCTTCATCCAAAAGGATTTCAATAGACTTTTCTACAGAAAAATACAAATTTTAAACAAAAAGTAAATCTTAGTTGAACCTTTAACAAAACAGTTGTACTTTTGTTCGAGAGAGAAAATTTTTGAAATTAATTTTTGCGGTTACTCTGATATAATATTGTTGTTAGCAATTTATTTGCCTTGTATTTATATTTCTTTTTTGCCGTTGCTTCCACCTAAAGATTATCTTTCCAGTTATAAATTTTATTATTTGTTTGAAATTTCAACAATTTTGTTAAAAGGTTATCCTTCTTGGTTAAAAATCCAACTATTTTGCTGAAATTCGTCTTTTTGGGTTAATAATTCAACTATTTTCGTAGAAAATTTAATTATTATTTATTCAAATTAAAATCTTTCTTGTATGAAGATTCTACTTTTATTTCAAATTTGTCTTCATTAAAAAATTAATCCTTTTTCGTTAAAAATTCAGCAGTGACATTGAAAATCGTCTTTCTTATTCCTTATTTTAAATATCTTCGTAGAAAATTTACTTTTTATTTAAGATCCATATTCTGATGTTGAATAGTCGAACTGAAATCTTTTTTGGATGAAAATTCAACTATTTTTTGTGAATTTGACTTTTTAATTTAAAAATTCATCTATTTTAGTCAAAATTGCATCTTTCTTGGATAAAAGTCCAACAGTTCGCTTAAAAATTCAAGAATTTTGTTAAAAAGTTTCCCTCATCCTTTTTGGTTAGAATTTCAACAGAGTTGTTAAAAATCGTCTTTCTAATCTGAAAACTGAAGTATCTTCGTAGAAAATTCACTTTTTATTTGAAATCCATATTTTGATGTTGAAAAGTAACACTGAAATCTTTTCTGGATGAAAATTCAACTTTTTTTTTATTTGTCATTTTAATTTAAAAATGCATCTATTTCAGCAGAAATTACATCGTTCTTTTTGTTAAAAATTCATCCCTTTTTATTGAAAATTCAACACTTTTGTTGAAGATTCAGCTATTTCGTAGAAAATTTACTTTTTGTTGAAAATTCATATTTTGGTGTTGAAAAGTCAACAGAATTTTTTTTGGCTGAAAAATCAACTATTTTTATGAAAATCGGACTTTTTAAGTTAAACATTCATCTATTTGGTAGAAATTGCATCTTTTCGGATAAAAATGAAACTGATTGAAAATTCAACTGTTTTATTGAAAATTCAACTATTTTGTAGAAAAATTACTTGTTTGAAATTAATATTTTTTTGTGGAAAAGTCAATTGTAATCTCTTTTAAGTGAAAGTGCAACTGTTTGGTTCAAAATGAATCTTCTTTGCTTAAGGATTCAACTACTCTGTTTAAAATTTTGGTTTGAACAACTTTATTAAAAAATCATTTTTTCTAATAATTATATTTTTATTTCAACTATTTTGTTGAAATCTGATCTTTTTAATTGAAAATCCAAGTAGGTGGGTAAAAGTTGTTCTGCTTTATTGAAAATTTGTTTCTTTGAATGAAGGTTTATCTTTTTGGTATTAAAATTAATTTTTTTTAAATAAAATTTCACCTTTTTTGGTCGAAATATCAACTATTACATTTTTTTGTTGTGAATTCATCTTTTCAGGTTGAAAATTCAATTATTTTGTTAAAAATGTAATTTTTTGTGGGAAATTCAAGTAATTCGTTAAAAAATCATCTTTCATGATAGAAAAGTTGTTTTTTTTTGTTCAAAATAAATAAATTTGAAATTTTCCAATTTTCATCTGAAATATTGTTTTATTTATGAAATTTAAAACTTTGAAAATTAATAATCAACTTAAATGAGAGCGTTAAGAGAGAGAGTTAAGTGATTAATTAGAGTCAAGAAAATTAATTTTCTAAACAATTTATTACAATTATTAATAATATTATATTTGAATAATTCTGGAAAGATGCGTTTTTTTTCTTGATTTCTGACTTTTTGTCCAATTTTCATTGGGAGTGAAGTAATAATGAATTCAAGTTAACAAAAAATTGTTCAAACAATTCATAATCATTGTTAATGATATTCTCTTTGCTTAATTGGTAGAATGTTGCGGTTTTTTCTGAAATTTTCAACTGTTTGTCTATTTTTCATGAGGCGTGAATTAATAATTGATTAGATTTAGCAAAAATAATTGTTGAAATAAATTATTATTCTTTATGACTATCTTCATCTATATCCATGCCTGATGGTTGCGATTTTTCGGCAATTTTTAACTTTCCGCCTTTTTTCACTTAGTGAGGTAATTATTAATTAACGTTCACAAAAAAGTTGTTTAAACAATTTAATATTGATTACTGTCTCTTGTGTGAAATAGCTTTTTTCTTTAAATTAATTTTTTCAAATTAATTAATTAATATACCTGTAAAGAAAACATTTGTTTAACATTCAGTTTAAAATATAAATTCATTAAGTTTAATGTAAAAAAAAATTATTTAATGATGAGCATAATCTCATTATGTACCATTGAGTACTTTAATATTCGATATACAATACCTTCTTATTCAATAATGCTATGTTTTTAATTCATTATCATTTCTATTCAGTAAAAAATATTATTCATTTTACTTTTGGAATTATGGGTAAGTAACAAAAAAATTTTATTGTTTTTTAAATTAATTGTTGCTATATTTTTGAAAATTATATCCTCTCTTTATAAATTATTTTTTGTGATTTAATTTCATCGAAATACTTACTTAAAATATATGAGTTCTGTTTCTTTTGAATATAATAATATATTGTTTATTAAAAATTGTTTTTGTTTGTGTTTTGTTATGATTCATTAATTGAAGCAACAATTTTACAAAAGTTCGAATTGTTCACAATAATCCTTTATTTAAGGTTAAACTTGATTCACTTATAAATAAAATAAATTAATTTTTTGATCAAAATTCAATATTGGGGGGGGGCGAGTAAGAAAAAATCTATTTTTGCATAGTATATTTTTTGATTAAATATAATTCTAGCGTTTTTTAAAGAATTCTTATAATATCTTTAAAAATTTGTTTTCTTGTAACAATTAAATTGTTTATTTTTAATAATTGTTAAAAACCTTAAATAGTGTTTTCCCAAGTGTGATAAGGACGAAAACGTATACAGGAACCTTGGATTTACTCAAAGAAAAAAATACAGCGAGTTAAAAAATTTTGTTGTAATTGTTATAAGAAAAATAATGAGAAAATTATAGAAAATTTTCAATTTTTTGAAAAAATAGTGAAATTGATTGTTTCGTCTGTTTCGAAATGGATTTTGATGATACAGACCGAATTTGGGGTAATGGTATTGATGTGATAGGTGGACCTGTGAAAAATATTAAACAATTTTACTTCATTAGTAAAAAATTGAGATCAACAATTTTAAAACAATACTTTTTGATCAAATGCAAAATTCATGGGGTTTTTCCTAAAAAAATGTATGACATAAATCAAAATGTTAGTTTTGATTTCAACAATAAAAGAAATAGGGAAAAATTTTATATGAATACTCAAAAATATGAAAAATCTCTATTGAATTTGATTATAAAGGAAAGCCATTCACAGATACATTCTTTGAATATTAAGATTGAACTGAATATTGAGTAATTGAATCAACAAGTTCCTTCCTTTATCATTAAAAAGTGTTTTAAAAGGGAAACCAAACTTAATAAAAATGCACTTAAAAATAATATTAAACATGATCGAAAATTTTTAAATATCCTTCAGAAGCAAGGGGATGTACAAAAATTACATTTAAATATTCACTCAGCTCTCTTTCATGATCAATCAGATCCCTGGTTTCTGAATATTTCTAATGTAATTATTCCACAGAGAGTTATTAACATTTTGAGATTAGGTGATGGTTTTAGCAACAAATTTACTGAAAAAAGCTATAATCAATTACTTGAAATCATTCAAGATATTGAATCCAATATTCAAAAAATACCAGAGAATAAAATTGAAGAATTTAGATCAAATTTTATGGGTTTATCTAATGATTTTTGAAAAAATGATAATCCAAAAACTTTGTTAGAAAAGAAACTTAAAATTTCAAATAGAATGAGCCTATGGTCTTGTTAAAGGTCACAAAGATGATTATCCTCTAAGACCAGTTATTTCAACAATAGGTTCTCCGACTAGAAAATTAGAAGAATTATTGAGTCAAATCATTAAAAATTCCATAGCAATCTCAAATACATCAATTAAAAACAGTCATAATTTCTTAAAACTAATTGACAATGTAATAATGCCGTTAGAACATGTATTTGTATCTTTTGATGTAATAGCTATGTTTCCATATATCCCTTACGAAAGAGTTGAAATGGCCGTACAAAAACGTTGAGAATTGATTGAAATTAATACCAAAATTCCGAAAAAAAATTTCTTGATGCTATAAAATATGTATTGCATTCGGTATTCTTCAAATTCAATAATAATTATTACAAACAAAAGTTTAGAACTCCTATTGGATCAGTTTTATCACCTATTTTAGCTGAAATTGCTATGGAGGACTTAGAGAATGAAGTTTTTCAAAAAATTGATTTTAATATTGATTTCTATGCAAGATATGTTGATGACTCAGTACTTAGTGTACATGAAAATAATGTTAACACTCTTCCTAATGCTTTCAATAGTATACACCTAAGATTAGAATTTACAGTTGAAATTGAAACTGAAGGAAAATTAAATTTTCGAGATTTGACTTTAATTAAAACAGACGAAAGACATATTATAACTGACTGGCATAGAAAAAAGATTTGTTCAGGTAGAACGCTTAGTTTTCTCTTAAATCGATCTATTCAGAATAAGATAGGAATCATCAAAAATTTGATTAATAGAACCCTCAAATTGTCACATTAGGGTGGTCCAAAAATGCATTGGACAAATTTTTTTTTAAATTTTTATCGGGACACCCCCCAAATTTGTTCGAATCCGCACAAAAATAAATGCGTTTTTTTTTGTTTTGAAAAAAAATGGTATTTAGGGGTGGCGCAAGCCCCATGAAGTTTAACATGTATTTCCCATAAGAAAAAAAGATGTTTTTGTAAATCTTATTCAGAATCCTCAATAATATCTCAATCGAGTTGAAACTCAATATTTCTCTTTGCAATTAGCCATAGAATATGAATAAAATATCACTTTTAAAATATCACACCCATAAATCTGTTTTATAGGGTCCCAAAGAAACCCCATAAGTGAAAAAATGGCTTTTGCGAGTTTTTGAAGCTAATTATGATTTTTTTGCAGTTTTTTTTATGCGAATTGTTTCTCACGCTTGAAATGTGACTTCACACTGAAAATTATATTGTTTAATGAATTGTTCAAACAATTTATTATTGTTTTTATCAATTTTCTCATAGAATGTAGTTAGAAAGACGCGGTTTTTTCACAAATTTTCCATTTGTTGTCCAATTTTCAATAAGAGGGAAGTGATATTTCCTCAATGCTAACAATAGTGATTGTTTAAACAATTTATTATAATTACAAATAATATTATATTTGAATAATGCTAGAAAGATGCGGATTTTTTTTTAGTTTCTGGCTTTTTGTCCAATTTTCATCTATAGTGAAGTAACAATAAATTAAAGTTAACAAAATAATTGTTTAAACTATTCATTATAATAATTAATAATATTATATTGGCTTCCGTTTTCGGTACCGATCGCGAGAGAACTGTTTTGTGTCAAGTGTTGGTTTTTTTGGCTTTGGTGAAGGGAATCAGCGTGTGTGGAAGCAGAAAGGGCATTGAGTGCGGAGATCAGGTGTGAAGGAAGAAGGGTGAGTGTAGGCAAGGGTGTAAAGGTTGAAAGTGAGGTGTGAGAAAAGGAAATTGGAGTGTACGAAAGTTTTGAGGTTAGGAGTGAAAAATTGTTGTCTGGCAAGGGAGGTAAGAGGTAGGCAGGTGAAGAGAGGGTAGCGTCGTGGAACAGTGGGTAAGGTTGGATACTGGGATGTCGACGGTAAGAATTCCGCAAACGGGCGCCAGAGGTCAGGCGGGAGATGAGGCAATTGCTGACGAGGTTGCGAGCTCGGTTAGTGGGGTGAAGGGGGAAGATGACAGTAGCGGTAGCGGTCAAGAGACGTTTAAGACGCCGACGAGGGTGGGGACGGCAGAGAGAAGGGATTCAGGTACGGACCATAAAGGCGGGAGGCCCTCTAACCTACAACGCCTGAACAAGCTAGGCAGCGCGGGCTCGAATCGAAGTTTAGACGAATGGCGAAGAAAAGGAAACGTGACCAGTAGTGAGGGGGAAGACAAAAGAAAAAGAGAGGAAGGGGACGATGAGTTAGAAACGGATAAGGAAAGCAAGAAAGGCAGGAATAAACTCACTAAACGGAAAACACCAGATAGAGATAGGGGGGACGGAGGGATGTTTGAAAAATTAGAGGCCTCATAAAAGGGTTTAGAGAGGAAACAAGGAAAAGTTTGGAAGACATGAATAGGCAGGGAAATGCTGTAAGGGGGGAAGTAAGGAAAGTAAGAGAAAAGTGGGAGGAGTGGGATAAAATCTGGAAAGAGGAGAAGGATAAGGTATGGCGTAAGCTAGAGAGCATAGAGAATAGACAGAAGGAGGATGACGAAAGGAGAAATATTGAGATAAAACAGCTGGAAGAACGGGTGAACAACTTAGAATTGAGGAATGAGCACATGGGGAAAGAAACAGAGGGTGCGGAAATAGACATAGGGAGTAATAAGAACGTGCAAAATGAGAATGAAAGATTGAAGAAGAGACTAAGTGACATTGAAAGGAGATTGGAAGGGGAAGAAAAGGCAAAGAGAAAAAATAACATAATTATTAAGGGATTGACAATGGAGAGTGAAACAGGGGAGGCGGAAATCATAAATCTTCTGAGAAATATTGGAGTGCAGGTAAGGGTAGAAGGAGTTAAGAGGATAGGACGGATGAAAGAAGGAAAGGAAGGAATGTTTGTAGTAAAAGTAGGGAGTGAGGAGGAGAAAAAGAAAATTATGGAGAACAAGAAATTATTGAAAGGAAGAAGGGAAAGAATTGAAGAGGATCTGACATGGGGGGAGAGGAAAAGCAGATGGCAAATAGACCAGAGGGCATGGATAGAGAGGAAAAAGGGGCACATGGTATGGATAGGGAGAGACAGATTATGGATAAATGGAGAGGAATGGTTCTGGGACGAGGAATCAGAAGAAATAAGGAAGAAGGAAAAAAGAGTTGAGAAAGGTAGAAAAATGGAAGATACAAAAGATGTTAGCGAGCAAACAGAGGGGTTTCCAAAAAGCAAGGCGGAAGAAAAGTAAGGAGGATAGGAGAGGGAACGGAAGGGAAAAACGTAAAGATAGCTTTCTGGAATGTGTCAGGCTTGAAGAACAAGAATGAAGGATTTTGGCAGGAGTTAGAAAAATGGGATGTGATTATGATGAGTGAAACATGGGCAGATGAGAAGGATTGGAAGGGGATGAAAAGGATGCTACCTAATGGGTATATGTGGACAATGCAAGAATCGAGAAAGGAACACGTTAAAGGTAGAGGGATGGGCGGCATGGTCTCGGGGGTGAGAAAAGAACTGGCAGTAAAAGGGAGAACAGAGGAGGATAGAGAGGAAAAGGATGAAACAATGGTAAGAAGGATTGTAATTGGAAAAGTCAAAATAGCGGTGGTTTGTGTATATAGAAGAAGAGGGGAAGAGGAAGGTTGGAGAGAAATAAGGAGGTGGATGGAGGAAAAGAAGGAAGAGTTGGTTTTGATAGGAGGTGACTTGAATGCTTGGACTGGCGAGCAAGGGGGAGGGACTTGGGATGAAGAAGAGGAGGCCTATATAAGGAGCTCCAAACATAGGGAGATAGACAGGGAGGGGAGGAGGTTACTAGAAGTAATAGGAGAAACAGGATGGTTCATATGTAACGGCAATATGAAAGGAGATGAGAAGGGAGAGATCACATTTGTAGGTAAGGGAGAGACGGTAATAGACTACATCCTGGCGGAAGAAAGAATGAGGAATATGATATGCAGTATGAAGGTGGGGAATGAGATAGGGTCCGAGCACTTCCCAGTAATAGCGACACTGAAAGTTGGCGTCCACAAGCGCGGCAGAGGGAGAAAGGAAAGAGGGGGGGAAAGGAACGCGAAAATGGGAGACTGGGGGGTAGATAAATTAAAAGTGTTTGAACAAAAAATGGAAAAGGAGAATGTTAGATATGAGAAGGAGGAGGAAGTAGACTTGTTGATTGAGAGGTTGAAAGGGTCGATTGAGAAGGTAAGGGATGAGATAGGTGCGAAAGAAGGAAGAGAAAAGGGAAAGAGAGGCTGGTGGGATGAGGAATGCAGGGAGAGTAAGGAGAGAATGAAAGAGTCTGTAAGAAAATGGAGGAAAGGAGAAATAGAGAAGGCGGAGTACAACAGGAGGAAAAGAGAACATGAGAGGATGCTGGAAGGGAAAAAGCAAAAAGGAAAGGAGAAATACAAGGAAGAAGTAGAAAAAGCAATCAAAGAAGGTAGGGTTTGGGATGTGATAAACAGGGAAAGAGGAGGAAGGAGGGGCATGAATGAAGAAATAGAAATGGATGAATGGACGGATTATTTTAAGGGTCTGCTAGGGGGAGAACAAAATAGGATCGAAGGGGAAAATAGAAAGACAGTTCAGGGAGAAAGGGAGGAAGTGAACGAAATAACAAGAGAAGAAGTGAATGAGGCGATAGATAGGCTAAAAAGAAGCAAGGCTACAGGAGAGGATGGTATGGAGAACGAAGCGATAAAGTATGGAGGAGAAGGGACTAGGGAAGGGATGTGGAAGATATGCAACAAGGTCTGGAAAGGAGAAGGGTGGCCGGAGGAGTGGAGGACAGGGCTGGTGGTACCGCTTGTCAAGAAAGGGGATGGTAAGAAGGTAGAAGAGTACAGAGGGATCACCCTCATGTCAGTGGGTTATAAAATATACGCGGAAATTCTAAGAAAAAGGTTGGAGAGTCAGATAGAAGAGAAACAAAGTATCCCACACAATCAGACGGGATTTAGAAAAGGGATGGGAACAATAGATAACATTTACGTACTCAACTACTTGGTTAACAGAAACTTAGGGAGAAAAAAAGGGAAATTAGTAGCCTTGTTCGTAGATTTTAAAGCAGCTTTTGACTCAGTGAATAGAAAAGTTCTATGGCAGGCAATGAAAGAGAAGGGAATAGAGGAAGGGTTAGTGAAGAGGATAAAGGAAATTTTTACTGAAACCAGGATTAGGGTGAAGATAGGGGGGAAAAAAGGGGAGGTTTTCTGGACAGAAAGAGGTCTTAGGCAAGGGTGCCCGTTGAGTCCGCTGCTCTTTAATATGCTGCTGGCAGATTTAGAGGAGAAGCTAAAGGAGAAAGGGAAAGGGGGGACGATTCTGGGTAATAGCAAACTATACTCTCTAGCATACGCGGACGACGTAGTTCTATCAGCAGACGATGAGAAGGGTATGAACCTAATGATAAAAATTTTCGAAGAATATGTACGAGCAAAAGAACTGACGGTGAACGTAGGGAAGACCAAGGTGATGTGCTTCAGAAAGAGAAAGACCAAAATAGGTTACGGTTGGAAGATGAACGGACAAACAGTGGAAACTGTGGAGGAGTTCTGTTACTTAGGTTTCTGGTTTGAGGCAGGAGGGGGAAACGAGGTGCAGGTGAGGAAGAGAATCGAATGTGCGAGCAAAGTAATGGGCCAAGTATGGGGTATAGGAAAGAGAAGGTTCAAGGACGACTGGAGAATGAGGGTCTGGTTGTTTGATGCGTTGGTATGGGCGGTATTGGGTTATGGGGTAGAAGTCTGGGGATGGAAAGAACATAGGAAAGTGGAAAGTATGCATGAGAGATTTCTGAGATGGGTAATGGGGGTTAGTTGGAGTTGCCCAGGATACATGTTGAGGGAAGAACTAGGAAGGGAGAAAATGGTAACGAGACAAATTAAGAGAGCCTGGAGGTTTGAAGAGAAACTGAAAAGGGGGGAGGGGAGCAGAATAGCACAAGTATGCTTGGATGAAGTTCGGAACAAGGAGACGAGAGGAAATTTGGGAAACTCGAAATGGGAGGAAGAAAGGACAAAAATGAGGAATGTTTGTGATATGCAGGAAGGGGTTCTGGATTGGCAGAACATAGAATTAGAGCTATTAGTAAGACAAGGAGAAGAGAGATGGAGAAAAATTATGGAGTCGAAGTACAATAGATGGTATATGATGGTCAAAGGGTTGACGGAACCAGAATATTTGCAAAAGATGAAAAAGGAAGACAAATGGAATAGGGTGGTACGGTTTAGAATGGGGGAAGGAGTGAGATCTTGTAGATATTGGATGGATGAAGAGGATAATTTGTGCAGAGTATGTGGATACGAGGTGGAGTCATGGGCACATGTGTTAGAGAGGTGTACAGGAGAGGAAGATGGACAGTTGAGTGTGGATGAGTGTGTGAGATGGATCTTGGATGGTAATGGACAGGGAGTGATGTGGATGAAAAAGCTGGAAGAAATAAGAGAAAGCAAGGGAACAGGGCAGAGCCAAACGGGTAATCCTATGTGAAGGAAAGTCACTAGAAAAATGGTAAATTTTAAATCGTTGAAAATGCATTTGATGGTAAGAGAAAACGGAAGCCCTGGAAGGTCGCTCATGCTTAGATTTGTAGAAAGTTAAGAATAATTGTATTAATATGACTGTTATCATGTAAGGCGAAGAATTAGAATATAAGCAGCGAATAAGTTAGACTAAGGATGAAATGTAAATATATGTACAGGGAGCGGAGGCCCTCAAACCCGTAAAAGGGAGAGATTAAATATACAATTAATAATATTATATTTGAATAATGCTGAAATGGTGCGGTTTTTTTTTAATTTCTGGTTTTTTGTCCACTTTTCATTCGAAGTGAAGTAATAATGAAGTCAGGTTAATAAAATAATCGTTTAAACAATTTATTGTACTTATTAATAATATTATATTTGAATAATGCTAGAAAGATGCGGTTTTCTTCTGGATTTTTGTCCAATTTTCATCTGTAGTGAAGTAATAATAAATTTAAGTTAACCAAATAATTGTTTAAACAATTTATGAAAATTAATAATAATATTATATTTGAATAATGCTAGAAAGATGCGGTTTTTTTAAATTTCTGTCTTTTTGTCCAATTTTCATTTGGAGTGAAGTAATAATAAATTCAAGTTAACAAAATAATGGTTTAAACAATTTATTATAATTAATAATAATATTATATTTGAATAATGCTAGAAAGATGCTTTTTTTTAATTTCTGGCTTTTTGTTTAATTTTCATTTGAAGTGAAGTAATAATGAATTCAAGTTAACAAAATAATTGTTCAAACAATTTATTATCATTGTTGATAATATTCTCTTTACTTAGTTGGTAGAATGTTGCGGTTTTTTCTGAAATTTTCAACGGTTTGTTTATTTGTCATTAGGCGTGACTTAATAATTAATTAGATTAAGCAAAAATAATTGTTCAAACAAATTATTATTGTTTATGACTACCTTCATCTATATCAATTGCGTCTGATAGTTGCTTTTTTTCTTTAAATCAATTTTTTTATGCATTGTGAAAAGAGCAAAAATAATTCACTTAAAACAACAATACCTTTCGGAAAACCATTTTTGTTGTGGCTGACTTATTACTTGTTCATAAATAAAAAGGCGATGCAAAGTGGAAGATTTGAGAAAAAACCGCCACTTTCTAGCACTTATCTAAGAAAAGTTACTTATGAACAATATTAAATTGTTTCAACAACTTTCTTCTTGACTCTACTTAATTATTACCTCTCTAAGTGGAAAAAGGACATGAAGGTGAAAATTGCCGGAAAACCGCAACTATCAGGCGCAATTGATATAGATGAAGATAGTCATAAACAATAATAACTTGTTTAAACAATTATTTTTGCTAAATCTAATTAATTATCAAGACACGCCTAATAGAAAATAGACAAACAGTGGAAAATTTCAGAAAAAAACGCAACATTCTACCAATTATACAAAGGGAATACTATCAACAATGATAATAAATTGTTTAAATAATTATTTTGTTAACTTGAATTCATTATCACTTCACTCCAAATGAAAATTAAACAAAAAGCCAGAAATTAAAAAAAAACGCATCTTTCTAGCATTATTCAAATATAATATTATTAATAATTATAATAAATTGTTTAAACAATTATTTTTGTTAACTTGAATTTATTATTACTTCACTCCAAATGAAAATTGGACAAAACGCCAGAAATTTAAAAAAACGTATCTTTCTAGCATTATTCAAATATAATATTATTATTAATTTTCATAAATTGTTTAAACAATTATTTGGTTAACTTGAATTTATTACTACTTCACTCCAAATGAAAATTGGACGAAAAGCCAGCAATTTAAAAAAAACGCATCTTTCTAACATTATTGCAATATAATATTATTAATAATTTTCATAAATTGTTTAAACAATTATTTGGTTAACTTAAATTTACTATTACTTCACTACAGATGAAAATTGGACAAAAAGCCAGAAAAAAACCGCATCTTTCTAGCATTATTCAAATATAATGTTATTAATAATTATAATAAATTGTTTAAACGATCACTATTGTTAACATTGATGAACTATCCCTTCCCTCTAATTGAAAATTGGACAAAAAATGGAAAATTTGTGAAAAAACCGCGTCTTTCTAACTCCATTCTATGAGAAAATTGCTAAAAACAATAATAAATTGTTTAAACAATTCATTAAAATATATAATATTCAGTATAAAGTCATATTTTTTGTATTAGAAACAACTCGCATAAAAAAAAAACCGCAAGAAAGTCATAATTAGCGCCAAAAACTCGCAAACCCCATTTTTTCACTTATGGGGTTTCTTTGGGACCCTATAAAACAGACTTATGGGGGTGATATTTGAAAAGCGATATTTTATTCGTATTCTATGGCTAATTTTGAAGAGAAATGTTGAGTTTCAACTCGATTGAGAAAATATTGAGGATTCTGAATAAGATTTACAAAAACGTTTTTTTTTCTTATGGGAAATACAAGTTAAACTTCATGGGGCTTGCGCCACCCCTAAATATCATTTTTTTCAAAACAAAAAAAAACGCATTTATTTTTGTGCGGATTCGAACAAATTGAGGGGTGTCCCCATCAAAATTCGAAAAAAAATTTTTTGGTCCACCCTATTGTCACATCCAATATTCCATGAGAAAAATATAGAACTATGCAAACAAATTCTTTTTCATAACCATTACCCTTTTGAATTTATTGAAAAACATACGCAGAACAGAATTCATTATATCAAAAACCAAAATAATGATCAAAATATAAAAAACAGAGATGATTATAATACATTTAACACTGTTGTTCTTCCATACGTTAGGAAAATTTCGAAGATTTTGAAATCAATGTTGGGAAAATTAGGTTTACATACTTTTAGCTATTTCTAGCTTTTTTGCGAAAATTGTTCATGATAAAATGAACTTCATTTCTATCTGAATTCAAAAAATTTTTGAATAGAGACACTAAACTCATGATTCTTTCTAATCTGCAGGGTTGCTTATAAATAATTTAAGATTTCTTCAAATTGAGTTTACATAATTTTACCTCAATTTTATTGTAAGAAATCGTTTTTCTTCCTTTTTTTATCAAAAGAATTTTGAAAAAGGAATATTTTGAATTTAGTTAATTTATAGATACATTTGAATATTCTGGATTGTTTTCTTTTCCTATTCGGAAAATTTAATCATGTAAATAGATTGGTATAGAATCAGCTACATAAATCATTGTTATTAGATTATAAAGATTATAAAGCTCAGATATTTTCATTCTTTTGATTTCTGACAAAGAGGGATTTTAAATCCAATAATACGGCTTTCGTATATGCATTATATCAATACTATATAGATGGCCAAACCACAAGAGCCATATCGTTTATGGAAAATACATCTCTCTGCATACAAGTTCCAGACCTAGCTATTGAAACCGCGATCAAATCCGCAACCATGAGTCATCCCTTATCATTCGATAAAAGACTCATGTTTCGATCACTCGATCCGCTTTCGATCATATAATAGGGCTCTATACACTCAGAAAAATATTTTTTTTTTCAATTAAGATCGAAAAGGATTCCATTTTATCATGAATACTTTTTGCAAAATAAACAGGAAAAAGTTTCATAATCAAAAAATAAAATTCCAAAGAAAAAGGGAAAAAGTCAACCAAAAACCAACCTCTCACTTTCTCCTTTCAGGGATTGTTTATAGGGAATAGCTAAAGGTATGAAAAAATTAATGTACCTGTAAAAAAAATATTTCAACCAGTAATAATTGAAAATTAATTGAGTTTAATGTAATCAAAATTATTTATTGCGAAATTGATTGTTAAGTAGAAAAGAAATTCTTTCTATTATCTAGTCAAAAAAAATAACTTGCATATCACTTGATAACTTCTCTCTTTATAAATAACATCTGCAGCTAACATTTTTATTGATATCAAAAAATTTTTTCCCAGGAAAAAGCTCATGAAATCTGCATTTGATCAAAAAGTCTTGTTGTAAAATTGTTGATAATAATTTTTTACTAATTAAGTAAAAATGCTTGGTATTTTCCACAGATCTTCCCATCACATCAATCCCATTACCCCAATTTCTTTCGATTTCAATAAAATCCATTTTCCTAACAAGAAACAATCAATTTCACAAATTTTTTTGAAAACTTATTTATCATTCTCTCTTATTTTTTAGAAAAAGGTTAACACCCTTCATTTGTTTGTTTTGAATAAATCCAAACTTTCCTTATTCGTTTTTTTCCTTTTCACACTTGGGAAAACAAATGAAAATTTCGTTGATCTTCGAGAAAAGTGCAGTTTCAAAGAATTTCATACAAAATATTATATTGCGTATTTTTCTGAAAATTAAAGAAAGATACATATACTTTAGAAAAAATGTATCGTAATCACAATATAATTAACAATTGATGATAGTATAGATTACTGAATATAAAAATTTTGAAAGAATTGTTTACGAAATTTTAGTGAGAGAAAAAGATTAAATTTTTTTTACAAAAACATAATATAAAAATTCTATAACCTCACGGGGCCCCCCCACCCGCCCCTCTCACATTACATTTTTATCAAAACAATACTTTGATATATCTCTAAGTGAGTCAGGTTTAGATTGAAAAAGGAATGTTATTACCAATTTAAAAATTTAAAGAAAAGGTTAGTTAGTTTTCAATTAACATAGTATTCAGATATGCTAGAAGGAAGAAAATATTTTTAAACTTTTTACGCGGAAACATGTCTAATATAGAAAATTTGAATACTTTGAGAAATTAGAATTTAAAAAAAAATTAATTTAAAAAACGAAAATAATTCTAAAAAAAATGAACAATATTCAAAAAGGAGATCTCAGATATTGTAATTAAGTTTCTACATGAAATCAAATCACAAAAATTACTTATAAAGAGAGAATAGAGTTTTCAAATTTACCCATCAATCAATTTAAAATAAAATTGAAATATCAAAAATTTAAAATGTAATCTAAATAATATTTTCACTGAAAATGAAGGATAAATTAATTAAAAACATAGAAGGAAAGATAAAAAGGTATGGTATAAAAATTTTGTTTTTATCAAATAATTAGTTAAATATTAAGGTACTCAATGGTACATGATAAGATTGGTATCTTTAAAAACCTAAAAACGTGTAAAAAAAAATTTTCTGATTTAAAAATTATAAAAAAACTGAAACCAAGTAAAATTAATTAAGGGAATGGCCAGAACCTTATTTTTGATAAGTATCTGTGCTATTTTAAGACTTTTCAAAATATGTACATCCCATTAGCAACCTTATTGTTTGAATAATTACCAGGATGACCAAAACATATTACAACATACATAATGTGTAAATATTGTAAAAAAACTTCAAAAACCTAAAAAAGTAAATTTTTATTTATATTATTCAGGAAAATAGATCATAGTGCCCAGATCTAAAATTTGTGAGTGATTCTGATACCAATTGTTTAGATTATCAAATTTTCCAATTAGGAAAAGAAAACAATCCAAAATATTTTTAAACATTTCTGGAAATTTCTAAAATTCAATACATTTTTTTTAAATGTTAAATAAAAAGGAAAATTTCTTACAGTAGAATTGAGCTAAAACTATGTAAACTTAATTTAAAGAAATCTTACATTATTCGTAAGAAATCCCTGCAGATTGGAAAGAATCGTGAGCTAAGAGCCTCTATTTACAAATTTTTAATTAAGATCAAAAAGGATTCCATTTTATCATGAATAATTTTTACAGAATAAGAAGGAAAAATATTCATAATCAAAAAATAAAATTCCAAAGGAACCTCACTTTTCGGCTCATTAGAGACAAAAATAAGATAATGAAAAAGAGGGAGAAAAAGGGAAAAAGTCAACCAAAAACCAATCTCTCAGTTTTGATTTTTTTTTAAATAATGTATTGAATTTTAGCAATTTTTAGAAATGTTTTTAAATATTTTGGATTGTTTTCTTTTCCTAATTGGAAAATTTAATAATCTAAATGGATTGGTGTCAGAATCACCCACAAATATTTATTCAAATCCGACAAAAATTTTTTGGACCCTATATCAAAATAAGCGTCTGTTTGATTCATATTTAAAAAAACGCTAGTGTATTTTCATGAAATAAAATTTGTTTGAATAAAAAAAATATTTATTTGAATCAACAAAATATTTATTCAAATCAATGAAATATTTGTTTGCCTCTATATCAAAGAAATATGTTGTTTGATATTTGTTTTATACGAGACAAAAAATTACAATAGTTAAAGTTTAATTTAAAACACCCTAGGATATTTTTTATTTTCAAAAATTCGTATTGTTCACATGTATTTATTATTGAAAAAAGGTTTTCAGCGAAATGTATAATAATTTCTGATTTCTTCAAAATCTCTAACTATACAATTAATCAGTAACTAACCAGATAATAATTGTATGATTGAAGATTCTAAAAGTCAGAAATAATTATAATTTCCGCTACAAACACTTTTTTTAATCATAGAGAAAATTAAAATTGAATTAAATAATTAACTAATTTAACAATTATGTTTCTAAAGAAAAAGCTGTCCTAAAATTATTTAATTCAAACTTTATTAATTCCAAACCAAACCAACTTCAAATTTTGCAGTTTCTAAATAAATTTTTTCCAATCACCACTTACATTTTAAAATAATTTGACTTATATTTTGAAGGAAATCGAAAATCATCTTCACATTTCGAAAAAAGCCTTTTTTACTTTTTTCTCCAAACATTAATCAAATTCAGATTGGTCGAATCTGCAATATAAAACTAATTTAACATTTTATTAAAATCAATTCCACGGTCTTTACCAAGTTGAAAATATTTAGCCAACTCTCACCTACACTCGTATAGCCTTCGACAATTGAGTATTGAAATCGACATTTCAATCTGAAAAATAAATTGAATTTCAGAACAGAAGCCAGTGAATAAATCCGAACAAACAAGAGCAAAATATTTTATATAGTAATTGTTAAGTTAATCGACAATAAAAATCCCTTTTTAAATTATTTTATTTGTTGTAACAGAGAATTATTGCTGCGTTTTTAATTACTTCGAAGCTTGAGTGAAATTTCCGTAAAATATCAATTTTATTAATTAATTGACTGCTGAAAGCTTCGTAAAAGCTGTCAGGATTCTTCATCAACAGGTAGTTTTAACAAATGCGAATTTTCCAACATTTGATTATATCAGTATCGACCTCTAGGCGTACCATTCGTAACAATGGGAAATTGGTTTCCAGATTGCAAATAAAATTTAAATTTTCACATCCAAGGCTTCATTTTTAGTTTTTGTGCAATTAATGGATATTTCATAAAAACTTGTTTAAAAATTTTTTAACTTGATATTGCCGGAATCAGAGTCAATCCCCTATCCCATGTCCGTGAAGTTAGCACACCAAAAATTAAATATCCAACTTTCCTTTGATGGTATTGTTTGGATGTCGTTAGGATGCGTTTGCAAGCCAATTTTTTTCGTTTGGACGGTAAAACTCTAAAAGAAATTGATTTTTCAAAATTTGAGTGCTAACTTCACGCTGCGAAACAAATTTTAATTTTTTTTTTAAATTTTCTGTCAATAGTTTGCATGTCGTTAGGGTGCGTTTGGAAACTTACTTTTGACGTTTGGACGATGAAATTGTGTGAGTTATCGAATAAAAAAGTCATGAACACCATACCCGCAAGCGGCGCCTTCTCAAGTAGTAGTGACCTTCTTTGGTCAGCCGTGTCCTTAAATGTAATTTGATGTGTCACCGCAAAAACTGTGGTGCCGAAACTTTCCAAAAATTTTGAAAACGTTCGGATTATCTAAATTTCCGTATATTTTCAAAATTTCTAAGATGTTCAAAATTTCTGAATTGCTCAAAATTTCTAAAATTATCAAAATTATCAAAATTTCTGAATCTTACAAGATGTTCAATTTTCTCAAATTTCCCAAATTTTCTAAAATTTGTAAAATTTTCTAAAATTCGTAAGATTCTCTGATATTTGTAAAATTTTCTAAAATTATAAAATATTCAAAAGCTGCAAACTTATCAAAATTTCTAATATTCTAGAATTTCATGAAATGTTAAAAGTTTCTGAAATCACTCAAATGTCTGAAATAGTTGTTCAACATTTTTTAATTTCCAACGTTATTCAAATTTTTTAAATTATCAAAATTTCTAGAATGTTCCAAATTTTTTAAATTATAAACATTTCTAAAATTTCTGAAATGTTCCAAACATACAATATTGTCAACATTTTGAAAATTATAGAATCATCCAACGTTTCAAAAGTTTCGAAATTTACCAAACTTTCTACATTTCCAAAATGTCTCAAATATCTAAAATTTTCAAAAACTGTTAAAATTGCTAAAATGATCAAGATTTCGAAATTGATCAAAATTTCTAAAATTATCAAAATTATCAAAATTATCAAAATTATCAAAATTATCAAAATT
>CAKNXH010061940.1:6662-29033 GCA_932178445.1 Andricus quercusramuli | reverse complement strand
AGACATGAATTTTTTTTCTTGGCAGGAAATTAATCTTCTTGTTTGAAAATTCATCTTCTTTAGTTGAAAATTCAACTATTTAGTTAAAAATCAATTTTCTCTATTTGAAAATTCAACTACTTCGTTGAAAGTTGAGCTTCTTTTTAAAAATTAATTTTTTTTGAGGATCCATAATTTCATTTGAAAATTCATCTCTTTTATTGAAAATTGAAGTATTGTCTTGAAAACTCATTTCTTCGTGGTTGAAAATTCGTTTTCCAGCCTGAAGATTTAACTATTCTTGATTTAACGTTGACCTTTTTTAAAAAATTTATAATCATTTTTTTGGTTGATGATTTACCATTTTTGTTGAAAATTGGAGGATTTTGTTGCAAATAAGTTTTTTTCGTTGAAAATCAATTTTTCTACTGAAAATTCAACTATTCTTCATTTTTTGATTGAAAATTAATTAATTTCAGTTTGAAATTCAACTATTTGGTTCAAAATTCATCTTTTTAGACATAAATCCGCCTTTTTTGGTAGAAAAGTAATTTTTTTTTTTAATTCATTTTTTGTTAAAAATTCAACTAATTGGTTGAAAATTTATTTTTTGTTAGCTGAAAAATCATATACTGTGTTGAAAGTTGAGCTCCTTTCTTTAAAAAAATTTTGTTGGTTAAAGATTCATCATTTTAGTTGGATGTTGGATTTTTTTTTAGAATTAGTTTTTTTTTTCTCTTTTTTTACCGGAAACTTAACTATTTTATTTTTGCTTTGGAATTAATTTTTCATTTGAACAGGCAAGAATTCGGTGAAAAATTGATATTTTTAGTAATAAATTCGTTTTTTCTAATAGAAAATTAATCTTTTTGTTTTAAATTTCATCTGTTTAGGTTGAAAAATTATTTACTTTGTTGAAAGTTGAATTATATGATAATCTTCTGTATAAAAATATTATTTTTGAGATAATACGAAGTGACTCCACAGAGAAAAAAATGCCTCTCCTTAAAAATCCGAATTAATTTCATTTTATTACACAACTTGTTCATAACAATAACAATTGATGTTGAATGATAACTTCTTGTGTCACGATATAATTTTTGATATGAAAAGAGTCCCCCCTGATAGGAAAATTTTTGTTGTTATCATAGAAAATGCGAAATAAATAAACTTGTTTATAACAATCTAAATTGTTGTTAAATGGCAATATCTTGTGGTTATTGATTATCCTTTATATGAATGGAAATTATTCCGTAGAAAATGAAAAGTTTCTATCTTCAAAATTGCGCTATAAGTGAATTTATTTATAACAATAACAATTCTTGTTTAGTTTTCGGTTATGAAGAATAATCAATTCAATTTAATTCAACGACGAAATCAGTATAAAAAATGCATTCAAATACCCGGAATACTGCTAATGTAATCCATTAATTTTTTTATAACAATTAAACGAAGTAGGTATTAAAAAAGTTAGAAATGTTTTTTTGTCATTTTTCAACTTAAGTAACAAATTGGTGATTTTTTTTATAATCTTCAAAATCGCTTCAGGAATAAGATCTCTGAAAATTTTTGAACACCAATATTTCGTTTCGCTGCACTGTGCAAAATAGATATTAGGGTGATTCATTTTATAAGAAAAAAAAAATTATTTTCGAAGCTGTCAACGCACAGTAAACTAAGTTGTACCTTTTTAGTAAACAAATTTTATTATGAAAAAAATTCAAAACCGGATATGATTGTGCATAATTGAATTAATTTTTTTTATTAAATTCAAATTTATTCAGAAAAAAAAAAATCTCACTCTTCTCGCTCCACTGGGATTTGAACACCAGATCAACTGATATCCGGTCAGGTGCTCTACCAATTGAGCTACAGAGAGATCAGAGAAAGATACTGTTTTTCTGATATGCGCTTATTTAGCAAGGTGTTACACAATCAATATTTTAAATAGGTATCTGTATTATCATCGGAGGTTGTAATTATCGATCCGTTGAGAAATCCAATCTCCACATACTGTGAATAATGGAAATCTACAATATCGGTCAGAGATAAATTCCTCTAATACAGAAAAATTATTCCATCATTACAGACTAGATGGAGATATAAATTAAAATTAATTGAATTCAAATTTATTCAGAAAAAAAGATCTCACTCCTCTCGCTGCACTGGGATTTGAACACCAGATCACCTGATTGCCGGTTAGGAGCTCTGCCAGGATCAAATCCGATTTCAATTTTTTTTTTTTAATAATTTGTTGACTAAAAAAGTACTAATTAGGCAAGTGTGTGTTTAAATTCGAAAATAATCTTTTTAATCACCCTGGTAGATATGCATCGAACGCATGTGTGCGTCCCTTATACGACTGTGATGTTTCCATGTTTCCTTAAATCCTCAGAAAATGAAAATAATTAGGTAATTATATATAATGCGAGAGAAAACTCAGGTGTGTGGCATTAATGTTACGTGTGTCGTGTCAAAAATCTATTTTCCGTGGACTGAATGCACCAATGAGTGACCACATGTTAGACCACCATTCTTTTTTCCTAGACATGGTTTGAAGTATGTAAATTAAACAATTTCCATCAATTATTACTTTTAAAAAATTAACTTTACTTTTGCATATTTCTTAATCATTCATTGTTGTATTCATCCTAAGGGGATTTCCGAATTGTGTAGGGGCAACCTGCCTACAGTGGATAGTGCAACCTACAGTGGATAATCATTAATTAAATAAAATAATGTATGTAAAATAATTAATTTAATTTGATGAATAGTTGAGAAAATATACGTGTTGATAAATAAACCTGAAATTTTTTGATATTTTTGCTCTGAATTAATAATTATCCACTGTAGGTTGCATTATCCACTGTGGGAAGGTTTTCTCTAATTAGTCGAGAGTGTTATAAAAAGCAGAAAAAAATAATTATTATGGTGTTGAAAGCAGGGTGGTCGAAGGGCTAGGAGAACTAGAAAATCAAGGAAAAGTCTGGCCTTTTGAGAAAAAATCTTGCAAAAGTTAATAAATTTTAATTTGATATTTTTTTATTCCGTTTATAAAAAAATCTGTGGTGAAAATGTTACAAGATGAAGATTCCAGTCTGTGAATATTAATGGTCAGAAAAAAATGAAGTTTGCCATGGGAAAATTAGAGAATTTTGGAAATAAAATTTTTTAACCAACCTTATATAATATTCTTGTCACAACTCTTGTCACATTTGAAAATGTATCTCTTTAGGTATAAATTTCATTTTTTTTTCTGAAAATGTAACAACTATATTTTTTTTGAATTAATTTTTCGGTTGAAGGTTCATCTCCTTGTTTAAAAAATAAACTTTTTTGTTGGAAATTCTTTTTTTTAAATTAACTTTTTTAACTAAATATGTAAATTTTTGGTAAAAACTAATCTTCTGGTTTTTTGGTTGAAATTAAATTTTTTAACCTGAAGATTAAACTATACCATTTTTATTCAAAAACCTATCTTTATTAATTAAAAATGTCACTAATAAGTTAAAAATTGATTAATTTTTATTAAATATTTACCTAATTAGTTGAAAGTTGAGCTCTCTTGCTCAAATTTTTTTTGGATGAAGATTCATAATTTAATTTGAAAATTTGACTATTTTGTTGACAATTATTCACTTTATTTTTTTCAAATAAAAATTTATTTTTTCTCATTTTGGTTTAAAGTTTATCTTCTCTAGTTGAAAATTCAACTTTTTGATTGAAAAATTTTCATTTTTGGTAGACAATTAATCTTCTTGGTTGAAATTTTATATTTTTGGTTGAAAAATCAAGTACTTGGTTTAAAGTTGAACTATTCTGTTAGGAATTCATTTTTTTGTTGAAGATTCATCATTTTTTTGGTTTCCTGATTGAAAATAAAATTTTTTCAACTTGAAGAATTAACTATTCTAAATTGTTCAAGAATTTATCTTTTTTGGTTGAAAATTTTTCTTTTTTGTTTGGAAATGGCACTAATTGGTTGAAAATTCATTCATTTTTATTGAAAATTCAACTACTTGGTTGAAGGCTGACCTCCGTTTTTCGAAAATTTTTTTTTCGATGAAGATCCATCATTGGATTTGAAAATTGAACCATTTTGCTGATAACTATTTTTTTAATTAATTTTTTCCACTGAAAATTTATTTATTTTATTTGTGATTGAAAATGTATCTTTTTTGGTTGCATATTCAATTTTTTGGTTAAAAGTTTTCTATTGAAAATTCACCTAATTGCCTGGAAGTTGAGCTTTTTTGTTGAAAATTTATTTGTTTGGTTGAAGATTCATCATTTTATTTGAGAATTCAACTATTTTGTTGACAACTATTGTTTTTTATTCATTTTTAACAGTTATTTAGCTCTTTTATTTTTGCTTGAAAATTGATATTTTTTATTCAAAAATGCAACTATTTGGTTGCAAAATTATTATTTTTTTTTAAATTCACCTAATTGGTTGAAATTTTATCTCTTTCGTCGAAAAGTTATTTTTTAGGTTGAAAATTCATCATTTTTTTTCAATTGGACTTTCCTGTTGACAACTAGTTTTTTTTATTAATTTTCCTAACTGAAAATTTAGCTTTTCGAGTTTTGGATAAGAATTGATCTTTTTTGCTTGAACTTTCAATCATTTGGTTGAAAATTCATCATTTTCGGCTGAAAATTAATCTTTTTGGTTTAGAGTTTATCTTTTCGGTTGAAAATTCAACAACTTGGTTCAAATTTGAACTCATTTGTTAAAAATAAAGAAACTCAAATTTTTCAAATTCTGATCTGAAATTGTTGTATTCCGTTTATCAAAGATTCTATGTTAAAGACATTACAAAATCAAAATGCTGATCTTTGGATATTAATTGTCAGGGAAAATAAAAAATTGTTTAGGCATTAATTAGGGCTAAATCAGGGAAAAGTCAGGGAATTTTGAAAATGAAGTTTTTTGGCCACCCTGGTTGAAAAATCGTAAAGATTCTCATCACCTTCTACTGCTATTAAATTAAAAATGGACTGTATTTCGTTATCAGTACGATCGTCACTAATATACTTATTTATCAGTTAAAATACTCTACTCACAGTATTTAAATAATTTTGAGACAAAAGTCTGTTTATAAGAATTTGAAATTGCGTAGATAGAAATAATCAAATATCCTTATATACGTTACTAAATTTTTGAGACTATTTATAAAAAAATTCAGTAACATTTTTGTCCTAAAAATATTTTTACCTGCTCATTTTTCCAGAAAATACTTACACAGGTTGTCCTCTCAAGGGAGAAGATTAAGCATGAAAATTTAATCTCCTTGGAAGTGGAGGTTGAGAGAACAGAACTTTTTGAATTATATTTACTAATTCAGAGCCCTTGCATACATTTTATGTTTTTTTCAAGTATTAATAAATTAATCTCTACGTTCAAAGATATTTATTTCTATATTTAGGGGAACCTTCCTACAGTGGATCATGCAACCTACAGTGGATAATCATTAACGCAGAGTACAAATAAAAGAAAAATAATTTTAATTTATTTAAACGTATAGTATCTTAAATATTAATCAAATTAATTATTTTATATTTATTCGTATTTTTAATTCATGATTATCCACTGTAGGTTTCATTATTCACTGTCGGGAGGTTTTTTATATTATTGAAAAATCCCGACTCTGAAAGTACTCACATGTCAAAGCTGAGCTGCAAGTTTTTTGAAACTTAAACATTTTTACGTTTTTAGAGCACAAAAAATGTACAGTGTAATGAGAGATTGTACAGAAAAATTTTCTTTTTCTTTTCAGTGCTAACTATGTCTAGTCTTCTACATTGAACAAAAGACAGAACAAAATTTGTAATCAATCATTTTTTAGCAAAATATTGTAAATCTGAATCCAACATTGAAAAGAAATGTAGGAACCAAAACAAAAATATATAACCTAATGAATTGTTATAATTATTATAAATTAATTATTCATTTATATGATGTTGATTTTGACTAGAGTAAAATAAGCTCTAAAAAGGATGAGGATTGAAATACAATGTACAGTTAATTATAATTATAAATATAATTTACAATTGACCAATTTCTTATAAAATCGGGCAATCATGCCCTGGTTATGTCACAGAATTATTTTTTTGCAAAAAAAAAAATTTCATGAACTTTGGACTACTTGAATATTTAAGTCAATCATGAAAAAAATGACCAAGATTTTCTTTAAAAAGTTGTAATTTGGGCGCAAGTTGACATTAATTTTTTCGCTGCAGCTTGTAGCAGAATCAAATTTTTAAAAATATTTTTTTCATTTTCCTGAAAGAAGTATGAACAATTTTTTGAATTATTAAAATTGGGTACATTTTTTGAAAAAAATGAAAAGTAAATTTTCTCAAAAAGCGCGCCTCTAATTTTTTTTAGATTCATAATCTTAATCTTATCCTAAAGTTACGAATCCAATTGTGTTAACTTTTTTCCAAGATACAACTTATTCAAGGAAATTTTCGTTACTCTATTAATAATCCACCTAAATATGCAAGTAGTCCTGGTTTCATGAAAAAAAATTCTTTGTTAAAAAATAAAAGACGCATGTCTCATATTTTATCTAGGCGAACAATAAGGGGAACTTACACACTTCGGATTTTTTTTCATAATTCTTCTAGTAATAGGTAATTATCAAACTTGTGATATACAAAAATAACAAGATGCGCTTTTCAGTCGATCTCAAGAAAAATAACATTTAAAAAATCGACACATGTTACATGGACCGCAATGCGGGGCCCACAGTCTCGGTTCGATTCCTGCTGCTGGTATTTTTTTCCAATTTTTTTTATTACAAATGAAAATTAAATTTATTTAAATCAAGCCAAAATATTTATTTTTATTTCATTTTGGTTATTGTCATTTCCAGGTGAGATGAAAACAAAATATATGATTACAGAATATTGAGAATTGGAATAAAATAATCAATAAGGGGCTGTTCAAAAAATTGTATAGTAAATGTACGTAACTTTAACATTAGCCTGCAAGGTGACCACCCTAAAAGCGTTACGTATTTATTAAGCGGCCCTTAAAAGACATTTTTTATTATTAATTTAATTTTTATATTTTTAAATTGGAATAATGTTCATCAACAAAAAATTACATAAGGAATTTTTTTCATATAAAAAAAAAATTTCTCAATGCAGGAATCGAGCCCGGGCGTTTCGGTTACAAACTCGAAAGGCGGACCCACCAGCTCTAAAGGTGTTCGCACAAGAAAATCCGTTGCAGTGCGCTGGAGACGTCTGACGGACGTGCCGTCCGCGCTCAAGCACATTACGCCAACCAATCACGTGCAACCTGCCGTGCTGCTACGATCCGTATCAGCATTTACGCAAGCGCGTTGCGAATTAGTGTAAGTAGCGACACACTTGTGTGCGTCGCCGCTCGGACCGCAGCAGCACGACAGGTTGCACGCGATTGGTTGGCGTTAGAGTTCGAGCGCGGACGGCACGTCCGTGAGAATTCTCCAACGCACTGCAACGGATTTTCTTCAGCGAACACCTTAACCAGGAGTTGAAAGACTCTCGTCGCGGTCTTTGCAGCCTGCGTGGATTTTTTATAAGCCATTTTTTCGAGAATTACTGAAAATCGCATCTCATTACTTTGGAATATTGCAAGTTTGATAATTACCTATTACTGGGAGGAGCATGAATAAAAAAAAAATTATGCATGTATAGTAGTAAGTCCCACCTCTCACGCGGGAGACCGGGGTTCGATTCCCCGCCGGAGAAATCGGTCAATTAGTCTTTTTTGCTATTTCTGGTGGAGAAAGAACCCGATATTATCACGTGATGTATGTATAGATGCGTACTTAGGTAGCAATACTATCACTGTGTATGTTAGACAATTGTGAATATTTTTTAATAGGTTTATAAAGCGTTGGTGATTTTCCTCCTGGTTAATTTGGAGAGTTGAAGTAAAACTAAAAAAAAAGAGTGTTCGAGGATAGTATACATACGAATTTCATGTGTAAATGTGAGAAAGGTGTGCCTGTATCTGTAAATGAAATGAATTTTAGATGAGTATGACCAGAAATCACAACTGTTTACTACTATTTATATGTTATACGATAAAACACTATCTAGTAAGTTGTATACTTAAATTGGCACTACGAAGTACGTATAAATAGCGTATAAAACTATCACATTGTACATACTGTTGTATTTAATCCGATCAAGCCACTGTCACTGATATAAACGATTGTCATACACACTTCGCTCGCATTCCCTATCAAATAAACTCATTCGCTGACGAATTCGTTTGAAAGTTCGGATGTGAAGTGATTTGGAAACAAAACTGTTTTTTCATTTAGAAACCTGCCACTTCTCTTCCGTCCTGATAAAGAAACTATACAACTGCATTTTTATGAAAAATAAATTTTTTATATCGTTGGGTTCGTCATGAAAAGAATAATTCAACTATTTTAAATATCATTAAAAATTGTGATGAAATCTCGAGATAATCAGGCCTTGATTGGCATATCCCTAACTAGTTAAACTCGGGAGGCGGTTTTTTGCAGTTTTCATCTCCCCTGACGAAACGTCCAGGCAAATTTGAGTACTTCTAATAAATTCGAATGTAGCCACGGGTTTGGGTGTGAAGTGATTTTGAAACTACAACTGTTTTTTTATTCAGAGACCTGCCACTATTCTCTTGTCCTAAAGAGGAAACTATATGAGTACAATTTTGATCAAAAATGAGTTTTTTTATATTGTTAGACTTGTTATGAAATGAGGAATTAACTTTTGCTAATCATAATTCAAAATCGTAATATATCTCGAGATAATTAGGCCTTGATTAGCATATTCCTAACAGGTTGAATTCGGGAGGCGGTTTCCTGCAGTTTACCTCTCCCCTGGCCAAACGTCCAGGCAAATGTGAGTACTTCAAATAAAGTCGGATGTAGCCGCGGGTTAGGATGTTAAGTGATTTGGAAAAAAAAATAATTTTTTTTGAAGACCTGCCACTATTCTTCCGTCCGAATGAAGAAACTATACAACTGAATTTTTATCAAAAATTAATTTTTTATATTGTTCGGTTCGTTTTGAAAAAAAATAATTTAACTATAAAAATCGTTATTAAAAATTGAAGTTGAATCTCAAGATAACGAGGACCTAATTAGCATATATACAACCAGCTGAACTCGGTAAGCAGTTTCCTACAATTTTCCTCTCTTCTGGCCAAATGTGCAGGCAAATGTAAGAACTTCTTATGAAGTATGATGTTGCCGCGGATTTGAATGTGAAATGATTCAAGAACTGAAACTGTTTTTGACTCAGCGACCTGCCACTACTCTGTCGTCGTGATGAAGAAACTATACAACTACATTTTTATCAAAAATGAATTTTTTATATCGGTGGATTTATGAAAAGAATACTTTAACTTTTCCAATCATTATAAAAAATTGTAATTAAATCTCGAGACATTTAGGTCTTGATTAATATATCTAAGACCCGCTGAACTTGGGAAGCGGTTTTCTGCAGTTTTCCTCTCCCCTGGCCAAACATCCGAGAAAATTGGAGTACTTCTAATAAAATCGGATGTAGGTATTGATCAGTATATCCACAATGATCTTCCAGAATTCTTGATGAAGAAACAATACATCTGCACAAAAGTGTAGCTTATCTACACAAATTCCAGAACTTGAGACAATCTAAGTTCTCGGACCCTAATAAAAACACATCTAAGCAGATGGATTTTTTTTCTTCACATGGATTCGAGGGTAACTTTGAACCACCTATCCTTGTAAAAAAGCTTTTTTCCAAGGAGGGGCAGTTAGGGAAAGTGATCGGAAATTATGGGAAGGGAAGTGGAAATGCAAGGGAGGTGATGGAAGGGGAAGTACGGGAAATAAGGGTTGGGGAAGTAGAGGAAGTAAAGGGAAATTATGAGGAGGGAAGTGAGGAAAAGTGAAGAAAGAGAAAGTAGGAGGAGTGAGGAGGAATAAAGGAAGGAGGAGTAGGGGAAATGAAGAAAGGGGAAGTGAAGGAAATGAGGGAGAACGAGGCATGGGTAATGAAAAGAAGTAAGGGAAATTAGGGGAGAGAAAGTGAAGGGAAATGAGAGGAGGGGGAGCAGAAGGAGTGAGGGAGAATAACCGAAGTAGAAGTAGATGAAGTGAGGAGAAATTAGAAAAGAAAAAGTGAAAAAGTAGGGGAAGAAGGAGAAATGAGGGGGAGGGGAAGTAGGAAAAATAACAAGAGGGCGTAGGAGAGATAAGGGGAAACGAGGAAATGGAAAGGAGGGGAAGTGTGAGTAAATAAGGAGAAGAGTAATAGGACAGGGGGGGAATGAGGAAAAAGAAAGAGCGGAATTAAGAGGTGCTGTATAATAATAGAGGGCAACTCGAAGAATTCTGGGATATGAGGGAACGGGTAGTAGGATAAATGAGTGAAATGTGGGGAGGAAAAGTGGGGGAAGTGACGCAATGGGAAGTAGGAGAAATGACGGAAATCTTTTTTAATTTTGTAAAATTTATATTTTTAATATGAACATAATTGATATTTTATCAAAACTGTTTCTTTGTGCGGGCAATCTGAGTTGCTGCACCACTGAGGTAACTTTGAAAATTTATTTATCGCGATTATCTGAAGTTTGTCACTAATGATTTCTCAATTTCTAAAAACAAAATTCTCATAAATTCAAGAAAACAGAATATCTTATATCCATTTCATAAGGTGTGAAGATGACTCAAATAAAAATAAAATCAATAAATTTAGTTATCTTTTGTCAACAAGTGAAGTAATCTTCTGGTCTCGGTAGGCAGTTTTTTCCGTGAAGAAATAGAAGTAAATAGAAATAGAAGTGGAAACTTGAATTAAGAAGATTGATGGTAGGTAAAATTCGTAATCTTTATTAATAAATAAACAAACTGAAAACATCCACTAAAAGGCATATTTACGCCAAGTGGCAATGCATCAAGTTTTCGACAACAATGTATGCGGAATCTCCAGACTACACCTTTTTAAGAAAAAAATCACCAGTTACTTGTAACATTTTGATCCCACTTCAGATCACAAACAATATTATATTATACAAAGTTTCACATTTTTTTATTATATCAATGGCGTGAAGGATTTTCATTTATATTTATTGTTCTAAATATCTGTGAGATTGATGAACGGGTTCCTAATGGAGCATCCTGGATTTCTTCCTTAGTCATTTCATTAACCACGCCGCTGTACATGTTTATTTTTACACGTTTAATTCTGCCAGTTCTTCTTGTATATAGTCCACGAAGTGTTCTGGCTTTCTTCACTATAATTGCAAATACGTCACCATTGGACATTAATAATACACTTTGTTCTTCGGTTGGCACAGGCCTGAGGACCTGAAATCTTCCTTTCACTTCAATTGATTTATCGGGAGGAAAAGTATATCTTCGAATTTTGAACAGTCGGTTCGGATTCGTTTTGGGTATGATCCAAATAAATCTAAGTTCTTCAAGTGTGTAATGAAATATGCCCAAAGAAGATGGCCTGGGATGAGGAGACCTGGACTTGGCACGAAGAGAAGACTCGGCAGGTGGTGGAGGAGATCCGACCGGAGACCGCTGAGAATTCGGTTCAGCAGGAGAAGGACACCTCGCAGGAGAACGATGTCTGTCAGCCGAATAAGAAGTTCCGGAACGTGGAAAATACGGAATAGGGGCACCATTTGGTAAGCACTCGAACTGTGAACTCAAATCTGAAACAAAAAACAGATGATTGAATTTTGTTAGTCTAGATCACGGTATCATAGAAAAAGGCTTAAGAAACGTTGCAGGTAATGGGTGTTACGAGGTATATCGTCTAGCTGGGTATAAATGAAGGGGTAAACGCGCCATGAGGTTAAATTGCTGTTTGAACAATGTTTAAATGTCGACGGAATGATCATTTATCAGGATATTATCATTTCGTTGAATTAGATAAGAAGCAAAATGGACACAAGTAGGTGTTTCTGCTATTTAGAGAAGCATAGCGGAAAATGCGGAGCAAGAAAACCTTGCTGTTCGAATGATTGTCCAAAATTTCACAATAAATTATTGCATAAAATTATCGAAAATACGACTTCTATGGAATCAACAAATTGCACTGAAGAGAGATCGATTGAAGCCATTTTTAAAATGTTGCCTGTTCGCCTGCGTGGAACACTAGGAGAAGTAGAAACTGTCGCGTTTTTGGACGATGGAAGTACAGGATCTCTACTGGATACAGGCTTGGCAAAAAATATAGGGCGATTTGGAACCGATGATTTCATCAACATAAGTACTATGCTGACCGTACATGACCTAGGCCTAACAGAACAATGTTGGGACGTGGAGAACTCAAAGAAGAAATTTCCATATGTGGGACAGGTGAACTTGGCAGCAGACGAACACGAGAAGCCAATGATTTGAATAGGACAGGCACACGCAGCTATAATCGTTTCAAGACAAATTTTTCAGCACATAAGAATGCCCCTTTTTTATCGAAGATAGATCTGAGTTGGACCGTCCATGGGCCAATTAAACCAGAGCAGAATTTGCTGCAAAAATTTTCAATTCATTCAAAAATGACTGACAAAGTCGAATCTGTTGCTGCCGCAGTTGCAACCCTGAAGAAGGCTGCCGCACCCAAGGTGAAGAAGCTCAAAGCCAAACCAACTCATCCACCAACTGCTGATATGGTGAATGCCGCCATCAAGGAACTTATCGAAAGAAACGGATCTTCCCTTCAGGCCATCAAAAAGTACGTTGCTGCAACGTATAAACTTGATGCCGATAAGTTGGCTCCTTTCATCAAGAAGGACTTGAAGAGTGCCGTCGCCAGTGGTAAATTGGAGCAGCCCAAGGATAAAGGTGCTTCAGGATCTTTCAAGCTCGCCGTGAAAGACAGCAAACCCAAAGCAGCTAAGTCTGCTACGTCAAAGGTTACCAAGAAACCAGCAGCCAAAGCTGCAAAGAAGCCAGCTGCCGAAAAGAAGGCCGCCCTGAAAGCAAAGAAGGCTGTAGCTGAAAAGAAGAAGACGGCAACCAAGGTTGCTGCTAAACCACCCAAGGAAAAATCCACCGCTGCTAAGCCTAAGGCCGCCAAGCCTGCTCCCAAGAAAGTAGCAAAGGCCGCTTCTCCAGTGAAGAAGGCTGCTCCTAAAGCAAAGAAGCCAGCAGCGAAGGAGGTTGCAAAGAAGTAACGAGAGAATTTTCGTTTGATATTTCTAAGCGCCCTGTTTAATAACATTTCAAGAGAACAGTCTTCAAGAGGGGGTCAAAAAGCATTTTTCTGTCGAGAATTTCGGGGTAGCGATAGTTGGAGAGAGAAAATCGACCAGCTTGAACGAAAGGAGAGCGATACAGATAGCTTTAACAACAATCAAGAAGCTTGAAGAAAGGTTAACTTGCCGTGGAAGTCTGAGGATTCACTAGCTTCCTAAGGATGAACAATTGGGAAATATCTAAGGAGGGGAATTCCAGAAGCCCATTCAAAAAGAGTATGCAGTGGAGGTCGATCCGTCAGAACTTGTCGATAAGAAAAAAGTGTGCTTTCGCTACACTTTGGAGTCACCAATCCCAACAAACCCGGAAAGATAAGAATGGTCTTCGATGCAGCTGCAAAAGTTAGTCGAAAATCCTGGACCAGATCAGCTTACCTCCTTATTTGGAATTATAGTAAAGTTTCGACAATATCCGATTGGTTTTGCTGCTGACATTCGGGAAATGTTTAATCCGATGAAAATTGCAGAAGAGGATAGCTACGCGTAATGCTTCCTCTGGTGAAATCTCGATACGAAAATGCCAAGTAAACTTTATCGGATAACAGCAATAATTTTTGGAATGGCTTCTTCTCCGTTCCTGACTTAATTTATAAAAAACCATAATGCTGAAAAGTTTCAGGAGAACTGTCCAGATGCTGGGAGAACCATCATCAATAATCATTACATCGATCATTATATTCAGAAAGCAGCACGTCCAACAGCAATGAAGTATTGAGAAATATTCCAAAGAATCTACTAGCTGAACATTCACTGATGGATAAGAAATCAACTGAGCAGCGAACACTGGGAATGATTTGGGACACACATTTAGATTGTCTTATCTTCTCTATGAACTTTGGCAGGATAGACAAACCTCTGATAGAAATTACTCGAGTGCCTACAAAGCGGAAATTTTTGAAGGTTACCATGTCTGCTTCCGACCCTATGAGATTTTTATTGCCAAAAGAAGAGAGTTAGCGTTCTGGTATAAGATGGGATGATTTTATCATAGCACAGATGTTCAAAAAGTGGAAACAATGGCTGTTTGAATTTGAGCAAGCAAACAAGGTTCACACGTATTAATAATTTGGTGATGAAAATAGCACTTTTCTAATATGAGTAAAAATAATTGTTATAAATATATTCAATAGAAGGGGCGTCGATTTGCGAACCATTTTAAATTTATTATTTATATATATTGTGCTAAAGAAGCAAAAAGCTGAACAGTGTAATTCCTAAAAGCACGACATTTCAAATCTGAATAATATTAAGTACTATGAGTTATGAATGTATTTTATTATTATATTCACCAATAGAATTGAGGATTACCGCCACTAATAGGACGATAGTAGGAACAATCCTCATTTTATATAATCAGAGGGAAAACTGATTTATCAGATAGAGTACTTCATTAAATTTTATAGTAGATGCGTCCGTTATCAGATGGATAATAAGCGCCAAGGTTATCATTCCCAGATATTTACATTTGATTACAGTTAGTTTGAAGAACAAAATTTATTACTGAAATCGTTAAAACTGATATCACAATTTACGTCATCTTTTACGTTTTAGCGAAATCCATCGTTTACATGGAAAAATGATTTAGTATCTACTATATATAACGGCCCATTCAAAGCTTTAAAAAACTAATATAAATTCTATAAAATATTTTAAAGGATTATTTCTTTCATATAGGGTCAAACAAATTTTTGATTGATTAAATATTTGTTTGGTTCAATCAAATTTTATTTGAATGAAACAAATTCTAGCTTAGATACAGTGTCAATTAAATGTTTGATTCAAATTTCAAACAAACACTTTTTCGACCTTTTGACCCTTTTGAATTGAAACATTCAGCTTTAGAATCTTCTTTTTTTTAAATTTAAGGAAATCTTTTGAAATGTTTGGAAATAATTTTGAATTTTGTCTCAAAGTTCATTTTGCAAAACATAAAATCATAAAAAATTTTCCCATAAATCTTAAGAAAATTTCTTTCTTAAGGCCACGTGATGAGTGGTTCACGTGATCAGATTCCTACCTTACCAGCAATTTTATAATTTCCTAACTCATTTTCACACGAAGCGCCTAACAATCTAACAAAGGTGGGTCTCGTCCTGAATTTTTATAATTATGAAAAAATTTCTTTTTTGTAAATAAATGCAAAAAAGTTTAGAAATTATAGTGTGTTCAAAAATGTGAAGAACAAAATTATGACCAATATTAAACAATCAATTACAATTCAAATGTTTTCTTATATCAATAGTGTTTAGAAACATTTAGGAATAAATGTTATGATGAAGTGAAATCTCAAATCTTTATTAACAGATAAACAACCTGAAATTGTCTTATTCCTAATTCAAAGCGTTCAGAACTGAATAATTTTATTTTGAATGCAAGAATCTCGAAATTGAATGATTTCAGAAAAAAAATTTAAAAGAGGACGAAATCAAAACGTTCAAAGTTGAATATTTCCCGATTAGGATTTTCAAAAATAGATCATTTAGAACTCAGAGAAATGAGAATTGCCTTGGCTTGATATATATATATATATATATATATATATATATATATATCTAAAGGAAGAACGCCGTTGGGGGGGGGGAGGGGTTGAAATATTTTTTTACAATAAAGTACAGTTAAGTGCGGCCCCTAATTAATCGAGGGTGAACTTTCCATGGAAAATCCGTAATGAAAGTCACGAACTAGTAGCTAGGTCTCGGATATGAGATAAATTCTTCGGATATTGATGTTTTTTCGTAAATAATCTGCGAACTTTAAGAAAGAATTGACGAACACGATGTGACAATTCTAAAACGGTTCATCACTTTTTTTTTACGTGAATAATTACAAGAATATTACGAGTCTTTGGGAGAAGATTCTCCGAGCACTCACGAGCTTCTCCGACAAATCTGGGAACTGGAAAGTAGGTTCGCCTGTACGTGGCCCCCACACACGCTCGCCGAAACGCGCGTTGCGTGTGTGCGCTCGTATGTGTGCTTCGAGCTCGTCAGGTGAGTGGCTAGAAGTTTCATAATACCTATGTTGTTTGGTCTCGATGGCTGTGCGTGTTTACGCAATCCTGGTTTAAGTTTAGAAACTGGTGAGTCAGCAGTCTTGGAAGGTTCGAATCTTCTGAGATGCGAAGTTATAAATTAATATGAATTAAATTACACAAATAAAATGTTTCCTCTTTCTATTTCAGTCTGAAATTTTCAGGAATTGTTCGTAGGAAATTCGAACTGTTCGTAAAAAAGCTTCGAAATTTATCAATACATTTCTTATGAAAATAAGGATGTAATGTTTCATTTTTTTATCTTGTATCCGAGACCTAGCTACAAGTTCGTGACTTTTTATGTATACATTTTTTCCGAGAGATCTGAGATAAGAAAAATGTTTTCCAAGTCAATAGTAAATCCACATATATTACCGCAAATGTCAGGATATTTGTTTGCGATCATTTATCCTGGCTTCGAAAAAGTTGAAAAAATTTATTCACATGCTTGTCACACGTGCTCGTCACTCGTCCTTTCCGTGACATAAAATTTATGGTGTGGGGTCGACATAAAATAACATTTTTATGCTCGCATTACGGGAGGTGATCGTTGTCCGCCATCAAGGAGCAAACACGCGATATGAAATAAAGTAAAAACTTTTGAAAGTAGCAATGGGTGCGTAAAATTCTTGCTGCGGTGACCAAGGTTGAAATAAAAACTGCGTTTAGACATACATATGTTTATTGGGCTATATAAAATGAAATGAATGTCTGTATGGAAACTGCTGAAGTTCACAAAATGACATATGCATATACTATATTATCACGCAAAACAGTTATACTATTTCTACTCAAATTTTATTTTTCTGTGAAATATGTTTTTTCTTATTTCTATAGAAAATTGAAATTATAGATTGCGTTAAGAGATTAGTTATAAAAATTAATTTTTTTGAAGATATTTTGTGACGATTTACGATGTAGGGGAAGGGGTTAACGTAGGATGAGATCTCGCACATAAACAATATAGATGTGAATAAAATTTTCTTGAAATAATGGAGAAAATAAATATTAGTGAGTTTTTTTACAAGTATATAAATACAGACTTCAGAATTCATCTCTTTTGGTTAAAAATTCTACTAGTAGAACTTTTATTTTGTATAAGATTAATCAGAAAAATGATGAAAAAAAAAATTGCAACTTTGAGTACGAATCAACAAAATTTCGTTTTTTCGACATTTTTCAAAATAATATATTTTGCGAAAAAAAATCTCTTACTTTCTTCCGTTTAAAGTTATTTATACTAATAAACTTGATCCAAAAAGAAAATTGAAAAAAACAACTTCGCACACAAAAAATTTTTTAAATATTGAATCGGCTGGCCCATTAGTGAGAAATTATTTTCTTGGTATGCATGTTTCAAATTTTTCTGAGCAATAGCATTTGAGGTACGACTCTGCAAATATGTCAATTTTGTTAAAAAATTATTTGTCCGTAACGCTGTAAATTGCAAACGGCTTACAAGCTTTATTTTTGCTCAGAGATGCTAAAAATGATTTTACAAATTTTTATTTCTAATTAATAATGGAATTTAAAAACAAAAAGTACAAACAAAAACTGACCAGTTTTTCGAAAAGATAACCAAGATATTCGTAATTAGGGGAATTTTCATAATTTTTTTTATTATCATAATTTAAAAGAGATAGGAACAAACCAAGCTTGTGGCGCCCACTGTACCTAGACATTGCAATTTTTTCCGTTAAAGTAGAAAACTGTAGAGAGTAGATGCATGACATCCAAAACTCAAAATAAAAATTCCGAAAAATCTAATCACGAAATAGAATATTGAAAATATGTAATATAAGTTATTAAAATAATTGAATATTCCATACAATTGTTTCACAAGTTTTCTTAATAAATATATTCAACAAGTTGTAGAAACAAATGGATGAATTAACTAGATTTTTAATTTTGAATAAATTGATTTGAATGAACGAATGATGTCTATAAATTGAATAAAATACTATAATCAAATTATTATCAATAAAATCAAAATTTCACTCATTTGAGTGATTTTATTCAGTTTATCGATTTCGTTGATATTGTTGATTTTTTTAGCGTTTTAATTTTATTTAAGTTTTTCATTGCTTTACTATATCAATAATTATGTTATTTTATTGTTTTTCGTGATTTATTTGATTTAAAAAAAATAGAATCGAATAAATCAATAAATTGAATAAAATCAATAAAATAAGTAAAATTTGGTTTCTATTGATTTTATTGATGTTGTTTATTTTATTGATTTTGTTGATAATAAATTGCTTTTATTTATTTTAGTGATTTCATTCAATTTATTGATCTTATTAATTTATTTGATTCTTTTTTTTTAATACAAAAAATCAATAAAATCACTGCACACAATAAAATAATTATCAATATACTCAAAGAAAAGAACAACATCAATAAAATCAATAAAATCAAAACAATCAACAATATCAATGAAATCAATAAATTGAATAAAATCACTTAATTCACTAAAATCAGTAAAATTTTGATTTTATTGATAATAATTTGATTTTAGTATTTTATTTAATTGACTGACTTCATTGAATCATTTCATTGTATTTTTTAATAAAAAGACGAATATTTGCAATAAAAAAATGAATAAATTGAACAATATCAATAGAATAGAATACATAATCAATAAAATAAAATAAATAAATCAAAACAATAAAATGCAATTTATTTATTTTATTGATTCATTTGATTATATTTTTTAATAAGAAATCGAACATTTATTCTGATTTTCTTTATTTTATTAAAAAATACAATGAAATGAATTAATAAAATCAATAAATTGAATAAAATCACTGAAAACAATAAAATCAAATTATTATCAATAAAATAAAATGAATGAACAACACCAATAAAATCAATTAAATCAATACAATAAAAAAATCTATAATATCAATAAAATCAATGAATTGAATAAAATCACTAAAATCAGTACAATGCAATTAAATAAATCAACAAAATCAATAAAATTGAATGAAATCACTGAAATCAAATCAATTTATTATCAATAAAATGAACAACATCAATAACATTAACCAAATCAATCAAATAAAATGTATACTGATTTCACTGATTTCATTGATTTTATTGATTTTATTTATTTCATTCATTTTATCCGTTTTATTCCTTTTATTAATTTTATTGACCATCGGCCATACCACGCTGAAAAAAACAGTTCTCGTTAGATCACTGAAGTTAAGCAGTGTTGGGCGCGGTTAGTACTTGGATGGGTGACCATTCGGGAATAATACTACTGCGTGCTGTTGGCGTCCTGGCTGTGGTGAGCCCACACTTGTAGTTCTTTACTACAAGAAACTCAGCAAAAGGCGCCGTCACACAGTGGGACCAGACGCATATTTTTCGTTCAAAAAAGTCTACAGACTTCAATTTTACCCCGATTTGCGAGCACTAAATTTTAAAGAGTGCCTTGGTTATAGATTTTCGAATTCTCATTTGTTTATTGCTTGTATGTTTACTCAAAGTATGATAAAATCGACATTTTTCACATAATTATTATTTACTCTTCAATGACGGTTTGCGTATAATGAAAATCATTTTAAGTCAACGTAAGAGTACTCCCAGAATACAAATAATTTTATTATTTTATGTTTTAATCATTATAAACAAATTAAGTTAACAAATAGCCAAATATCGTAATTGTGGTTGAAAATCATTTGTTCTTAGCCAAAAATGCTCTAAATTATTGTAAGAGTGATTGTTAGTCAGAATATCCATAAATTATTAACAATTATAATTTTTATAAACAATTTTTTGCACAAATTTGGGAATTGTGGTTTTTTAATTGCGGTTTCCCTTTTATCATCTGAATTAATGCAGATATTCTTAAAAATAATATATGTTTAATTATATTGGTGAAAATACAACAATGGGTCACTGCCAAAAAGTTAGAGTGGAATAGTGTAACAACGGCGTGAAGTGTGAAGGAAGCTGACTGACAGCTGATGGCGCTGATAGCTTGACCCTATTGAATCGTACTACAAAAATGCACTGTCGGTCAAAGTCGTCTCTGTTTCAGCGGGAATTATAAATTTGAATAAAAATTGAATTTGTGATTTTCTTGTTTATTAACAAGTCCGAATGATTGGCGAATACAACAGTATCACTGCAATTTATATAAAAAATAAATTTGTTCTTAGAATAATACGTAGTCTCGGAAGAGGAAAAGTGTACAAGTGTTAAAAAGATGCAGCTGTGAACTCGCTGAAATAATCGATATTAATATAATTCATATAAAATTATATAATAATATAATTCATGTAAAATCATAATTTTATAGGAATTTTTAAATTATTATAATTTATTTATTATATTTTTACTAACTAATTTATTTAATTATGTTATTGCTTCACTCGACTGCTATTTGTATCTCACTCTTGTTTACTCGCTGCACAATATTTTGCAAAACGTAAGTGACTGTAATTAGACTACGGGCACAAATTTATGAGTACCCTTGTATATTCCAAATGAGCTCAGAGTGAGAGGTCGTAAACACCCTTTGCTTCTGCACAGGGGCTTACGTTTATAAATAGCCACTACCACCCGTCATTTACTAAATAACCAAATAGCCGCCAAACAGGGACATGATTAAAAACATGTCGGTAAGGTAGGATTCCACTGCATATAAGATAGCCTTAAGGGCATGTGACACTTATTCGATTTCTACTTTACCGACATATTTTTAACATACGAATTCCACACGAAATGAGATATTGACCTGAAATTTTGGGAAAATAAAGAAAAGGGACTGAGGAACGTTTATATTTACTAATAAATTTTCACAGATACAAAAAAAAAAAAAAAATTTTTAATTTTTTTTTTCTATTTGTAAAAATGTATTAGTACATAAACGTTTCTTAGACCCTTTTCTTTATTTTTCAAAACTTTAAGCTCGATATCTCATTTCGTGTGGAATTGGTATGATGCAAAAAAAATATCGGTAAGGTAGGAATCGGGTAAGTGTCGCATGTCCTTAAGGGAGATACTCTTGCAAGAACTCTAAGGTTCACAGTTTCACAGTTTTATCAAAATATTTGTTTTTCTTTTTTACAATTATTCGATGATTACCTGCGAATTCTCAAAAATTGACATATTTTTTTTTTCAAAATGCATTATTTTCTGCACGAATGAAGGTATTCGGGATTTCCTTTTCTCTTATTTCCCGTGGGATTCTTCCCCTTTCAATCAATCTCAAAACAATATTTTAAATTACAAAAAAGAAAAGAAATATCTAAAATTCTTGAAAGTGGAGGTTTTCGAGTAACTCACGTTTTAAAATTATTAAAGTACTTAAATATTAAAATAAAAAATAAAATTAAAATATGAATAAATATAAAATTATTATGATATAATAAAAAATAATATGAAATTGAAATTAAAAATTCAATAAAATTCAAATTCCAATTGAAATAATAAAATTATAAAAATATTTTGCTATTTTTAAGCATTTAAATTTCATTTTTTAATGTAATCAACTGTTAATGTCACATTTTTTTACTTTTTTCAGACATTCGATAAAGATCCACTATTGCTTTTGTTATTAACAATGTTATAGACAAATTTTTCTCGTTAAATGCATTTGTAAACTAAAAGTTTAATTTTATATTTTTGATGTTATGGTTTTGACCAGATAAATTGTAATAATAATTTTGATGTTGATTGTTTTTTTGTCTACTGGTCTAAATCAATATTTTTCAATATTGATCTATTTTCTAAATTGTGAAAAAATTGCTCTCCAGCTCAGCTGGGAACCGAACCCAGGTCTTCCATATTGCCGGTCTGGTGCTCTACCCACTAAGCTACTGAGAGACGAGAGAAATTTCTTCTCAATCCCTACGAGTTGAATTCCGACGTCATTCCTTAACTTGTAAGATTTTATTTTCCAACATTCGAATGTTTTATATTGTTGATGTTATGGTTTTGACCAGATAAATTGTATTAATAATTTTGATGTTGATTGTTTTTTTGTCTACTGGTCTAAATCAATATTTTTCAATATTGATTTATTTTCTAAATTGTGAAAAATTGCAAAAAAAAAAATAAAACATTCGAATGTTGGAAAATAAAATCTTACAAGTTAAGGAAT
>CAKNXH010061939.1:211860-231525 GCA_932178445.1 Andricus quercusramuli | reverse complement strand
GCATAAGAATGAGAACAAAAATCTGGAAATCCTGCGCAGTCCTGGATTCATTGTAAACAAATTTTTGAAAAATGAGTAAAATATTATTATAAAATTCAGTAGAAAGCATTACAGCAATCCTTGAAAAACGAAATTCCTTTGAAGTCATCTAAATCAATTTAAAACATTCACGCGCATTGAGTGCAGTTCATAAACCCGAAAAGAAAATCGTTTATCAATTTTCAGAGGTTGACTGAATTGAATAATAATATTGATTTCAATTTGGAATATAACGAATATCAGAGACGGCCCAAAAAGTAGAATAACTCTTTACATATAATCAATGGGATCATCCAAAAAATTTTGTTTGTTATATAGTTGAGCTTTTTATAAACTTCGACTCCCAAAGAATTTAAAAGTGAAATTAAAATTTAATTTCGTTTATTTAATAATTTATAATAATTTATTGAAAAGTGACAAAATATCAACCGGAAATATCAATGTTTGAAACGGAACATGTGGCGTCCTCATGGCTTGAAACACATGATGTGATGCCACGCGCCATCAAAGCTAAAGAAAATACATGGTCGGTTTGATAACAAAAAAATCGAAATAATTAATCATCTACGCTCTTTAGCTAAAAGGGTTTATTTTTACGGAGTATCAGTATACCTGGATATGCTAAAGCCAGTTTGGATAATTTTCCAGTAGTGACTACACTTATGATAAGCGATTTATTTGCCAAGTGCACCAATTTCAATGTTGCTGAGACTTAAGGTTTAAAAGCGCAAAAAAAGTTATTTGGTATGAATGACGTTGAACCTCCGAAAAATTTATTTTAATTTACTTAATTTATTAATTTAGAATTATAATTCCTTCAGGCTAATCGTAACATATATGCAATATCGCATCCAGAAAACCTAATCTCACTTTTTTTTATAGATGCTTTTATCAAATTCTATAAATACTTTTATAAATACGTCTATAAAATTGTTATGAAATTGATAATGACTTTTATAAATACTTTATTTTATAATACTTGTTGCGTGAATAAACAATCTGATTCTGCCAGGTATAGCTCACATACATGTATATATATATATATAACACCGTTGAACATAAGTTTTAAGTTATAAAAAAAACAACATATTTTATATTTTTTGATTCAAAATGAAAAAAGTTGACTTATCGTTGAAATAATTTTCGCAACAATACTGTTAACGTTAAAGATGTAGAGCACACGTCGAGCTGAATCATTTCGTACCATTTTTTTCCTTCCTCACCTTTGGTTATAGATATGAATAATTTTACTGGATTTTTGACAGTCGTGTGCTTGCATGCAGGCACAAAACACCAATGGCAGCGCTGTTTTTTCATTTTTATGAAAAAAAAACGTGAATCGCCCGGCTTATTTAAAAGCGTTTGACGGCGTGCTGCGTCACATCATGATGGCGGAATGGGCGCGACAGAAATAGGAATTTTAAATGTGTACAACTTTTTCTGTTTCGAACATAATTTCAAAAAAAAGTTTTTTTCCACAGTATGCTGGTATTATTATTGATTTTAGAGCATATACTTCAATATGAACAAATAAAAAAAAGTGGATGACCCTACTGTTTTACACCGTGCGATAAATTTGCATGTGAAAAAGAAATAATTTATTTGGGGATGACTTTTCAAATAGCAGTGAAAACCAAACATTTAATACCACGCACAAATGCACTTGCTGAAGTGCTGTTCGTTTTAAAAAGGGGTTATCCAGCTTTTATTTTACATTTACAGAAAATTTTAATAAAGTGATTGCATTATACAAACGCTTGATTAATTTAATTACAAATACATTTTTTAGGAGTGTCTTAAGATTTTCTAGAACAAGGGTAACTGTCGGATACTTCCTGCCTCTCGTTTAACCTCGGCTTAGTACGAGAGTTCCGGAGGATAGATTGCTTTAATTTAAGTGGAGTTGGGTTATTTGCTGGTCAAAATATACCAGGTGTCTGTCTAGAAAAAGGTTATATAACTTACTGGTTTGTAAACTCAATTCAAAATCAATTGAATCTGAATTTTCTTTCATTTAGATTTAAATTAAACAATAACTGAATAGAATATATAATACGGATTTTTGTGTTTAAAGGATAAAATGAAAGAACTGAAGACTTTATGCGATTTCATTTCGTGCACTAAAGTTAATTTAAGTTGCCTGAAGTATTTTTAGTGAGCAATGTATAAAATATTAGTTTTATTAGATAAGAGGTTGTCTTGTAAAGAGACACCCTATATAATTTAGCTCACCTTACAGGGATTTACGTTATGGGCCAAGTCGAGTGCTTCGATGCCTGCTTGGGTTTCCTGAGGCCTGGCTTAATTTGCCCCAGCTTAACCCCAGATTAGTTTCTACGATTATGGCTGTGTCGTATCCTCGTAGTTTCGCAAAAATAGACACATCATTTTAACTCAATTTTTCGTCAAAAGAGCTCATCAATTTGGTTTTGGTACAATCAGTTGAGAAGTTCTACTATTAAAAATACTATACAGTTTAAAATGTTTTTTAATTAAAGTACAACGTGGCTGTAATAGTCATACATTCTCTGATTTTCTATCTTCAATATATTTATGTAAGATACACCCGACTTTTTGAATTTAAATGCAGAATTAATGGGGAAAAAATCAATTTGAACATGTGTCTGAAAGTAATACAGCGAGGATATATAATATTTGTTTTAAATAAAGGTTTGAATGTACTCTGTTTTCAACTATGGAAAATCCTTTGGGTTTGTTTGTAGAGTTTCGAAATAATTTTTTTTCGAAGGTTGTTAAATTAACCTTCAAATAAGCTTTTGGAAAAAGTTATCATTCACTTAAGGGTATATTATAGTTATCTGATTCAAATAAAATCCGAATAAAATGTACTGGAGAAAGTTTGTCTGGTCGTAAATGTTTATAATTTGAAAAAATATATTTCTGAAGATGAACATGTTTGAAATTATAAACATTTGGACTCAGAACCTTCCTTAGTGCCAGTAATTTAATTTCCCAAACCTTCTACAAGATATCTAATTTCTTGTGAACATGACTTCGGCGAAAAAAATGCCAGTAAGGTAGGAATCAGTTAACTGTTACATATATTTAAATGCAAACATTTTTTTAAATGCAAACATTTTTTTAAAGTTGAAACCCGCCATTTGGGGGTCGATGGTATCTTAAAATGTATCAATTTTCAAGACTTCAGAAAAATTTCGAAGCTGCAAGCTCCAGTGTAAAATAAATATTACTTTAGCAGGCTTGCTTTTTGAACTAACGAATTTCTATAAGACTTTTTTTCATTTTCTGATGAAAGTATATTGTAGGAGACAAAAAATATAGAAAATGTTGCTATCAGCTTTCAGCATCATTATCATTGTAAGTCATGACTCTAATTATTTTGTGATAATACTGTGGCCGTATGAATCACGGTTCGAATTGCAACACGTTAACCGCAGCATTACCAAGTTTAATGATTGGAAAATAGAAGCTATAACGGAATACTGTGTGACACCATAAACTACGTTCCAAGCAGCACTAAGCTCAAAATCAACATTGATATGTTTGAAAGTGAACAGAATTAACTAACTCTATTGAATAAGCAAAATTCGATATAAACTCACTACCGATTTATAACTTTTATAAACTCCATAAGCTTGAAAAATCTCTGCTAAAAGGTTTACAAAATTCATTGTTATCAAATTCTTCGACAAAGTTACAAAGTTTGATGGTGTTCAGGTCTGTCAATCTTTACGTGATGATACAGCCGACGGGATATTCGATAAACGAATATTCACCTCGACAGCAGAATTACTTCAACCTCAGGAAACTTTGTTGCCCCAACCAATTCTCTCGCGAGCGAGAATATACAGAGGGAGCGAGCGAAAGGAAAAAGAGGAGGTGCATGACAGTCGCGGCTATGCTTTCGATAAAGCTGGGAAACTTTTTCGTTCTGCCAAGCATACTTTACCGTCGACGCGCGAAACCTTAAATTTATTCCGGTTTTGCGGAAAGAGGATTGCAAAAATTGTTAAAAAACGTCACTCGACTCACGGAACAATCAGCTCGATGGGTCGCGCCCAGAACGACGAAAAAGTAAAATGCTGAAAACTGTCGAGAGAGAGAGAGAGAGAGAAGTATAGTTTAACTCTGCAAAATGAAAATCGCCTGAATCCGGTATTATTTCTCTAGAGAGAAATGATTCTGAAATATGATGATTTTTTTTCAGCTGAAAAATAAGCTGAAAAAATTCTATTTTTCCTGTACAAATTGGCAGTGTTTTAATGTTTGGAACAGCTACATTTTGAAATGGAAAATTTAAGATTTAACTTCAATTATCGGAACTCATGAAATACAAAGTACAATATTGAATATAAATACTTCCCAGAGGAGTGAAATGTTTTCAAAACAATTTTGCCAGTGTTTTTAAGTTAAAACTACTGCCTCATATTTTTGTGAGATACGTTGAAATCTCTAACAAAAAAAGCATGTTGCAAGTCCTTGACGAGCTAAAGCTTTCCTGCAAAAGCACTCTGAACCCATTTCTGTGTGTCAGAGGGACTAAGAGTTCTGAAAACTGCCGTCGTGTTTACAAAACCGACATATCTCGCGAAGCGAAACATTCTGCCAGTAGCACCGAAATTGATGTAGCGTGAAGCACATCGTGATCACGGGGTATCGCACAGCCTTTTTTTTAATTCTCTCACTTTGTCAGAGATCGATGGACGAACACCGTGACGAGGATCACCTCGCGTCAATTCGCATTCACCTGTCGACCCGAAACCACAAATTTGTCGCGGTAATTCTGTCACGGTACATTCATGGCGAGGGGTTGTGGTAGTGGATACAGGGCTAAAACCTGCTTTGAGAAGCGTAAGCCTCTGCCAAAACCTAAAATGCAATTTTCAGCCTCGACGGATCCTCCGTTGACAAATCACCGGATCTACCCTTAAATTCTGGCGCGACAAGATCTCCATTCGTATCTACTTTGTCCTTTCATGTTAGAATAATTTTCGTATTCAAATATTATTTTAATAATTACGAAATAATCAATAACTTGAGAGTGTAATTCCCAAAAGGTCCCACAAGAATATTGACTTGATACTTGGCCTAGCGGTTCCTTTTATATTCCAGTTAAAAGTCCTAAAAGCATTTCTGACGCAAAGTAATAGAAATGAACTTATTAATATTTTTTACTTTTTTTACTTTTTCAAAAATTATTTTTTTAAATCTCGGAAAATATTGATCTAAAATTGGAATTTCATGCAGAAAGGTTGTGGATCTCATTGAAATACATATTTTTTGTCTATCCACTTTTCCCTTGAAAGATTAATATTATTAAAAAAAATGACAAAAATAAATTTTCAGATATGAAAAAAAAGTATTACATTTTGTAAAATATCAATTAATTTTGTAGGCTGGACTTTGGAAAGGGAGGAGAAATTAGTTGAAACATATTCTAAAGCGTGAGAGGGATTTGGGTCACAACCCCTCCTCCCAAACTTGCCAAATACCTTTTTCAGGGGCCAAAAAACCTCACGCTCCCTGATAAAATTTGCCCAAGACTCATTTTACTCTCGAACATTTTTTATTTTTCTAGAAATGGAAAAATGTCGCTATATTCATTAAAAATAATACGTTTCTCCTCATTTTGCACGTACATAAACATACATATGTTGGGCATTTGTAAAGCAGCGGCCGTGAAAAGGTGTCAGGAGTTAGATCGGAGTGAGTGGCGGGACACAGAAAAAACTGGGGTTTTTTTTAGAATTAATTTTTAGTCTATTTGGCACATTTGCCTTGACTCACTTCGAAGGTTTTACAAATTAATGATGCACATTTACTTTATAGTTTGGATTAAATAATATATAGCACGGGAAAAAATAGCGCACATGAAATGTGACAGTTTTTATGGTTATGTAGAAAATCCGATGTTTTCAACTGGGCATGTACCAAAAAGCGCTGGACTATTTAAAATTATATAATACACACTTGCAATATTACGTTAATATTATTTTTTGTAAGTTAGTTATTTCTTTCGTTTAAATTAAGTTGTTTTGCAGACGAATAAAAAACGTTTGTTAATATTCATCTGTATTATTATTTATGATATTTATTTATTTCAAATAGACCCGCGCCTTTTAGCACAGTCGTAATTCAAAACGTCACTACTAGCCAATGGCCATCTATCTGATATCAACGAATTAAAAAGGAACGCTCAAAAAGGGTTCCTTAAGAGCTTAAGTTTCAGGGGACACCAATTTCACTTGAGCGGCAACATTCTTCAACACCCATTTTTGTCTTTGAAAATTTTGCACACCATCTTAATATCTTAGACAATATTATCGAAAGTTTTGAAATTGTATGTAACCAAAAATCCCAAAATGATTTTTTTTTTACTTTTCTCAAAACATATTATTTTTAGAGAAAATGCGTTCATACAATCAATAGAGTTTCAATGGAATCTACATCTTTTATGCACAACATTTTTATCCTAGATAAATATTTTCCAAGGTTTTTGAGAAATACTTTTGTTGATCCAAAATTGTTAATAACCTAATTCTTTATTAATCTGCGCCAAAAAGATTTTTGTGACTTTTAATTGGGATGCAAAAGGAACTCCTAGGCCAAGTACTAAAAAAAGTGTAACGTTTTCACAATTGGTATACTGAGAAATAAAAGTGACATCTTAATTAAAAACCTTTTTTGATATCGATGGTAAAAATCGATTAAGAAATTTTTACTTCAAAACTAGGGCATCATTATTTGATTTTGGGATCTAATAGAAAAAGGCAATATGAAAGAAGTATTAAAAACAAAGAATGAAGTATAAATTTTGTAAGATAATAAATATGTAGCTCGTTCTCCATTATTTTGCCAGCTAAACTCGATATTCACATAATCTGCTTATAAAGAAAATCAAACTCTAAAACTTGGGATGAGGAGTGATAGATTGGTTCAGTAGATTAAACGATTAGTTCACACGCCCAGACTGTCGGGAGCTTTTTACGCTTTTACGTTCAAAGCTTTTGAACTTTGAAATCATTTTTATTTTGTTGAATAGAACAAAAGATTATTGTATGTGTACCTCAATTCTATAAGATTTACATATGCAAACTGTTTACTATCAAATAATTATACGATTATAATCGTTTCTAAATGCCACTTTTATTCTGTGTTACAGGTGAGTTGAGCGCTTGGAATCGGGTGTGGAATTTCCTAATATTAGTTTCACCTACAATTGTGAGTCCTCATTTAGAAATTTCTATGCAACACTAACAATATTGTGAAAAGTTTCAAGTTGCTTGAAAAATTTATTGAAGAACGGTAACCAGGTGAGAAATGGAGAAAGCTATTTGAGAAGTGAAAACTGTGTGATTTGGCATATTTTTATACTCAAAACGTAAACTACTTTCTGTATCAAATACTTAGCTCCATTTAAATATGATATTGACTTTGTATAAATATTTTTGATTAAAAATACTATTAAATATAATTGTATTTTTTGAGAGAACTGAAGATATTTTATACAATTTTATACAATTATCAGTCTCTGTGCTAAATCCTTAAATAACGAAGTTTTAGTGGCGAAAGTTTATGCATACGAGAAGCGAAATATTTTATCATCGAATTCTGTTTCACGTTCCTTGTTTTTCGGATGTCCACGTAACTTGACCACTCACTTTATAGATATCGCAAGATCTCTCAAGGGCATTTTCAAGATTCGCGATGATTTTTGAAGATTTGAAAGATTTCTGAAAAACGCGGCGAGATTTGACATTATTTTCCAACTGTTTTGAAATAACTGAAGCTTGGGATCTCCGAAAATTTGCAAATATTAATCTGATATTCATGATTCTGAATCCTTGATTTTTTTATTCCGTAATTACTTTGAACAAGATTTCTTAGGTGAATAGCCTCTCGTTTTTATACACACTTTTGCACATATAGTATGAGAATTCGCATCTTGAAATTCTCCTTGTAAGTCTTGATTCAGAACCACGATTCATGGATTTTTGGAGAAGAGTTTCATATGTGGAGAAGGGTCGACTCGTTACCGGTGATTTTATCGCAGTCGTCGAGCACGGGAGCGGTTTGTGTTTCTCGCCTGAAATACGAGTTAGTGGGTGTCTTATGTCGCGGAGAAACTGGAATGCGGAGAACGATACCTGCACCTCACGATCGATACGAACCAGAGAGTTAGGTGTAATCCATTAACGAACACTCACCAGTGTAATGTAATGTCTTAGGAATCCTGCGATAACGTTGAATAACGATCAAAGGCTTAGAAGCAAATGCAATTACTATTTCATGCAAAGGATTTTATCTAACCACACTCTTCCGATCGAGCCTCCGATCCTTCAATTCGGATTTACTTGTATTCAGCTTTTATCGTAAATCTCACTCGCATGCATTACCATCGAGGATGTTACACAAAATACTTGTATTTCTCTTTATAAAATATAAATGACTTTTCCCAAAGGTTTTTTCAACTTTGTTAACGTTTATTTGTTTGACTCCTGTATCGGCTGTTACATTGAGACTAAACGGAATTGATTTGGGAGGACAAATAACTTTTTTTCAAGTAAAAATAACACAAAGGCTTTGAAAGCCCAACATGTAGATTGCGATCATTTTTCCCTCCAGCAATAAGAACGTGATTCCATTCTTTCGCGATTCCGTTGATCGTTCTGATAGCATTGTCATATGCGGTACAAGACGTCGCAATTTTTTCGCTTACATACGACGATCGCCGCGAGCGTGTTTGCAACGGAGAATAGATATGCTTACACTAAACTGTAAGTGGATGTCGTACGAATGTATGGGAGTCAAAAACGATATTCGACGACGAACGACGTTTTTGGGGTCGCAATGCTTATTGTTTTTTAATTGAACCATCGCTCTGGCGTTCTGCGTCCCTAGCTAACGCAGAATTTCCACCTATAAAGTTAGCTCGGAAATTTTTTCAATTAAAAACTACCAGTGCTTCACGTCCATAGTGAGTGGGCGTAGTTTTAATTACTGTGGTATCGTTACGCATGAACCGCTTCAGTAAGACTTCGCTAGAAAAATTCCAACGCAGAAAAGCAACTGAATGGACTGGCGACCTAGGAAAGGGAGAATGTACAGTTGCACATCGTGCAGGCACGGAAGTACGGACGCAAAAGTATAGTTAATAGATGGAAAGGGATGAAAAGTGAATGTGCGAGAGTAAATCGCATTTTTCTCACTACGTGCGTGTGTGTAAGGGTAGAAGCTTTGCTGGTTTTTTGTCGATTTTTGCGATATCCTACGTTCCTGAAGGGCGTCTTTGAAAGGGGCCGATGGTTAGGGTTTTTGACCAGTTATTGGAATATTTTGGGTTTCAGATGAATTTGTGTATTTGAAAGGGGTATAGCGATGGTGGTTGTTTCTGTTTATTGAGATGTTTCGGATTCTGGGTGTGCGAGAGTCGATGAAGGTTAGCTTAGGGGTTGTTTTCAGTTATTTTTACAATATGGGCTTGGGCTGTGTTTATTTTGAAGAGGTGAAGTTGCTGTGGGCTTTGTTCGGTTATTGGGATGTTTTAAAAGTCAGGTGGCTGAGTAGGAGGTTGTGTGTGTGTCAGGTCGTGTACGGGACACTTTGGGATCCGTTGATGTGTATAGGATAAAAATTTTTATTTTCTAATGCCAGACATTTTTCCATGAGCACTGTCGGCCTGCAAAATGCAGATTTACTGAAAACTAAGTCACAATGTCGTTTTTTTCCATTGCATTGAGAATATGTATTTTTTCCCCATGTTTACAGAGCTACATTATAACGCAGTTAGAGTCGTAGACTCTACAGGGACTGGTTTCCCTGTGCAGTCCTAGCACTTTCAGTTCTACGACCATGCAAGCTTGCTTTTGGTTCTTCAATCTTCATACACCCTCCACTTTATTACCCCAACACCCTCATTCAAATTGCAAACAAAACAGGAAGAAAACTGTGATCCTTCTTAATTCAAGTAATAAATGCATATGGTTGAAATTGAGTCTAGGATAATACTGGAAGTACAGAAGGGTAGATAATTTTTAAAGCGCCTTCATTCGAAACAAAGTACCTTCATGTCACTTACAAAGGCCGGATTTTCTTGTGAGAGTCTGAGGCAGTATAAGGGAACGAGGTTGAAAGGCTTTAATATGAAGACGTACACGTACAGTCTATGACCTGGTAGGAATGAATATACTTTCTTCGACGAACCGTGGCCTGTCGCAAGAGACTGCATAAGAAATTTAAGTCGAGCTTCAGGCGTGTACGTGGAAATTAACAAGTTAACTTGGTTACCCGAAAAGAGATCCAGCGCCCAAGTCTGACACAAAAATTCTTCGGAGCACGACAAAACTTAAACCATTATATATATCTTGTGCTCTTCCGTTTACTCTGGTAATTTACTTCCTCACGTTATAATCTTTCACGAAATCTTCGTTGTAAGCGAGTTACTAGTCGCACAGACCCACACTTTTTTAAATTAAAATCCTATTCGAGGCACTTCTACTTTTTCTTTTCAGTTCTCTTTTCTGTAACAGAGTATCATATTGATATTTACGTTTAGTTCCGGCAGAGTTCATAAATCCATGCCAACTTTTAAGAGACTGATTAAATCGGTTGAATGATTGAGGTTTGGAGATTCTATGTAAAACATCAACTGTGAGACCAAGCGAACAGGTTTTTATTACTTTCTCTTTTTCTCTCGGTCCCCGTGCACAACTGTCAACGGCGCAGTGGGCGAGTGCTGCGAGAGGTTACGGGCAATATTTGTCACGACTTATCTTTGCCACGCATCTTAAGCGCCGAGAATTAAACGTGTTATCACACAGTTATTATCTTGTTAACGGCTGATGTGACAGAATCGTTTCTCTGTCGGCCGTCTTTGTATGTATGTCACATCTTCTGCAAAACATGCTATACAAAAACAGTTTAGGTACAATTTATAAATATTTGGTAAAAAAATTGCTATATTATACCTAGAAAATTTGTTAATTAATAATTATTTGCAGACTTTTCGAAAAACAAATTTGGAAATAGGAGATCTTTTAGAGTCAGCAATTTCAAAGAGCAAGCTTTGAATAAGGCAGGTGACCGTTAGATAATTAGAAAGAGATAAAAAGAGAAAAAAAGTAATATGCGAGACGAGTGAGTAGACTAAGAGTATAAAGAGCGAGGTACAGCTTCCATTGATTATGAGATAATGCAAGAGTTCTTAATGGCCGACGACCATTAACCACGTCAATGAATGTCTCCATTCCCACGTGCCGCCCTCCGCAACCCGCGATATAAATATCTTTCTGCACTATGCAATAAGACATTCTCAGTGACATCCACCAATGGCAAGTCGGCGGTATACATTTAGCTAGCAAACCACTCCCCGCGCATTATAAAGACGAACCCAGCTGCGTTTTATGGCCAAGCACCTCGTTTGAATTTGTCATTTACGTCACCTTGGATAGAAAAACAAGATACATGCACTGTCTTCCTATTTGTCTTCTGCATTTTTCAAATCGCAACCGCACCTCATTCAACTATTATTTTCAACTTGAAGTTCCTAGCAGCTGAAATCAAATTCCAAACTAGAATAATAATGGGATATTTCGAAAATTTGTTTTCATTCAGAAAATTTATGTATTTTTTTCTTCTAAACACCTCCATAGAGCTGTTTCCAACCAGGTTCTGAAAGGAAGTTTTTACCATAGGTCGGATACTTTCGGCCAAACCTCGTACTAAATTTAAAGTTGGTTGAATTCCCAAAATAAAAAATGAATTCAAGAAAGATACCACTAATACCAATCTCTCTACAAAATTTGATAACAATAACTTTTTTTTAGAATCCATTCAGTATTTCAAATAAAGCAAATTATGATTTTTTTTTAAATTTTAGTCAGTGGCGCCCATTAGACGGGTGAAGAGGGAGCGGCGGTTCCCCTAGTCTGGGAGGTGAATGTTGGTCCGATGTCTTGGGGGTGGGAGGGGGTCCGGAAATAAGCAGATTACACAAAAAATGTACCGAATGATTTATTAATTCAAATTTATGCGCGTCAGAAGCTCTGGTGTGAGTATTTAACATTTTTTCAATGTTAAATTTGGCATCACTGGTTTTAGATACGGACATTGTAAATAGTTCAATTATGAAAGGAAAATTAATTCTCAGTGCCAGAAAGTGCCCAGTATGTGATTAATTCTTCTTAATGATTAACCTTCATGATACACACTGGGTACAGAATATCCGGCGGTTTTATGAATTTCTGAAAAAAGAACGAAAATTTTTCTTCGGTTTTTTGTAAATAAATTTTTTCTCGTTATATAAAACGGAATATAAATATTTTTTTCGTCTTCCGGAGTAAATTTCCTATCAATGAAAAAAAATCTCTCAAATTGATTAATTTAGTCAGGAGATCGGGAGATAGAAGGGTGTATCATGAGGGTTAAGAATAGTCATAACATAAATAAGCACATAGACCATTGCTGTGACGGTTTCAGTATGAAGTCCAAGAACAAGATGTACCCATTAAAATCGTGAAGGTCATTAATTTGTTTTCCAACGAAAGCCCTTTGTTATTAAAAATGTTCCGTTTTACGAGGGTCTTTTTGTTTCTTCGCTCATCAAATTGTAATTTTTGGTTTTTTCTTGGAGGGGTGGGTGGATGGTCACGTAAAGGAAGGAGCTTCCCTCCTCCAACCGAAATTTCAATGTGCGCCACTGATTTTAATAAAAGTCCTTGATATAAAGAATGTAGTGATACTTTATTCGTGAATGTCGGCAGTGGTTACGAGTGAATTAAAGCAGACGCGTTTCGCAAGCACCCATCCGTGGTTGGAACAACAGTAGTAGCATTCTGAAGTGCTTCTAGCCGAGAGGTTAATGCGACTCTTGCTACGTCTCATAACTATTTCATGGCACGCTCGTTTGTAACACTCCAAAGGCACGATGCCATTGGTCAATCTAATTCGAGCAATGCAGCACAATTGGTCGTCGCAAGGGGTGACCTCCCCATTGACCGATGCAGCTGTCAAGGAGCTCAATGAGCTGATGGGCGCTGCCAGGTGTCTTAATCTTTCTCTCTCTCTTTTCCTACATCTCTTTCATTTCACCCAACCATTCTGTTCTCGCTTCTTACCCTAAGACGATATTTTTAACTCAAGAATGGTCTTGGATTGAGAATAGGCCAGACGTATCAACAAAATCCTTCTCCTAGGTTTGAACTCTAATGACGGACTTACGATTTTCACAATCCAGTCCTACTTGTCGACGTTCACCTCGAGCCAGCTTGGCTTTCCAAAAGGAGAAACGAATGCTATTGTTAATGGAGTAAAAAGGTCGATTTTGAACTAGAGTGGTTCGGTTAGTTTTGGAAAATTTATTGGTTTATGTAATTTATTGAAGAGGTTCTAATTTCGATCTTTGAATTATGTGAATATATCTACATTAAAATTTAAATTACCACCACTGGAGTGATTTATTATTCGAAACATCGGTGGGACGTGTCACGTCTTGTATCAGTATTATTGATTTTTTCAACTAACAATCTGTTCACTAAAATTATCATTCGGTTTTCAATGCTTAGTTCCCATAAGTTGTAGGTGATTCGTATTCTTTCGATCTTTTCACCGACTTTTATCAATAAGAAGAGTAAGAAAGTCTCCCAATGAACGAGTAGCACTGATTATTCCTGCTAGGAGAACTATGTTGACTAGCTTTGTTTGATCAAACAAGGGTACAACTTCCACCAGTGTATGTTTCTCATGTACATGATAACTACAGGGAAACTATACAGATCTTTGGAAATGCGCACAAGTACATGAGTGCATGTGTGCCGTCGACTGAGGTCAGCGTTGACAAAGGACAAAGGCCAGAGGGTAATGCACAATGGTCACTAAAGTTTACTTGGCTAACTTACCCTACTAAGTTCCATTCAAATCCTAGATGTTGCATCTGATAACAAAAATCAATATAAACTTTCCAAAATGATAAATTCCTTCCATATTGTAATCCAAGCGAAATGTTTTCCAAAGAGTCAATGCAGTTTTTGATTTCATGAGAATTTGCACAGGACAAATGAAATTTGTTCCTAGGACAACTCGATACATATAGATCATAATTTTTTTGGTGATTTTTCTAACTACAAATTTAGGTTCTAATATATGTTGAACACTTTTTATGCATGTTTTAGATTATTAAATAAAAATTGTCTCTAAATCTTTCCAATATAAACTAAATGAGAATGTAAAAAACTCGAATAAGGAAATTCTTACACAAAGTTCATGGCAAATTTATCCATAATTGTAGAATAATCGTTACCAATCAGTATGGTAACCTAATTTGGCGTCCGGAATAAATAAGCGTGCGATTATTATCGTGTATATGTAAATTAATTACATGCAGAAAACCTTCTTGAGGTAACAATATTTCTTCTCGCTTTATTCCTGGATAACAAACAATTATTCTGGTCACTGATGTTAAAAAACTTGAACTATTAAAGCTCAACATGTTTTTATTTCAAGTAATTTTAATAAAAACTGAGCTGCAAATTGAAGCACTAAAAACAGGACTCCTTTGAATTTTTAAATTTTTTAATTGAAACTTGAACTCTCGCAATTGGATAATGTTTATTCCAGAAAGATGATTTTTTTTAGACAAATGAATGTCATTCTTGATTGTAAATGCTCAATAATTTACACATATAAAATGGAAGTTCTCAACATTATGAACAATCTGAAATCAAATGCCGTTAAGCTACACAATTAAAAATTTTTAACATTCATCATGTGAACAATTGAAAGATTTCTGATTAAATCATATAAATCCACCTCGATCCACCTATATTATTTTCATTTAAAGTCACCCGAAATCAATAATTGTTCAAGTTTTATTTATGAATCAACGTTCAAAAATTTAACTTACAAATTATAAGTTCAACAGAATAAAACAATTAAAATTTCAACGTTCGAAGATTAGAATCACTCTGAAATATTAACGACTTAAGGCATCCGATTTCAAAAAATGCAGTGCCAAATTGCTTAATTTTGCATATATTTGATTTATAATTCCTCGTGAATGAGGAAAATCTTGCCTAATAATGACCACATTTCCTATTTAAAATTAAAAAGTGTCAAATTGCGCGGGTTAAAAAATTGAATATTTTAGACAGAAACAATATTTGAACATAGCATTTGAAATTGAATGAAAGCATTGAATTATAAATTTATTAATTTGAAATTATTTAAGAATTGAAAATAGTTCATAAAATGACAATCGGACGTTTAAATTTGTTAAACTGCTAAGCCTTTCGTATTAGAAGAGTTCAATTTTTAAGGTTAAAATCTGTAAATTGTTTAGTTTTGAACAGATTCAGAATCGTCTTGCAAAATTAATTTCCCGATTTTCAAAGATCATTAGTTTGAATAGGGAATATATCATATTAAAAATTGTTGTTGCTAAACTCAAGAATATCAATAAAAAATAAAAGAAATATTAAATAAAATAGCAATAACAATTCAGTAGCACAATTAACTTTCTAATATCTTTTATTTCAATATACACATCACAGCGAAAAAAGTTGTAATAAAACAATTTTCTTGGGTTTATTATAAAGCTAAATTTCGATTGATTTCAATTCACGTTTTGTCAAAACCTGTAGGGATTTTTTCTTGGATTCTGCCACGATCTGAACATTTTTCTGATACACATGATGTTTTGACTTTTCGTTTCAAGGTATTATTTTTAAAACTTATCCTGAAACGATCCTTTTGGTAAAATTATACGTTAATTCTTATCCTAAAAATCCGGAAATTCGTCAGAAATTTGACAACGAAATTTCGCTAGATATCATGTCGAGAAAAATAGTCTCCTGTCAATATTATGTCGAATAAAATCATACCGTTTGATTCTTCTTTCAATGAATACATATTTGCAGGAAATAGTTGAAAGACCTTTAATTGAATTATATTTAACTTTACAGGGATTTTCAAGCGTAATTTAATTTGAAAATTCTGTCATGAACCTGAATTGCCTGATACAAGAGGAAAGGGTGACTTTTAAGACTGAACTCAAGCCCTCGTAATTCATAGATGTCCTGTTACGAACTGCATTGGACGCAGAAATGCGTCGAGAAAATACAGGTGAATCTCGTGAAAGGACCTCACGGGCCCGTCAGTTTACGAAGGAAAGGGATTTTACTTGCGCAAAGGGTGGCGTTGTCAGCTATGTAATTCTGCTCGGTAATAAAACTCAGACTCGTGGATTATACTAGCTAAATTATCCGCAACGAGATGCAAAATCGCGCTATGTGCGAAGCACATTTCCTTTGTGATGTATATTGGCGTAATCTTTATGCTTAAATATTTCTAAAGCATGTGTGTTGTTTTCTGGATATAGAAGTATATAGGTATGTCTTTTTTCGTGATACCCTTCAGGATATTTCAAATGCGAAAAAGGATTGAAAGATTATCATACATTCGTACGCAACATGTTTTTGACAAGTGAATTCCTGGTTGAAACCCAGGATGGGGCAGATTTTTTCTCGATTTTTAAAAAAACTCGCACAGTACGACAAAAACCTAAAATCTGTAATTTCGCATCACTGTATTTTCAATCTGACAATGTAAAAGAAAAAACTGAAATAAAGCAAAATTATAATGCTAAAATTACACAAGGATCTTATGATGAATTATTGATTGGTATCTTTACTTGGAGTTTGTTGAGCTATTTTGAAACTTCCATGAATACTGAGGGTCCGAAGTCAGAAGTGTATAGGCACTCTATTAGGATGATCGAAGGTAGTATCTGCGTTCCCTTTCGCGCGTAGAAAGCTTTGAACCGTTAAAAGCGCGGCAGCGGCAAACTTTTGCCGCTACATTTCCGGATGGAGTCAAAACTCGTTTGCTTTACTTCTGACGTGTCTTCGAAACAGCCAAAGCAACTTTTCGTAACCTAAATTCGTGACTTTGCGAAAACGATAATGCAGTAATTAGTGTACCACTCGCAATGAGGGAGTTTTGTTTTCGCTTGGGGTAATGTTTTATTTCAAATCGTAATGGAAGAAACTTTTTAGAATCCAATCAAGTTCGTATTTACAGCGTAATTGTTCCCAATAATACATTTTAACTTATACATTCGTTCAAGATTGTATATTTTTTCTAGAATATCATTTCGTGGAGGGAAAAAAGAATATGGGGATAAAAAACATGAGAAATTATAAAAAAGTAAAGTAGAGGAGAGGAGACACGAAGGTATTTAATTTGATATTGAAACCTGGCAGTATCCCTGTTTGCAGAAGTATGTCCCGACATTGCACTCTTTGCCGTCGGGCATCCCGGGGATACATCGATTTATTTGTTTTCGTGGCGGCGAGTTAATTGGATTTATTTCGTGACACCGGTTTATTTTTGTCCCACTGGTACTCCAGTCGTCCCGTCGCCCCGCGGCGACGGCACTTGCGCCATATTTTTCATGCGAAAATCGCTCCCTTCCTATTGACTTTGATGATCGAACCGATCTTTTATTCCATCCGCGAACAGATTCTTGGTTCAACGAACAGCAAGGACGAGAAGAAGGACGTCGAACATTCTCGTTCGTATATTTTAGCCCTTCCGTCGACCATGACCATTTTGATGGACTTGCTACTCTTTTTAAACATCTCACAACCTTTTCACATACCTGCTATGTGCTCTTTGAATTTCTGTAAGAATTTTTTGCTTCCGAGTCCTCACATGATAAACATCTTGTAAATATCATATAAATGTAGGATTTGACTAAATCATTTTATACGAGTGAGATCAAGTTATTCACTAAAGAAAACCTTTGGTTAGGACAACTAATAAAGTAGTGCAAAGAAAGAACGGGTTTCTGATAGAACTGATTTTTGGTTCCAAGGGAGCTCCAACAAAAAAAGCTCTCTGACTGAGAAGGAACCTTCTTCTTTTTTCTTTATACTGGTCTCTTGCTATGCATACGAGCATCCGCAGATTGGAAAGAATCAGACGTAATCCAGCATCTTACCCTTGGAGAAATAGATAGCGTTCAGTTTGAACTGTTCCAAAGAAATCCAAACTCTGGGCTCTAAAGAGCCTTCTTGTATAGAACTAGTTTTTGCCTCGACTCCATTTAAAGATTTTACAAGCTAGTGGTGCACATTCTACTGTAAAAATGTTATGAAGAAACTGAAATGATAGAGATTAGTCATTCTTAAAAAATTGTTAAGTTAGGTATGTTGAAAATCCGACGTTTTCAACTGTGCATGTACCGAAAAGCGCAGGAATATTTGAAATGATATAATATATACTTGCAATATTTTGTTACATAATATTGAATTTTCTTCAGAATTTAGGCATTTGTATTATCCAATTAAATTTATTCTAAAAAAGAATTAAAAAAACATTGAAAAATATTTATCTGTCTGACTATTCATAGTATTTATTACAAATAGATCCGCGCATTTCGGTACATGTGCAGTTGAAAACGTCGGCACCCACCACTGGTCATCTATCGGATATTAATGAACTCAAAATGAACCCTCGAAAAGAGTTTGTAATATATTTCTACATTAATTAAATTACTGTGGTTACTATTTTTTTGGCGAAGATTGGCAGTAGTTGTCCTTACTAGATTTCTTGTTACTGTGATAACTTCTGGTGGTAGAAAACCATTCTCAGGTTGTTGTTTTTAATACTTGAGGTAGTAATACTCAATATTAGACTCACAAGGAAAGTACCCTTGAAGTTGACTCCCAAATATTGTTTCTCTTTAATATCTCAAAAGCAAACCGGAATTTTCCAAACCAAACAGACGTCAACTTATTTCTTACAAATGAAAGCTCACCGGGACATATCGACTATACTATACCTTATCATGAAATGAAGAAAATCGGCGAGGAACACCTGACGTACTTTCTTTGTTAGTGGTGTGCTGGGAAATATTGAAATTTAATATTTTTTTCTGCCATAGCAGTACGCTTTCTCAAATACAATTACAGAATTCCAACTCTTGGTTTTACTTAAGAAGTATTAAAATTAGACATTTTTCAGGTCCTATAAGGTGGCATGATCACATTGCAAAAGTAAACACACAACTATTGTGAAATTGAGGGCTCATTTAGGGCTGATATAATGCCCGTTCACCAAATTTAATGCTCCGCATTAAGAAAAAGAACCGGTGGTCATGCTAGCTTAAAGTTAATTTAGTATTCCAGTAAGAAAAAAAAAATTAAGGATGTCATAGAGACGGGGTGACGGACAACTTTGCACGTAGCAACTTTGCACGTGCCCAACTGTGCACGTCGATGGCCGGACGGACAACCGTGCACGTCCATCTGTGCACGTCCAAGACCACAGGAGCCCATCTGTGCACGTCGAAATTTCGACGTGCACAGTTGTCATTTGGACAACTGTGCACGTGCACAGATGTCCCTTTCCCAACTGTGCACGTGCACAGATGTCACTTGCCCAACTGTGCACGTTCATGTCCCTACGTAAGGGTTGTACTTAAGTTATTCAGAGAGTTCAAGGAATTCAGAGAATTTCTTGAATTCAGAGAATTCAAGGGATTCGGAGAATTCAAGGAATTCAAAGAATTCAAGGAATTCAGAGAATTCAAGGAATTCAAAGAATTCAAGGAATTCAGAGAATTCAAGGAATTCAGAGAATTCAAGG
>CAKNXH010061939.1:191136-211850 GCA_932178445.1 Andricus quercusramuli | reverse complement strand
CAAGGAATTCAGAGAATTCAAGGAATTCAGAGAATTCAAGGAATTCAAAAAAGTCAAGGAATTCGGAGAATTAGAGTAATTCAGAGAGTTAAAGGAATTCAGAGAATTCAACGAGTTTAATGCATTCATCGAATTCACTACGAATTCACGGAAATCTATGAATTCTTTCTCCCATTTCTTCTTTAGAATTGAACGCTTTCTGGCTATAGTCTTGGAAAGTTTATCGTTTAACAGTCGAATTTTGGGCTGCAAAATATTATTATTCAACTAGGAAATATCAATTTAACAAATTTTAATAGATTTATGAATCTTACCTTTGGAGTGATACGTACAGTTTTTATATTCGGAACCAATTATGAATTTTTGTACGAAAGAGCACTTGAAACTAGGCCAATTTATGAGATTCGATAAACAGAGAGAATTTGTAAGGTTTTATAATTGTTTTTATGCAAGTTAAACTCTGGAATCCGTCGAAGTTCAAAAAATTTTACACTATTTTTGACCCATGCTTGAAGAAGGGAACTTTTTTTCTTGCGGGACATAATACTTCATTTTTCCACTTATGAAGTATTTAGCAGAAAATTTTCAAGAAAATCGTGCCAGGTGCAGCAAGATAATTTAATATTAACGATTCTATCGCAAATCTTCAAAAAGGCCTTTTGCCAGAGGAAATACACATGAACATTCATGGGCTTTGAACAACATCTAAAAATCAATTGATTTTAAAATGAGAAAAATACGTGCTTACTTTTTTGTGTTTGAATAAATCTGGCGGGCGAGACCAAGAAAATTTGAAGAAAAATATGTGAACCACCCAAATAAATAAACCTTAAGATTTCTCTAACCAATGACCAAGAAAAATATGTAACCCGTCATTATACATCGCCATATAAACGACAGTAAAACACTCATAAAAAATATTTAAAAAGATTTCTTTTCCAGTTTATTTTTTGTGAAATCATAAAATAGGCATAAAAGAAATGAACGATTTGGTCAAATCAAAGACAGATAAGTAACTAGAAAAAAATAAATACCTACCAAGTAGGCACGGTAGTTAGTGGTCATTAGGACGTTCAAAGTACATCAGATGTCTCTATATCAACTGGAAGACTCAAAGAAGCTTAATAAGATGAAACTATTGAAAAGTAAATTCAAAATAGTACATTGTGTATCGAGGGCGTAAAGAAGGCTATTTTGACGAGTCAAAATAGCCGTACGCCCTTGACACACACTGTACTGTATTTGTATGTGTAGCGGGCCTAAAGTTTTATAAAGCGGGCGTAAAGTTTCATGTAGCGGGCGTAAAGTTTCATGTCAGCCCGGTGGCGGAGTGCGCATGTCCGAACGTCACTGGGCTGGAAGTGGCCACATTACGCCTGCTTCACGTGCATGCAATGGTGCGTTTTTAAGGGGGTCGAACGAAAAGAGATTTGCACATATCTTCAATAATTTGAAAGGAATAATTTCATCAAAATAATATTTGAAATATTTTTAAACTAACTTTAAGGAAGTTAATACGCTCCATTCCACCAGGATTGAATAATTTTAACTGTTGAAAATTTATTATACGTAGATACAAAGGATCACCCTCGTATAAACCCTTACGTAAGGACATAAACGTGCACAGTTGGGCAAGTGACATCTGTGCACGTGCACAGATGGGCAAGGGACATCTGTTCACGTGCACAGTTGGGCAAGTGACAACTGTGCACGTGCACAGTTAGGAAAGTGACATCTGTGCACGTTAAAGTGCACAGGAGTCCATCTGTGCACGTCTAAATTTCGACGTGCACAGTTGTCATTTGGACAACTGTGCACGTGCACAGATGGTACTTGGACAACTGTGCACGTGCACAGATGGTACTTGGACAACTGTGCACGTGCACAGATGGTACTTGGACAACTGTGCACGTCGAAATTTAGACGTGCACAGTTGTCACTTGGACAACTGTGCACGTGCACAGATGACACGTGCACAGTTGTCCCTCTGACCAACGACGTGCACAGTTGTCCGTCTGGCCATCGACGTGCACAGTTGGGCACGTGCAAAGTTACTACGTGCAAAGTTGACCCCATCCCATAGAGACGTCTTCGGGACAGCCCTATGACGTCTTTTGGAACATGTCTTTTGGGCATTCTAGGGATGCTCTTTAAACATCTAATATCAGTACCAAACATGTCCTGAGAACGTCCTATGTCTTTAAGACGTCTTTAGGACAGCTTTAGGACGTTGGACGCCTTACGTAGATTGGACTGACAACGGACGTCCTAGGAACATTTCAAGGACATTCTTGGGATGTTCGTGGTATTGTGCCCACTATGTAGTACCACACATCTAATGAAATGAGTCATTCGATATTTTTTTTCCCCAACATTTGAGACATTTAATGCACTTCATACAAAGAACGGCTCAGGCACTATTTCTTTGCACTATAATTTAGCACGCATTTAGGACTTCTTTAATGCCATATTGCCAAATTAAATGCCACAAATTAAAAATAAACATGTGGTTTTACTAGATTATCGTTAAGCTTGCAGCACCACAAAAGGGAAAAAGACCTGAACAACATTTCTTTGCATTGTAATTAAGGGCTCTAAAATTCTGTCAAGTAATTTTCTAAAATATTTTATAAACAATCACTTTTTAGACAATTAGAGCATGTTCTACAATAGTGTGTTATTTGCCACTTGTCATAAAGGTGATATAATATGTCACAAAATGATCTTTATGGCAATTGGCCATAAGTGTAGAGTGCGCTTCAATCAGTAAAAATAATGTGAAGAAAAAATTGTTGTACTTACTACAATTATAGATTTATTTGAGACTCACAAAAGATGCATAAGAAATTTTTGGTGCAGTTTATTAAAATAGTTTTTGTTTAATACTGTTTTGACATCAAATTCTGTTTTTATGCTTATAATAATCTTTTTGTTCCGAATTTGAGTGACTGTCGATTGACTCTCACTTTTTTCACATTGTTTGTTCCAACAAAACTTGTTTTAAAAAATTAGACACAACATTTCTACTGCATATTTTGAGTCTTAAATGAGCCTGAAATTATGTTGGGTAACGTGGGTTGTTTTCTTTTTTCTTCTCAATGTTCTGTCAATTTATCATAAAATTACTAATAGTTAACAATAGGGAATTAAATGAGACCTAAATTATAGGGCCAAGAAATATTGATCAGATCTTTTCTTTCTTTGTTTAGTGCTGCCAGTTTAATGTTAAGCTAGCAGTACCACATCTTCAAAAAAATGCAGATCATTAAATTTGGCAATAGAGCATTGAATATATCATAAATAAGCCCTTAATAATCACATTTCTATTACACAGAAAAGTACCGCTGCAGAGGGAAAAAACAGCCTAAAAATTAAATACATCACGAAATAAACTCTTCCATGCAATAAGACTTTCTTCCAATTTTTCTTCGTGGCATTTAAAATTTCGTCAATCACATTGAAAAGTTTTAAGATAAGTAATGAAGCACTCATGATTTTACTTTCCAACTCATTACACTGGTGAGGTTATGCAGATAAAAGAAATTTTCTCTAAGTCCACGGGTCATTTCAGAAAACTTGTTTAATATTGATCCCATTTGAAATTATTAAATTGAATTAACAAATACTACAAGTTAATATCTAGCTGGTGAATTTGGTTAATTTAGCGAGTAAATGCACATATGCAGTTGCATGGAAAAATATATTAAAAAATGCGATAATTCACACTGAAATTCTGCAGGAATTCCATGTGTTTTTTCGTAAGCGTTCTCGCAAAATGCCCCTAATTATTTTTACTAGTGAGTATAACGAAGCTAGAGAACATCTGTAAAATATTAAAAGTTTCACGTCGAACAAATTTCTGATTTCTTACATACTTTAAAATTTTTTGAAGTAGTTACCTGATCCTTTATTTTTTAGCATTTTCTGAAATATTTAAATAATTCTTCCTTATACGATCATCTTCTGCAAAACCACAAAAAAACATTTTTTTTAATGTTGAAATTTGAAAACAGATACTGCTACAAGTGAAATTTATCTTATCAGATACACAGAAAAATTTAGAACTTCAGGAAAGAATTCCCCGAACAATAATGAATGGATTTCTAAATTTTCTTTTGCAAAAAATAAACCTTCATTTAAGACAATGTAACTCTTCCAAAAACATATTTCAAACAATGGTTGCTTTAGACGGTTTGGTTCCGCCTTGTCGAAAAAGCGAGCCCAGTTGAAACGGAAGTTAGAAAGTTTCCTTGGCTCCGGAGAAATATTTCTCGTCCCTTATAAAGAGAGAACTTGAGTTGTGTAGCTCAAGATTCCCAATTCCCCTACAGAGAAGGAACTATCGCGTAAACAAGACGCGGAAGAAGCCAGTTGACGTCAATGGTTGCGGAATTGGGGAAGTTTTAAAGAAAAGCGGACAATTGCAACGCTCAATTCCCCTCGAAGCGAATTAAGCTTCTGGAGTTCCAATTAACGAGAGGAGACTCCGCTAATCCCGGAACAATCGCACCTTGGGTGCCGATTAGAGGGAGATCGACCTGCGAAGTTTGATCTAATTAAATTCCCGTAATTTCATATCTGCCTTCCGCACACATGGTTCCCGCTCAGAAAGTTCGATCTTCAACGAAAATCGACGAGAGACTGGCTTCTCAAAATCGTTGAGGAAATGCATAAAGCGATAAAGGGATTACTTGCTGATTATGAAACAGCTGCAGAGATTTTACTTAAAGTTAATCAAAGAACTTGAACTACATTTTCGAAAATATGCAGAGCAGTGATGGAATATAATGTATAATGTATGTATTATTTTTATCACAGGCATGGACTATTCTAGTAATTATTTCTGATATTCACTTCACTGTAACTGCACAAAAAAGAATAAGTTATAAAACATTACTTGAATAATTATGTCTCCTAATGATTTTTATGTGTTTGCCAATTTCCTGTATGTGTACAAGAATGTCAGTCTGATCAGTTTCCCGCGAAAATACTTGGGTTGTAATCTTTTCCTGTTTCAGACCTGTTTATATAAATAATAATAATATAATAATAATAATAATAATAATAATAAAAGTCCAATAGACGAGAATCCGATTTTGAAATCTCCTTTCATGCTCTGGAGAATAAACTATTCTTGCATCTTGAACGTATATGTACAGTCGAAATAACTTTATTCATTCTGCAATAAGAAGGCGGCCGAATTGGTTCCATCAAATGGAATCGGTACAATCGTTATCTACGATCATTTTTCGATGAAACGAATATTCCCTGAAGTCAAAGTCGAATTTCTTGGCTCTTGACCAATCCCGTTCCGTCGCAGTCGGCGAATTACGATAAGGTTTTTGGCACGTACGGGACGCAAAACGTCCTGCCGGTTATTTTTGATGTCACTCATCAAGAAACCAGAAGACAGCGCCTCTTGTAAAACCACACGAATTAGTTCGTTAAATGTCAATGATTAATTAGTAACAAGATCAGCCTCGTAGCCTAAAAAATAAAACCACTTTTCGTGCTTCCTGTCTTCTACGGGCTGGAGCGTATATGCATAACGATGGAACGGTACTCTTGAATGAGAAAAGTTTTCGAAGTACGCGCACGATAATGAACCCATGGATACCAAAAACCCACTTCGCGGTTGAGTTACATTAGTTAATTGTCACCGAGTACATTATCCAATAAGTTCCAGTTTCATTTTATGTTCCACGCCAGAATTCACGAGGATAATTAACTCGCAGGTTTTTATTTCAATTTGTATGGCGTTGTTGAATATGAGTTTACTTTTCCAGACTAATTTAGATTCGTTTGAAGTGTTGATTGTGAGAATGGTAATGAGCAAGATTCATTCAGTTTTTTTTATTAAAGGATTTATTCTCTTTCCAATTACTTTTATTTGCTAGGCTTTCAGCTAGTCTAATCTTCGTGTTTTCATCTTGAATCTTTCATCATATTGGAGGCAAGGCTGAAAAATGAGGAGAGTCTAGGAAATCATGCTTGGCACGCGAGCCAAAGTACTTGTATAATAATCCAGTAAAAGCAAATTCTTCGCCTTTGCGTCCTTTATCCTTACCTTTACCATCTATGATAAATTTCTATTCACTTTTCATACCAATGTAGCCAGAGGTTTAGTTATACTTTCATGAATCTAAAAATTGAATCAATATTCAGACCTGATGTGACATTATAAATTGCAAATCTTTTCATATTTTTAGCTGAACTTGTAACAAAAGATTTTTAAATCAGTACCACAATTTCAATTCCCACTTCTCTTTCTTTAAAGTGTTTCCACCAAAGGTTTGAATCCTTTCGTCAGTGACTAGATATTCGGTTGAGAAACTGTAACTTTGTTTGAAAGTCGGTGAAAATGGTATCGGCTTGTGGAAAGAGGATTAGTAAAACTAGGTTTACTCTAGAGCGTGGAATCGCAAAGCCTTCGCATTTTCTCGATTGAGGAATATAGGTGTGTGTGATTTCCATGAGAGTCTTTACGTCGTCGATTTCTTTCGTAACGTAGCGGAAATATGTAAAAAAGCAAGATGTGGTACGGGGATGACGCGGAAGACATTTTAATCTTGAAACCACTTAAAAACTCTCTGCATAGATCGCGCCGCTATCTTACCAGCTAGATCGGGTTCAGTCGTAGCGGTGGCGCGTCGGGAATAAAACTTCTATGAAATTTAATAAGTTCTTAAGAGAAAGTCGTAAGTTCGAGCGGAAACAAGCGAGGATGAGAGCTTGCGAAATTTAGGAGCGACGCTTATACTCAGTGCCTAGTTCCTTGCACATATCCTTTATTCCTTCTAATATAGAGAAGAACCTGCGAAATTAATCTTGAAATTGAGATGAGGACATTGCGAAGCTTAATTCCATAATTATGAGTGAAAACGTACTACCGTTGAAATTTATTACATAAAATATCTCAAGGACATTGGAGAAGTATCCTATAAACAAGTTAGGATTATGGCTATGATGATTTCATCTGCTTCATATGAAAATTTGGGAGCTATTTTTCTAGAGAAAATGAAGCCTTAATACAAATGTCCAGAAATGTTTCCAGTAAAATAAGAAAAAAATCATAAATGATGAGAATAAATTAAAAAGAAAAGAACATATGTCAGCTAATAAATGCATACAGAAATCAGGGTTGGAAATCTAGTTATCACTTTGTAGAGTCACTGCAATATGATTATTCCTGTTTAGCACTTCCCATATAAACGGAAGGTATGCTGCAAGCGCTTGAGGTATAAGGAGAAGCAGGAGCGAAGCAGTTAGCGAAAATTAAGATAGTTTCAGGAGGCTCTTGGTTTTAATAATAAATTTCCTGGGCGTTCGTAAGCCCTTCTAAAGTGGTTGAATGAGCAAACTTCTTTTTTCTTCTTTCCTTTTATCGCCCTACCCTTGACTCTCTCCATCTACATTTTTGTTCGTCTTCGTTTAACGTGAATAGTTCTTTTTTGTTGTCTACTGTTATTCTGCTATTCTCCCAGCAAATTATCTCAAGTTTTCACCTTTGTCTCAACTAGAAAAATAGAATTTCTTACGACTTGATGTTATTATACATCACAGGTGCGGGATGAAGGAATTACGGATAAAGTTCGGAATAGGTGAATTCTCCGATTTTCTTCAAGCTCCGTATACTTATGTTTTTTGACTTGCTGATTACGAATTTGATAGTGAAAGTTGCGACAAGGCGATTTTCATGGTGAAACCATGAAAAAACCATAAAAATCATGGGTTTTCTGATTATCTAAGCCAATACGCGAAATTTCGCGAAATTCTTCCAACAAAAGTTATAGATCTCATCGAGATACACATTTTTTGTTGCATACATTTTTTCTATCTCATGAATTGTAACAGATTTTAGTTCAATAAGCCCCAACATTATTTCTGTTACCAGTCACAGGGGTGCCTTTCCGCCCCCCAAGAGAAGTTGGAAAGGGGTATGGGTTTGACCGACATTATTTCCGTAACTTGTCAAAGGGGTGCATTTCCGCTCCCCACAAGACGTTGGAAAGGGGTAGGGGTTTCCCCAACATTATTTCTGTAACCAGTGACAGGGGTGCCTTTCCGCCCCCCCCACGAGACGTTGCAAAGGGGTAGGGGTTTCCCCAACATTATTTCTGTAACCAGTGACAGGGGTGCCTTCCCGCCCCCACCAGACGCTGGAAAGGGGTAGGGGTTTGACCAACATTATTTCTGTAACCAGTCAAAAGGGTGCATTTCCAATCCGCACGAGACGTTGGAAAGGGGTAGGGGTTTGACCAAAATCATTTCCGTAAGCAGTCACAGGGGTGCGTTTCCGCCCCCCCCCCCCACACGAGAAGTTGGAAAGGGGTAGGGGTTTGACCGACATTATTTCCGTGACAAGTGACAGGGGTGCCGTCTGCTCCCACGAGACGTTGGAAACGTTGGAGACGGTGCTTCTTGCCATTCCTCACGGTCTCTTGTCTCCACGTAGGGCCTCTCACCATGGTAATGAACAGTAAGGAAAGAGATGGCGGTTAGTTGTATCACTAATTTCCGCGAAAACTATCACTCGTAGATAAAAATGTTTGAATCAAAAAATGTGCAACTCGATGAGATCTACAACTTTTGTTTGGAATATTTGGCGATATTGTGCGTCTTGGCTTAGATAAACGCAAAAGTCCATGATTTTTATGGGTTTTCCATGAAAATCGATATATCACTGATTTTCTCGAAAACTATCACTTTTAGAGGAAAATGCTTGTAACAAAAAATATGTACCTCGATGAGATGTATAACTTTTGTTTGAACGATTTTGCGGAATTTTGCGTATTGGCTTGAATAAAGGGAAGAAACCATGATTTTTATGGTTTTTTTATGGTTTCATCATAAAAATTGCCTTGTCGCAAATTTTCACTATTATATTCGTAATCATCGAGTTCAAATACATAAGCATACGGAGTTTCAAGGAAATCTGAGAATTCAGCCATTCCAAACTGCACCCGGAATTAAGGTTAATGATAATTAATGTTCAATAATAATCATGAATGTTACATTTTTCTGAGTTGCAATTTACGCTTCATGTAATTTCTAACCTAAAATGTTTGACACGAAAGATAAAAGTTACGTCAGACCTTCTCCCTTACTTTTAGAATGCCATTGATAATATAGTGGAACGTGACATACATGGTTGAATTAGAGCTACTAAATACAATCTGGATTCAAGTGAACCCAACGTCGGAAAGGAAATGAAGTAGATCCAAAACGTCATGGACATCCTAGCCTCTTATAATAATTCCCGTGAATCTTCGAGGGTTGAAGAGACGTTTTCCATAGAATACGAATGTCTGCGGATTGCTGAACGTAATCGTGTTGAGCGATTAATAATGATGAGGGTTCGAGGATTGTCGTTTACAAAAGGAAGAACAGTAGAAGAATGACGAGGAAAGTTAAGACGATTCTGTTGCCCGGACTAAACTGGTTCCTGTGGGAAGGACAAGTGCGATTCTAGTCACGTATCTCTTCGGGATTAGGTTCTGTTTCCGTGAGGGCCAACTCAGTACCCCCCAACCCATTTGGTTCATTCTTGTGGTCGCGATACCGTGATACCGAATTCTGCAGTTACTTTCTATTTATAGTGCTCGCTTTTCGCGTGAAACGGACGCTATCAGTTTTCTTTTCTCTCCCTTAATTCCTCGGTCGTGCACTACCTTCTTCCTTTTTCATCCTGTGGCTTCCTTAACAATTCGTTTTTCGCAAGCAGAGGCACCTCACTTTTTCGCCAGTGACACCGCTCCAAGAAGCTCGGTTAAATAATGCCATGATAACGGGATTCCGTGCGGCACCAATTCCTATTTATGGGAACGGCATTACAAAAAGCTCTCGCTTCGCACACCTCTTTCGCTTTTTTTCTTCTCTTTCTTGCTTTTTTTTCTCTCTTCGTTCTTTATTCTATACCTTTTCTGAATTCCAGAATACTGCAATGTAAAGCAATAGGATTTCAAGTTCGCAGCAATGCAGAACTCTCGACTCCAACTTTGCTCGTGCATGCAATGCGACTCCGAGTTAAAGGGAAATATTGCTTGTCATTTCAAATTCTTAGACTTTCTCCTTCAGTTTTTATCTATCCAGATCGTGCTCATATGTAAATGTTTCTTCAGGAAAGTTCTTCAAAAAATTGGGAGGACAGAGAGATTTCACTAATTAAATTTGTATTCAAATCATTTAATATTAAATATATGCAAAAAATAGATATTTGTCATTATTTAAATTCTAATTGACAAACTTTTAACTCTTGCTCTACTTTTCCTGTTGCAGGTAAGCACTAAGCACACAGCTGAGGCTGGAATCCGCTCAAGGATGGCATTAACGAGCAGTTCGTGAGTCACCATTTCTGTGAATAGTAAAACCAAAGTCTGTTCTCGCAACGAGAAATTTGTATGTAGAGATTACTTGAAATTCGAAAGCGCCTTTAAAACAGTCGACGATGTCGAGTCGTTAAATATTTATCTTGATCGATTTTCCTAGACTTCATTGTAACTTAGAGCCCATCCATTATTTATATGCAAGAGATCTACAGAAACTGTGAGAAGCGATGAGGAACTGGAAGCTATGTCGTTCATAAACATCGAGTACCGCGAGGCGTGACATGAAATAATTAATTCCCTCGCGAAGCAATTGTAGGTTTCAATTTATAGAACAACTGAGAGGCAGATAATTTGAGAGAGATATTGGATTCGAATCCTAGAGTAACAAGGGTTTTCTTGTTGTAGCTAATTATTTATTCTAATGACATCAAACCTTCTTCAAACCATCAAATGCTAATAGTTTAGTTTGCAAACACACTGAGTCGCTGAAACGCTGAACAGTTTAAAATTGATTTGAAATTGAGAGGATTTGACCCTCTGAAGATTTGTTGAGGGTGTTTTGCCGAAGTAAAGAATCTTTGTCGGAAAAAGCTAAATTGGTGTCTTATGTTTTATTACCAGCTTATCCTTAAAATTAGGTTACTGTTCGGAAAGAACATATTTGTCAAACTATGAACTGTATAATATATTGAAAACCTTAGCTTTAGAATATTCTTCATCAATTTGGGAAAATAAAATTTTAAATGCTTTCATTTTTTTCACTTGTGTATCTTGAAATTCAATTTTTGAGATATATTGTATGTATATTTATAAGCTTAGGATGTTGAGTACTCGAAATTCATTTACAAATGAATGTTTCTTCAAAACTATACATTTAAGAATTAAAAGCTTGCGTAGGTGGACCGTTCAAATACTAAACTTCCTTTTTGTCAACGAAAACTCCGTTTTAGATATTCAACACATTAATTATATAGGTAACCTTAATTTATATAATTAATTACGAAAAAGAGTGCCATAAGCTCCCGTGTTATATATTTTTATTTTAAAAGCCTACTACTATCTTTTGGGTTCAGAATTCATCTCTTTTGGTTAAACTATTCTACTATTTGGTGGGAAGTTTCATTATTCTGTTGAAAATTCAACTATATAGTTAAAAAAACATTTTTGTTTTGTTGAAAGTTCATCTTATATGGTTGAAAGTTAATTATTTTTAACTGAAAAGTCTACTATTATATTTTTAGTCCAAAATTCATTTCATTGGTTAAAAATTCTACGATTTGATAGAAAATTTAATTATGTTTTTGAAAATTCAACTATTTTATTAAAAAGTCATCTTTTTTTCTTGAAAATTTATCTTTGATGGTTGAAATTTAATTCTTCGTAATTACAAAGTCTAATATTATATTTTTAGTCCATAATCCATCTGTTTTGGTTCAAAATGCTACTATTTGGTTAAAATTTTATTATTTTGTTAAAAATTAAACTTTTTGTAGAATTCATATTTTTTGTTGAAAATTCATCTTTCACGGTTAAAAGTAAATTCTTTTTAATTGAAAAGTGTGTTATTATATTTCTGACCCAGAATGTATCAATTTAGTTGAAAATTCTACTATTTGGTTTAAAATTTGATTATTTTGTTGGAAATTTAACTATTTTTTTAGAAATTCATCTTTTTTGGTCGAAAATTCAACTGTTTTGTTGAGTATTCGTCCTTGCGGATAGAAAATTCATTATTTGGTAGAAAAGTCGTATTTTTTGGTTTGAAATTCATCTTTCTTGGTTGAGAGTTTTCCTTCTTGGCAAATTCTATTACATACTTAAAAATGATATTTTTTGATGAAAATTCATCTTTTCCGATTTAAAAGTCATATTTTTTTAAATTCGTCTTTTTAGCTAGAAAACTCATTTTTACGTATTTTTGTGTTGAAAATTTATATTTTTGATTGAAAGTTACATTATTTTGTTGAAATTGCAATATATTTTGATATTTAATCTTAGGAATATAGTACCGACATTTATGTTATTTGAAAAGTATGTAATCTACTATTATTCCCCTATTTTCTAGAAGAATCACCCTATTTCGGCTGCTTTGAGAGCATCTTGGGCTAGGAAGTATGAAATCACTTTTACAATAATTTACATTCTATATTTTACCTTGAAGTTCTAAACTATTCAATTCCTTTCAAACTTCACAAAATATGGCATTTAGTATTAAATAATAATTATTATTGGCGTCCAAAAATCAATCGGGAATCACGTATAGGTAAGAGGATGAATTAGAATTAAGTAACTTTAATTAACCGGTGGTAACTTTTGTTGGCGGATGCTCGTCGTTAATTCAAGACGGTGATCAATCCTGCACCAATGAAAGGGATGACGCCGTGGATAAATAGTGCAATTTTTCGACGAATCACTCCGCGAGGTACCGAACGCGATCGTTGAATCTACGGGGGCGGAGTAATTGGCGGGAATTCTCCAACAGAGTTGAGTTCGTCAAATGAGCCCCGGGTTGGCTTGTCGAGTAACGAGGTGATGGCTAGGAGGAAGGTTGAATGCATTCGAAACGGCTGTCAGACACCAGCTTGGAGAGATAGATTGATGAGAACTACACTCGCGTGCCGCCAAGCTGGGCTTGTTTCCGCTTCCCCTTTTGCTAATGCGGGACGATCATTGAGAATTAAACTGCCAGTCTTAAGTTCCAACCCCAAGGAAAGGGATCGATTTATCTCTTTGCCGATCGTCGCTCCGATTCTCCAGCTATTATTCATCACTTTACCTTCTTCTATCCAAATATTGTTTATATGGATTTCAAACTGTGTTAAAGTTTACCCTAAGAATCAAATCTTGATCAAAATGTTCTATCTATGTACATTTTTAACAATCATTATTATGCATAACGTGCGCAATATCTCGCGGAAAATACTGCATTACGAAGTTAATAAGTAACCAGTCTAAGATGATGTCATTTTATCAGCAAGGTTAGTTAAAGATGAAAATAAACGTGCTCTGCCTTTGTCTGCATACGTAGAAGTCAAAGTCAGAGATATCTTTGTTTTCATTTGAGTTCTAAGAAAAAGTGTATTTCAGGCGAAAAAATTTTTAAAAGTGCTTGTTCATTATGAAGTAATCTAAATTCGGTACAGTCAATATAAATTCAGGAACTAGGGCATTTTTTGACAAATCTGGGAGGGCTCTGACAAGTTTTCCCTAAGTAGGGTAATCATCTGCAAAAGCATTACAAGTTATGTGTGGCTAATTTCAGTTTACCCGATCAGAACCACACCAGAAGTAGGGCAAACTTGCCAGTATCTTACTAGTTCCACATCAAGATATCTGCACGGGAATGTCGTCAACTTGGACTGCTCTGTATACAACTATAACAAAAGATTTCTACGGTTCTAGTTTCAAATTGTATAATATTAATCCCTTAAAATTTAAAATTTTTTAAATTTGAAAGGCATTGAATTTGGAATGTTATATTTAGAATACTTTCGAATGTGAAATAACTGAATTTTTATTAATGCTGATATAAAACATTCTACTTTCATTTTTAAATGTTTCATTTCCTTGTGTCCAGTGGGACACATGGAATGGTCAAAGGCATAAAACAAACATTTTCAGGTTTCGAAAACCTTGGATTGTATATTGTGATGCTCAGTACTGATATTATTTAAAGTTGTAGAGCTAAAAATAAAAAATGTTCCATTTTATGGCTTCCATATCGAAAGTGTGCAATTTTAAGTATCCATCATTTGCAGATTGTCGAATTTTGAAGGCTTTGAATTTGGATTCATTCAGTTATAAGGTTTTCAATTCAAAACGCTTCAAACATAAGGCACCCAGTATTAAGACTTTCAATTTATTTATCTGCGATTTTGAATGACTTTTTGAAAATACAATATTCAAAATTTTTATGAAAAATTGTTTGACTAGAAAGACTTCTATTTAAAATTTGTACTGTACAATTTAAAAAAATTTCACTTCAAAATCAACAAATTGTAGGTATTTAAGCATTTATCCAAAATCAGTATTGCCTCGTGAAGCCCTAATTGTGTTCATATTAGATTGAAATTACTATGGGAACTTTATTCAGCTTTTAGATTGCTGCTCTTCTTATGATTCAAAACTTCAAAACCTACTTGGAGTATGCCTCAAAGTATCTTGAGAAAAGCATCTTCAGAAATTATTTTTTTACCAGGTAAATTTTGTCTTTAGCAGTAGTCACTTTTCTTTTGACAGAAAACTTTATACTGTCCGAAGATGAACAGGAAATTTTTTTCAATATCCAAGTGTGGGTGCAGGTGGAAATTCAATGTTTCCTATATGTTTGCTTATGCACTGCTAAATCTGTGTATCTTCGAAAAATTTTTTTTTCTCCCTTTTAGAGAAAAAAGTTGTCTTGAAACAAAAGCATCGTCCTCTTGCCTGTTTTGTGTCGAACCACGTGAAAATCTGTTTTACACAACGTCTCCCTTTAAAAAATACGAGTGTTAGTGACTGGTCATAGAAGAGTGACCGTGAGGATTCTTGATTCAAATCTGAAGTGCTGCCATCTGCTAGACAGTTCGCAAATCAGTGATAAAGTGTATTATCATAGGAATAGTGAAGTGATGAGCAATTCTTTAGTGTCCTTTTAGTGTGTGTAATGTTCTTTATTATATGACACTTCGTGTGTATTCATAACCTAACATTCCTCATTTTATGAAAAAATAGTAAAATATTATTCTATTCTTCCAAAGTAGCAAAATTACGTGAAGTTTATGGCAAAAGGATACTGCATCCAGCAAAAAGTTTTTTTTGAGACAAATGAAAATGCTCCTAACCTTAAGTTAACCGACTTAGTCAAGAAGCCCCTTTTAACACAGGAGCAAATTTCTCTGAGCGTCTGCCAGAAGTACTGCAACTTATTTCGCTGGAAATTTGAGCTATGACCTTATTTCTATTGTAAATAGTTACATATTTTTGAATACCGAATTTAAGTCAGAATTATAACTTTCGGCTCAACCAAATAACGTAGAGGAAATTCAATAATCCTTTTCTGTATGTCTAAATTATGTTGGAACAGGAGTTCGTGGATTTCGTTCTGGGCCGAAGGAGGGTGGGTAGATTTACTAGGGTGCTTCAGGTAAAATCTGATGCAAATCAATGCAGAGAACGAGAGAGGGAAATCATTCGCAAGAGAGAGAGGGAGGAACCGTGTTGCAGATCGTTGGTTACAGATACATGTAGATTCATCCCGGAGTCAGGGAAAGGTGGATGGAGGCAGGTCGAAGGTGTGTGACTGTATTATACCCCCTATCGGTGGTTTATGCAGCCATAAATAGCGTTTATACGCTCGGTAAAGTATTCTCGAAGCACCGGCGGGCCTGGCTTCCCGGTATCTATTCTATTATGCCTCGACATAGTACCTTCCTACCCGAATAGCGAGTATTCTCCTTAGCTTTCAGCCATTTTTCTTACCCTTCTGCGACGGATTCCTCTTCCCCATGTCTCATCCATCTTCAGCCATTTCTTACCAATTGTTTCCAATGTTCTTTTGGACTGGCACAAGTCAGCAACTCCTATACTGGGAATATTTCACTTCGGGTTTTCCTCTCTGAGCCTTAGGTTTATCAACGGTTTTATCAAACATATACAAGACAGTTCACATCAGAAACCGTCAAAATTCGTCAAATGTTATTTTTTGTTTAGATTCAAATGAAAACATGTAAAAATTGCATTTTCAGCAAAAATCACAGCACTTTGTCCGTTTTTTTACTTATATTTATTTTTTCAACATTATAGTCAAGCGCAAGTTATAAACATCACAGAATCGGGTTTTCTCAATCCTTGGCGTAGCCGACTGGAGAATTTTGGGCCATAGATCCGCCTTCTCCCTTGATTCTAGAAGGTGCATATTCACTTAATTTTTGTTAAATGTCTCAGTTTACCCTGCATCTGATATACCTTCCTAAACTACTCCCTTGCCCACTGACGCAGGTGATGAAACCGGAGGAAAAATTAGCATTTTGAAATTGCACTGCTAAACCCAAATTCCCCATTAATTCCAGATTAAAGAAAAGTGTAAAGAGTAGGTAATTTATAGCATGCGTGAAATTAAATTAGTACCTATTTTGACAAATGAGTTTCCCTGAACATTTTTGGATTACATAAATTCTATACAAAAACAGAAAAGTATTCAGTTTTCTTGCAAGTCCAAACATTCCCTTGTAGATGAATATCCAAAAGTAAACACTAAACTAGCCGAATATCGAATGCAGCTAATATTGCGGCATTATTGATATTACTTAATAAGAAACATTGGAATGTGAAATACTATATACATATGTATTATTATTAGCTCAAGTGGAATATTACATTACAATCTTAGCAATGAATTTTGTAATAGGAATAATACATATATATATATATATATATATAATAATCTGATTTTCGTTTCAAACCTTAGATTAATCGTTAATCGGTCAGAAATCAGGGGGTCCTAATTAATGGATAATTGGAAATATGTTGGTGAAGTTTAATGGATGTGGGTGTTGATGTAGAATTTTCACGATTTTGAAACAATTTTTCTCGCAAGGATGATAAATATTACCATTTATCAATTTTATGACTTACATTATCCCAATTTTTCCCTGTAAGTTGTAACGTACTTTTTGTTCAGCCTTTCAAAGGAATACACGATTCTAATGCCATTCGAAAATGTGCTGTAGGGATCTTTTTGATGTAGAGAAAAGTCACCTTTTCTACTTATAAGTTTTTGTGTAACACGCCGTGTTGGAGAAAAATACAAAATTGAAAAAAATTAGTTTTGCAATTTTCGAAATTCACATACTTCACGCGCATTTTATGAAATTTAATTTGTTTTTTATTTTTTAAACTACTGTATTTGAATAACAAGGGGCAGACGAGACATACTGTTTTTTTATTCTTACTTTTTTAATTTAATGTTATTACTAGGAGACTTTTTTGCTGAAACGGCAAGACGCGCCTTTTAGCCAGTTTTCTGCATATAAATAATATTAAAGAAAAACGTTTCGATCAATTTTTTTACATTCTTAATATTTATGATAGAAGGTTGAAGATTGAGTAGTTGAAGGCAGAAGATTCATGTGAATTTAAACCAATTCATTTTTTTCAATTCGGTTAGGTACAATATAAAGAAGTCACACAACAGAAACACTGTAATAGTTTTGGATCTATAACTTTCATATTGCAGTTTTTTTCAATGCCGTTAGAAACTCAAATGTAAATTAAGAAAAATCTATTTTTGTATCTTTATTACCATTTTCGATGAATTTTTGCAAGATGTTAAAATCGTGAAAATAATTTTTCTTTAATTCAAAATTTCACGTTAAGTTTTCAAAATCAAAATATATCTTGGACTTCTTTTCGAAATCGCCACGTTTGTTTCATTTCTTTTATCCCTAAATTAAACAAATTCCGTTCTGAAAAATCATTTTTTGTTAAAAAAAATACTTCATTTAACGCATCTTTGATTCGAATTCAAGTAGACTAAGGAAAAGGTACCTTCCATGAAACATCTCCCAATTATGAAGCAGTTTGACCAACAATTCGATTTATGAATAATTTGAAAGTATATTTTTTAGTGCAAATTATTACAGTGATAAGTATGAAAGTTAGGCTTCTCATCTATATAAAAAGCAAGTATGGTTTTAAAGTTTAAAAAACTAAAAAATAATTGTAATTATGTAACCTCCAAACTTGGAAATATTGTCTGCCATTTATCCGAGTCAGAAGGCTTGATACCTATAATTTGTTTTCTCTCGTGTATTCACAAATTTCAATCATTTCACATGTGTAATAGATTAAATGACAGCTTAAGGTTTAGAGATTTTGATTACTGCACTTTTTCTTTATTTTGATACAAATTTATTCATTAACTAGTCGTTTCATGATAAGCACACCTTTCTTAACACGGTCCATATTTGTGCAACGGAGAAACACAATTTTTAACTGACAAATAACGGATTTCCAAGCAAACTGTTCAATTTTCAACCAATCTGATGAATTTTCTACTAAAATGATGAATCTTCAACTGGAATACTTGAATTTCATACCAAAAGTGTACAAAAATTGTTCACCAAATATTTCAGTTTTTAAACAAAAAAGATCAATTATCAATAAAAAAGTTATTTTTTCTTCAAAAAAAAAAGATACATTTTTTAACCAAAAATAGAATAGTTAAATTTTCTGTTAAAAAAAACTAATTTCTAACAGAAAAAGAACGAATTTTCAAAACAAATATGTAAATTAGCAACCGGAATAGTTAAATTTTCAGTCAGAAAATTTTTTTTTCAACAAGGTCGTAAATTTTCAATCACAGATGAATTTCCAATTAAAATGATGAATCTTTAACGAAAAGAATCAATTTTTAACAAGAGTTACCTTTTTAACGAAGGAGTTAAATTTTCAACTAAAAAAGATGAATTCTCAACGAACAATTTAATATAATTGAAATTTCAACCCAGAAAAGATTTTAATTTTAAATAAAAAACAATTTTATTCAACAACAAAAAAACAAATTTCCAAGAATAGTTGACTTTTAAAATAAAAATTACTCTTCAGTCAACAGAGAAAACATATTTAAAATAAACTGTTGAATTTTCAAGGAGAAATATGAATTTTCAACCAAGAAGATTAATTTTCGATCAAAAAGGGCGAATATTCAATAAAACACAGGATGTTATTATTAAGTACAATAAAAGAAAAAAAGCGAAAAGTGTACTTAGCCTAATATTTCATTTACACTTGACTTTAACCAAGTTTCTTAAGTTTTTGCTTCATCCTTCATGGTTCTCTTTTTTTTCGTTCACATAAATAAAAATTCATTCCCTACGCTGAACATTTTTCAGCAAAAATAAAATATACTACACCTCGTTCACGAAAACTACCCTTCATAGGTTTGGTTTGTAAATTTTAACGAAAACTTTTATTCAATTTATTTATCTCTATGAACGATTGAAATAAAAGTTCATTGTACCATTTAGTTCGATTTGATATAGAAAATAATATAAAATAAGCCATATTAATATAAAAAACATATTTCTTTGCTGTTCCATAATAGGGACATGCATTATGGAACACCGGTACAAGAGTCCAAAAGTTGTTTCATAACAGGTACATAAATGTCGTTTCGCTTTTTCATAAATATAATAACTTTGCTTGGTCTAAATTAAACTTTTGATATTTTTATGGTTAAGTATCACTTTGTCGATAGAAATCAGTAATATTAATTCCGAAATATCCTCTAAAAATAAGCATTTTATAATATTCATTTAGCAGCAAATGGTCTCACTAAAATTACGATACCTCGGGAACCAGAAAAATCTCCATGATTTTTTTTCAATGAAATGTCATTTGATAAGGAATCTTTATATACTAATTTAACAAAAATTGAAAGGAAAATATTTCACAAAAAATTAAATCAAAAAGTTGTTTGGACTTTTTTTCAGGCAAAATTTCAAATTTTGTTATTAAAAATTTCATCGTATAAAAATGTATTATTTCATCTCCAATACCTCTAATTTTCAACAAAATTCAATCATCGGTTCCAGAAATATCGATAATTCAAGAACATTTAACCAAAAAATTCAATGTGGTGTAACTCGCAAATTTGAGCTCGCCTAAAGCGGGTGTCTGTTGGATCTCGTGCTTCGCGCTCGATAATGTATTTTGCCTCGTATTGCACGCTCACTCTTTGTACTTCCTCCACATTGCTGCACAGACCTTTTAAAATTAAAGGTGAAAGCTCTGACAACGAACTGTCATCTGCTGATTGTGAGTTCTCTTTTGTTAACGCTCCTTCGGCTTTAACGAACACATGCTCGTCATGTATCTCGTGCTTTGCACTCGATTTTACTCAAGTTGTGAACTTTTCTACATTAAGTTCAACGCCATTTTATCAAATGTATATTATATTTATGTCTGTACCTCAGCCTGGGACTCCTCATTCGGATATTGCAAAGTAATGTACAAATTTTATTTTTCATCATTACTTCAACATTTTTTTCTTATTTTGTTTATTATTTATGTTAATAAAATTCAGAATTTGCATTGATATTGATCAGATGCATTTTTATTATCTTGTTTTTATAATTTAAAAAATTGGCCAATGGAAAATTTGTAGATCTCTTGAAGACCAATAATTTCTGTTCATTAACATTTCCTCTGTATCTCGCGTTATTTTACTCAAAATTTGAAAGTTCGATTATTCAATAAAATTCGAAAAGTATTGTTCTGACAATCTTTTAGAGTGCTCAAAAACCCACTTTTTTCTTCTCTTGACTTTTTTTCATATCGTTTTTTGGGTTTAGAAGGTCTCAAAATGTGGAAATTTGGCAATATCGTGGGGGGGGGGGGGGGGGT
>CAKNXH010061939.1:102245-191036 GCA_932178445.1 Andricus quercusramuli | reverse complement strand
GGGAAGGTCTAATTTTACACAAATGTAATAGCTTCACTGATGAGAATGTAAAAATTTATTCTAAGAGATGGCGTGGAAATCGTTCAATAATTCAATGATTTTCAATCATTTTATCTTATTCAACATTGATAAATAAATTTGGTTATGATATATATATATATATATATATATATATATATATATATATATGTATGTATGTATGTATATACACAACTGCGTTTAGTTAGTTTAGTAGTTTAAAAAATTATTTAATTAATTTAGTTGCATCACACCCAGCGAGGCGCTCTTGCTGTGATGTGAAATTCCAAATACAACTCTACGAAATCGCAATTGGGGCCAGTTTCGAAAAATTCGATTCAATCTAAATTTGAGCCACTTTCGTAAAATTCGACTCATAACATACGCGCTCAGTCGATTCAGATTTTTTTCGATTCGATCACAGCTTGAGCCTCTTTGGAAAATTCGACTCATATATGACTCAGGCGCTGAGGCGATTCAGATTTTTTTTACTCAATTCTCAGCTGAGTCGAATCTCGCTCATGCTTATGCAATAAACTCACGCACGTTACGATTTCTGCCTGTTTTTCGTAATACAAGGCATCATTTAAAAATTTGATAAAGTATAGCGAATAGTAACGTGCTTTTTTCCATCGTTGTTAGTTTAAAGTAACAATATAATTGCTTTATCCTAATATATCTTCCATAATTTGGAAGGAATTGAGAAGTGTAAAATCAGGCCTGAAGAAAGAGATCTTTAGAAAAATAATGAAGCATTTTATTGGCGTTAGAAAAGTGGAGGCTTAATTATGCCGAAACAGGCGTTGTATCGAGTCGCTTAGTACGTTTCATCTAGTTACGTAAGTTACGTAGATGAGTCGTGACACGATAAAGGCGCGCGGCAAAATTATGATTCTTTTATGCAGGTTTTTATGTCAGAGTCGCTTTACGAGGACATGAATATATCGGGAAAAAAGTCTTGCGCAGTATCTTCTCGGAAGTGTGTGCACAAAGACCTGAGTGATCGAGAGAGATAGAGACATATAGAGAAAGAGAGAGAGAGAGAGAGACCGCGAATTGATATAATCCCACGTACTCGTACTTGGCAAGAAAGGAAGGAAGGCTGACAGCCACAGTCTTCTATGTACGTATGGAGCGAGACAGTAGATAGATCCGGTGTGGTGTGCTACGCAAGCAACACGGCAATAAAGTTTATTGCGGGAATGCATTAGATCGAATACGTTACGTACATCCATGCACCCTCGCCCTCGCAGCTCCCAAGCCCCAACCTCTGACCTAACAGTCGAGTACTCAGGGTCCCAATAAAGCCGCTGGATATACTCGGAAGTCAAGGTAACCTCGCTTCACTTCTGAACGTAGCCGAGCCGTGGCACGCCAAGGCGCGTGTCTCGCGGCAATCCCACTTTCATCCTCCGTCTCTACCACCTCTGCCACCCGGAACTCCCTTCTCTAGCTCTCTTGCTCCTCAACGCTCAACCACCAACCGAGCTATATAAGCGCTCTTTCTCGTTATCAGTTCAAAGAGAGTGAGACTCACTAAAGAAAACAGAGACGATCCGGGAAGATTAATACCCCACCTCTTCACGGAAATGCCGCGAATCGCGAAACTTGAAGAAGACGAAATGTGCGAGGCTTATACTGTCAAATACTGATTTGCAATCAACCTTTGCAGGGTGGAAGATTACACATAATCTATGGCAGTTCTCAGTGTTTATATAAAAGGAGTTTTCGAATTGAATTAGTTAGGGAGCGTTTATTAGAATTGAAAGTGTTGCAAATTTACAAGAATAGACAAGTTGCGAACTACAGGTTTCAGAAAGTAAACAAATTTGAAATGTTTGAATTGGAAAGAAAATGCGGATCTGACAGTTTTGTGAATAAAATAATCTGAGTTTAATACATTGAAATCAAAGAGGGGCCATACATAAATTACGTGAAGTTTTTTTGTTGTTGTTAAAATTTCGAACCACAAACTCCTCAATGCTAGGGTCTGTACGTTTATGTACGGGTCATCTAAGAAAAATTTTCACCGAAAAAAACTAATTCCCAATTTCTGACCAAGAAGTTGAATTCTCAACCAAGAAGATAGATTTTCAACTCCCAAAAAAACGACTCTTCAACAAATTACATAAATGTTTAGCCAAATAGTGGCATTTTCTAGCAGGAAAGATAAATTTTCAACAAATTACATCAATTTTTAACCCAGAAGTTGAATTTTAAAATAAAGAAACTCAATTTTTAACAAGAAAAAATATTTTAATTTTCATAAAAAAAAGAACAAATTTTTAACAAAAAAGTTAATTTTCAACAAAACAGTCGAATTTTTAAACAAACAGATGAAGAAAATAAAATGATAATAATAAATAATATGATCAATTTAATTTTTAATTAAGAGAAGATGTTTTCAACAAATTAGTTAAATTTTCAAACAAAGAGATGAATTTTTCAATAAAATTAGGAATCTTCTACAAAACATGAATTTTTAAGAAAGTAGTACAAATGATATCTGAGGAGTTTTTTAAACAGAATACTTAGGGTAAGGAGGGGCAGCGTCGACCAGTTAACAGTCAATTACTTTTTTAAAGTTAATAAGATGTGGAATTGATCCACCTTTTTTTCATTTCAAGTCCTACATTATTGTATATCATATTTCTATAAGTATTGATTACATTATTGAATCAATGATTTAATAATTCAATTATTTCCAACGAGCTGTATTTCGTCGCCTTTGCCCCACACCCGAGGGCAAAGGCAACCGCAGCTTTTTATGAAAATCAAAACATCTGAAGATGGCAAAACATGATGGTTCGCGTCTGTGGTAATTTATATCCTGGAAAAATTATCTTAAGACATTTCCAGCAAGAAGAATAAGTTATTTTTAATAAAAATAGTGATAACTGTGATATAACCTCTGATGCGTTGACATTGCACTAGAGACGGACTACGCGCAAAGGTTTCTACCATACCAACACAAAACACCCGCTCTACCGACCGGATTTATAATAATAATATTTAATAGTTTCTTGCATGTAGCCCAGAAGATAAGTGGTTTTTCTACATTACCAATCACTTATCGACAAAACTTATGATACTTTCATAACCTAAGCACGAGTGAACTATTATTTTGGTTGGGCCTGCCCCACTGGTGAGGCCTCAATTATTTACGATATTTGATATATTTGGACTTGAATTATGTTCAACTATTTTAATTACGTAATGTGATATTGTTTTATCTGTCAAAATATCAAATTTACATACTGTAAGTATTGCCATTAATGTTGAAAACTTCATATTTCGGCCAGCGAATCTTCCATTCTTTCTTGTCAAAACTGTTTTCTGCATAATTTTTCTTTTACATCGTGAATTTTCAAGATTTGAGTACGTGACACTATCTTTATGATAAAATAGATTTATTTAATGCAAAGTAATATTAAAATTGTTAAATAATAGCTATGTTATAAGCAAAGTTGCCTTTGCCCCACCGGTTGGCGCTGCCCCTCCTTACCCTAAGTCCTTAACTAAAACGAAATAATTATCATCCAAAAAGTTGCATTTTCAGCCAGACAAATTGATTTTCTACGAAAAAGACGAATTTCTCACAAAACACATAAATTTTCAATAAGATACATCATTCTTCAACCACATAGGTTAATTTTTAGCTGAAAAAGAACAATTTCGAACCAAAAATGGAATAGTTAAATTTTCAGCTAAAAAATTATTCTTAACCAAAGAAATGAATTTTCAACGAAATAGTTAAACGTTCAAAAAATAGTTGAAGTTTTGATCAAATTGTTGAATTTTCTAGCCGAAAATACGAAGTTTCTGAAACAGTTGAACTTTCAAACCCAAGATGTAAATTTTCTACCAAAAAGTTCATTTTCAACCAAAGCAGATTCATTTTTAACCAGATAGTTGCATTTTTAACTAAGAAAAGCTTACATTTCTACAAACATTGATGAATTTTCAAATAGACAAATTTACAAAATAATATTTGAATTTGCAAAAAAAATGTTTAATCAACGAAAAAAAAAGAATCAAATTGTTGTATTTTCAAGCCAAAGATACATATTTTCAACAAGACTGTTGAATTTTCATCCGAAAAAGATGACCCTCTAACAAAAATATTGTACCTTCAACGGAGAATTTTGTAGTAACAAAATGCCAGTTTTTGGTTAGAAGGTAAGAAATATTTACTTAAGGTAATAAATTTTCGTTTCCAATATGCATAAAAAAGTTTTATACTAATAATTATCGTGTATTTTAGAGTTGTTTTAGAATAATTGTATTTTGAAATCGTTTCACCAGTTTTCGGGTTAGGTTTATTCTGACAGAATAAATATTTAGAAGGTTTAGAGTAGTGATATTATTTGAATGTTGAATCATTATAACTGTTTTTGAAAAGAATAAATTTTACTTATTATTAATATAATTTTGATGTATTGTTTATAAAACGTCTCTAAGCTTATGTTAAAATACAAAATTTTGAGTACTCCTCAAATTATTGTGAGACAATCTGCTCTGTTGAAGAAACATTTTTTCTTGAAGTTTCGGCAGATATAATCCCTTAAATATGTTAATAATATTAAACGTCAATACATTTATCTTATTTTTATTAAATTTTACTAATTTTTCTTCATAATTTGTTTTTTATTCAATAATTATGAACTGAAATCGGAACGCGCCACATTACCAAACAAGGGAGGACAACTTGGCGCAGATGTTCTTTTTGGAAAACACATTAATTAACTGTCTTAATTAACTTCAATTGAATTATCTTCATGCTTATAGCATTGGTAAGATATTAGCCTGAACAAAATATATTTTATTACAATATTTTACTTTATATTTGAATTTTAATCGTGCATTTTTCTTTATATGCGCCGCATTCGCCGCCGCTCCCCTAATATTACTAGGCACTACTACTATTATTAGCTAAATCACAAGTAACACTATTACAATTTTCAATAAAGTATACAATCTGTTTAACTTTTGATTTTTAGAAATTCGCAGACTTGAAAAATCTTACGTAGGAAATGAAAAAAAAAGACAACATAGAAAAATCGTCGACCTCCCACCCACCACCCCTACTCAAAAGACTTTACTTAATTTATGCACTGCCCCAAAAGGAACAAGGGGATCATTACAATGACAAAAGACGGGTTGGAGTCTGAGAAAGATAAGGAAAGTTATAATCAGCTCTAATTATTGTGATTATTCTTTTTTGAGCTTTCCTTTTGCTTCCTGTTTTTTTCCGACAAGGGTAATTTGAGGCAGTGGCTGATACTCTTAAATGTTATCCGATTGAGATGAAACGTAATGTAGACGTTTTCATCTTCAGTAACTTTCTGAAATTCGGAAAAATGCACCAGCGCTAATGCTCAGAATACTAGGCGTCTTGAGAAACATGAGTAAGATGAATAAGAGTCTGTGACCAAAAGTGCTGGCAATGGTAGAACAATGAAGATTAGAGGATTGAAATATTGATTCATGAAACTGATTGAGAAAGGGAGATGTTTAATTTCCGTGTATTGTTTGTTAACGACCACCATCGTGGTCATCTTTCTCATCGTCTCTGCTGAAGATTAAGGGAGGTGGGAAGGACTATTGTTCGTGGGACTTGAGGAGGAGTAATTTACAAGGGTACTTTTTTCAACCTGCCTTCCACAATAGTGCCGGTATCCCGCTGGAAAGCAAAGGCGGACTTTCTGCGAGGATAAGGAGGTGGTGGCCGAGGGAGCCGAGTTAAAACAAGACCATCACGACAGCCAAACCAAACCAGCTAACCAGCTTTCCAACGAAGCCATGTCGTTCGCAGGACGCTAAGTTTACTTTGCAAAGTTTCGTGTGTAGCCCCGTACTTTGCTTGCTAGCCTACTTGCTTGCTAACAACTACGCGCTTCAGTTTACCCCGTAGTCGAACTTTGGAAGGTGGTCTTCAGAATGAAAAAAACACTAAACTCAAAGCTGATAAAATTGCACTGTTTCTGATGACTGGCAATTTGCAGTCCTTTGCGAATTTCCTTTTTCTATTTAAAGGGTTTTTAAATGCTACGTATGAATTAGACAGAGAGAAGAGATAATATTTTTAAGATTAGAGAATGTCTATATATAGTTATGTAGGAAAAGGAAAAGTTGGAAAGGAATTTCTTGTAGGAATCTTATATCATAATTTTTAAAGTAAGGATGTTATACTCGTACTGAATGCCTAGTCGAATATGAACGAATTCGGAAACCACTCGTAAAGTTTTAAGAGGTCTGAATCAATAACTGGGTTAAGAGGATTTGCAATTTATGGCATACCAGTGAAGTTCATGGCAAAGCTGAGTTTGAATATGTGTTTTAAAGTCAAGATTTCATTATGGGTTTTCTGAGCAATACTGTGGATCCACGAGGCTCCGATTACTCAATCGCTCTCTTCTCATCCCTCTGCGCCGACCGCAGACATCCTTTCGTTCACACGTAAATAAAACCAAATTGCGAAACAAGCAGTGCAATAAAATGATTGTCTAAAAGTAGAGAATGTTATTATCAGGAAAAATGTTGCATAAAAGAACTGGACGTACATTTGGAAGTGTCAAAAGAACTACAAATAAACCGATTTCTTGAAGAACAAAAGAAGCTCAGAAAAGTGGTATCAGTTGGAACAAAATTTATCAGAATTCGTAACTTTTTGATCAGAAATAGATGGAAGAGCAGATTACAAAAACGAACGAATTTGTGTCCACATTCTATATTCTTGATTAAGGAATCTGATTTGGAATGCATTTTTGCCATCTTAGGTGTGAATCATTGATGAACCTGGGTTGATCTAGTCTAGTTAGTAAGCAGCTGGTGAATGTAATGGTTTTTGAAGGGCCCCTGCTTAGCAGAGCATATCCCAAGTGTATAGCGGCTACTTGTTGACCGTATTCCATCCTGTCGCCTCGTAGCAGTGTGGTGAATTATCGTCTCCTAACCAGAAAGGGCTATCTTTCCTGGGAATCTCAAAATTTATTGCCCGGAGCTACGAATGAAACGTAATTATGGCTTTTTACGATATCTTAGGCTATCGATCATTCGCAGTAAGATTGCAGAAATTGTCTCCGATTTGATCAACCTGCGGAAACTTGAGTCTCGATTAATGTGTCATCCATGAATGTAGATTATTAACTTGCATCTCCAATATCCTCCGCTAAATTTTGATATTATATAACTCGCTCAAATTCATGAATAAGTAATCCTAATGGAAATATATTCATGACTAGGTTTCGAATTTCATGACTTGATTCCTATTTTAGAAGTGTTTTAAAAATTGGCATGAAATTAAATTTGGAGTTGAACAATTGAAGTTGCATTCACAATTTTTTGCCAAGGTCCTACTGATTAATAAAACCAATTAAGCGTCTGACAGTAGTTAGAGTAAAAAAAACAAGATCCTGTTCAAGGAACAGGCGAGGGAAGAAGAGAAAAATCCCTTGCTATTGGCTAGACTCCAAATCAATTTAAAAGTTTGCGACGCTCGCTGCCAATCCTTCACGCGAGTTACGCGCTGCAAATCCACAAGTCATCATGAGAACCTCCACTTACGGTTGTAATGACAAGTGATAGGGTTAGTACCAGGTGTGGCCGAGAAGCTGATGGAGTGTGAGAGGCAGAAAAGCGAGACGGCACAATTAAATACACCCCATACGTTCTTCGGAGTAAGGAAGCATACTTTATCGTAAATGCAACTTTTGTATATGGATTGACCTGCTATTACTCTTGTGAGATACCTATGTACGGTAAGATTACATTAAATACAGAAGTATACAAGGTAGAAGTTAAAGGAATAAGGAACAACAATAAATTGATCTCAATATATTTTTTGTTACCTTGAAAGATTTGTATGTTTAGGTGAATACTTTATTATAGAGCATCTGATGCAAATACCGAATGTGACACCTCCTAACGAAGTTTTGAAAATGGTCAATTCATGTCAGTGTTCGAAATATGAGGGCAGGTGTCACGATTATTTGTCAAATTGTCGAATTCCTCTGATGATTCAATTTCCAATGTTCCAAGTTGAAATTGCGGAATTCAGGTGTGATTTGATGAAAGTCGAGATGAACTGTATTTGAATTTCTGAGAGGTTTGAGTTGTATATGGATTTGAAAGACAGTTGGGCGGAAGCTGTCATGCTCTGGGAAGTTGAAGACAAAGAGTAGTCTGTGTTGTTGAGCCCCACCCATAAACGCTGGTGAATCCAGTTCTGAGTTGTTAAGAAACGAGCCTAGCCTCGTTCGATATGCGTGGTTGAACGATGTAGTTCTCCATCCTGATTGAGCGTTACGTTGCTGATCCTTGGATTGATCACTAAGAAGGCCTATCCTTGTTGTTTCCTTTCCTACCCTCCTAGGCTCCTACTGATTGTCAAGATGATTGATTACGTGATAGTTTCAGCCGATGCTCGCTAACTGTGTGCTACAATCAGAAAAGAGATTTGATAACTTTGTTGTATAACAATTGATTTAGAATTTGTAATGCAATCGATATAATATGGAAAAATAGAATTTAGTATCGAACATTGATCCGGTTTTCACAAAATGTAATGGGAACGAGAATTACTAAATTAATTAGGGCTGCGGATGCCTTGATATATACAGTATTTAATTGTGACAATTTAGACGTTTCAAATTTTTTTCAATTTGATTTGAGCTTTTGAAGACATAATACGTAGTTCAGAGTTTGCATCACTTCAAGAGCAAAATAAACTTATAATTTGTAATATTGCTGAAGCAGCGACAATGAGTTGCTAATTGAAATGTTACTGTCTCTTTGAGTATTCGTATAACTTGGTTCATGGATATGTAAATTATGCAGGAAAGTTTTAGAAATGTAAGCAGTGATTACAAGAGTGGAGTTGGTACGTTTGCTCCACTTTGCACTCCATAATTATTGAAAAATAAATTGAAGGTTATTTAAATTAGCAAGCGTGGGATAATGAACCTTATAGTAAAAGTGTAATCAATCCGCGCTTTCAAAATTTCTGCAATTCTAAACTGCACTGATTTTAACTCCACTAATGAATCCATCAGTATAAAATTCCCAAGAATAAAAATTAATAAATTTGTATGACTTCCACTTCAAAACTGTACAATTTTAAGTTTTGCTCATTTACAGATTGTCTACTTTTGGAAGGCTTCAACTTTAGATTTATTTATGAATATTTTTAATTTAAAATTGTGAACTCCTCGAATTTGAAATTGTTTGGTATAAATCGATTTAAATGTTAATTAATCAATCTTGACCGCTTCAAAGTCAAAACTGACAAAAAACGTTTCCAAACATCAAAATTACAATTTAAAAGCAAACAAAAATTGAACCCGAGATATTTTAGGGCCGACTTGAGTAGTGAAAAGTTTGATTGAAAAATATTTTTAGGTTCACAAGAAAATGGAGGTCAAAATTTACTTTTTCATTTGAGATGCAAGTTTTCTCACCTCTGGGCAGTAATTTAAATTTAAATATTTAATTAAGTTACATGCCTAATTAAGTTACGGACTTTTCCGTAAAACTGACCGGTCAAGTGAAGCGCTAGGGCTAATATTACAGAAGGTTCCGTGATGTAAGCCCCAAACGCGAGGAAAAGGGGTCTTACGGAAAATTTCGTAACGGTACACAGTTCCTTCATTATCGCACGAATAGTGTTTGCTTTATTTCTTTCTGCTACTCTTTATTTGAAAGATCACAAAATAAAAAAAACCTAAAATTTTAATATTTTAATTTGAATAATAATTATTCAATTTGTAATGCTTTTATTGGTCAATTATTAGATTATTATGGACTTTAATTTGAAATGAAATATTATCTATAATCTGGAAGGGTTCACACATAAGCATAATTTGAAGTTATTCAATTTAAAAATGTCAACTCTAGCATTTTTTAAAAATATTCCATACTAAAAATTGAATAAAGATATATGAATTCCAAAGATCAAGAATTATATTTCTAGTGTAGATAAATTTAAAAACGAAAATTATGTTTATCTGTGGTTCGAATCCCCAGGGAGCTGGAGAGCAATTTTTTCACAGCTAAAGGAACCTATTTCCCTTAGAGTAGTAGATCAAAAGTCGTGATTCCTTCGAAAAAAAATATTATAAAAATACTACGATTAGAATAAAAATCTTTAAAAAAACGACAGAAAAGTATTTTTTTTTTTGCACAATATTTGGCAGTGTATCTATATTGTCAATTTCTTTCTCATTCTATATATCATAAGTTATAACTCAAAATATGGGCATGACCGAGTAAAACTTTAAAACTAAAATATTGGTATCTATTCCTAATTTTTAGATTCCTAAACATGATGCAAATGATTCGTATGAGCACAAGTCATGCACAAATGTATTGTCATTCGTTTTCAATTCTTGTGTTCGACTTTTTATATGGGGAGATTAGGGCAGTTCTTATTTGTACGGGATTGAATTATTTAGAATTTCTCTGTTCTCACCCCCCCCCTCCCACAGCTTCATTTGAATGCACAGAAAAATATCAAAATTTGAGCGAAATCGATTAATATTTTTGGGTCGCGAAAAGACCATAAGGTGTCTCACTGATTCAACGTGAGATAAAGTAAGCTTTTTGTAAATCTAATATTAAAACGCGATCATATGTTACAAATAATGCGGTATTTCAGTATATTGTCCAGAATTCGCCAGAGAATAAGAATCAATAATAAATTTGGAGGGTGAATGACATTAAGCCACTCTTATAGGTCCTCAAAGAAAAGCACATACATGACTTTGAATTTTGAGTACTAATTTAGTTTACGAGAATACTTTTAAATGTTTAAACAAATTCCAATTCTCTGATCGATTTTATTTCGTTTAAATATAATAGAAATATAATTGTGAAATTGCTAAAGCAAATTATGTTATTATCATGATTGAAAAAAGAATTAATAGCGCCTAGAAAATATGCTCATTTCGCGAATTATCTGAAGAAATGAATGTTTAAACAAACTAAAATTGTTAAAACGAATAAAAATTAGTTAATCGATGACTGAGGTTTCAAAGAGTGTTAAACGACCGCAACATTAAGAAAAATGCAAACTTCTCATGTAGGGGTTTTCTTTGGGGACCCATAAGATCTTTGATTTACAAAAAGCTGGCTTTTTTCCACGTTGGGTCAATGGGAAACTTCGCTAAAAACTACTTCATTGTAACTATCTAATCCTGGTATTATACAAAAAAATCTTGAATCATGGGAGTGAGTAAAATGGTTGCTACTTAAGTTTCACAATTTTTTGCCTAAGACCCTTATACATATTTCAATTTGGATTATCACTGAAACCTCAACAGGACATTAACTGCTACGTTATGGTATAGAACCAGTGTCAAAGGAAAAAATGCCTGAACAATTAAAATAACAAAAGCATTATTGCAAATAGTAACTGATAAAGATTATTGTTTTGTTTTAAAGATTCTAGCGTCTTTATTCACTTCGATGTATTCCTTTTTCTTCGAGGAAGTGAGTCAGGGAAGATGCTGGTTAAAAGGACTCATGGAATTCGGTGATGCTTGAACCAGAACTTTGGTGAGGGAAACGGTCGGAGTTAAGTAGATTGGGGAATTGAGGATCATTTTAATGCTTGGTTAAATTGCGTAATTGTGAGTGGCGAGAGTCGAGTGGTGCGGGTCGAGGGTTATGGCGGTACGGCCGTAAAGGGGTTGGGGCGTTGACTCGGCCTCGTATATAGTTACAGAAGAGAGAATGTGCCAGAGATTTATAAGCAAAATTAACCTGTTTCAGAGCTGAAGCACTTATTCCTTTTTTCAACGCTTTAACGCTAGCCGACGTTTAAACCGATTATTATTACTCTACTCACCAATTTCATTCAAAAGAGAGTCTGAAAATTAAATGCAGACCATTTTCGAGTGATAACGAGCAACTATGCAAATTTCATTCTGTACTGAGGAACTCTTTGCCTTGTCCCAGTACAATCGGCACACTGCTGAAATAAATTAAAGTTAAAGTAAATATTATTATTAAAGGAGAGTTTGTTAAAATAATATAAGGAAATGTGATATTTGGAGACGTCGATTCGGGTAAACGGATTCAAAATACAGTTTCACCGGTGCTACGTGATCATAGTAAGTGGAGTACTCAAGCTGCTTGAGCGCCGGCGGTGGTACTAACCTCCCCTGAGATAATATTATACTTATGGGGCTTCAGAAACACCTACTTCTCTCGTTGCGCGGTGTAATTACCTGCTCCGGAGAAGGGGATTAAATGAGGAGACTTGACGAGGCTATCTCCAGGTTAGATAAGCAAGGTGTAAAACAATAATTAAAGCAACATCTCTGTTTTTGAACTGTTAATTGCCTTTGGATATGCTCACCACCGAGGATTTACAGTAATTAATTTATAAAAGCCCTTTGTCTACTCAATAAACTCTATTCATTGATTATTTTATTTTTACTTCAACTGAATTTATTTCTAATTAATCCGGACAAAAAGGGAATAAAAGAGATAGCATTTTAATTTTTTTTTAATTTTAATTATGTGGCTAAACTTGGATCGATATTTTCTGCTGTATACATTTGGCAGGAACTTTTTATATTTTAATTCCAAATGGCATAGCTCCATTTTCAGTTTAAAAAAGTAATTTTCAACAAAAAACTAATATTTAATTTCGGAAGTGATTTTTTGTTTTGTTTATAAAAGTGTTTTTGTAGAGTAAACGAGTTGTGAGTTCTTAGGACCAGTAAGGAATATTTTAGAAAAGGTAGAATCTCAGGTTTGAAAAAAAAGAAATTCTCTTATACGTATATGCTATATATCTCTATGGCTCTGGAAATTATTTTTTTCAACTCATAAAAGTGTTTCTACATATGTACCTAGTTCAAGTATTCGTCCACACTTAATGATTTTTCGTTAAAAAAATTTCAGTGTGCATGTAGATGGTCATGACTTGGATCTGGCATAACAACTGACACTTGCCAGTTGCTAGTAGCTACTCATGAAAAGTCATGACAAAAAATTTCGGGACTAAACTAATCAACTGGAATTTACAGTGAATCTGCAGCTGCATTGAAATGTTCCTGATTCGTTTTCTTTTTCCACTCTAAAGATGCCTTGTACTCTTTCTTTAAATATCCTGGCTTTTCACAAGAGACTTTTTACAAAAAGCTAAATCTAGCATCGTATTTAAGGCGTTTTTTTAATATTCTAAGCTTCGAGTGCAGTTTTAGCATTCCTTACGTGGGAATGCTTCTATTTTTAGATTTTCGACGATTTTGCAGGAGCATCTTCACTAATGACTTCCCAAAGACCATCAGAAGTTTGCAGCAGTTTCAGTTTACTTTTCAAGATCTGTTGATTTTCACTGCTGAGCTTCTCAATCCTACAATCTATATTTGTATATTCGTCCGCCTTCATTCATATGATGCGTGAACTTTTGTTTAATTTCTCTTACAGTTAGGCCACTTTTTTACATACACCGATATTGTATATGTTTGACTACATGAACCGACATCATCCCCTCCCATTGTGCAGTTCTTTAACTGACTCTCTCTTACCTAAATAATAATCTTAAAAATTATAATAATAGAGATATTATTGTGAAAGTACATGTGGATATGAAAGAAAAAAATATAGTGATCATAATACACCTTTAAGCATTTATTTTATATGTATATATTAAATTGATGAAAAGCCAAGCAGTAAAACAATGCATCGATAATAGGTGAGTCAATCCTGTCCGACGATCGTGCCCGGTGACCCTGAGTGACTCCCACTTACGCTGAATTGGAATCCCTCCTATTGTTAGTATATATGAAAGAGTCTAATTATCGTTTTACTCCAGCGATAATAATCAAAGGACGTAACACCTCCCATTATAATAAATAAAAAAAAAAATTGATTAGCATTTCGAACTCGAAAGTTCTTTGCCTCACTACCCGATTCGGGTAGTGTTTCTAGGTGGATAAATACTACCAGTGTGGGTCCACCACACCCACGACGGGCCAACACCCATCGCGCCCAACGCTGCTTAACTTCAGTGATCTTACGGGAACTGGTGTTTTCAGTGTGGTATTGCCGTTGGCAATACCACCTCCCATGGCAATGGCACCTCCCATTATATCAAGTTATAATTAAAGTGCAATCCATTGTTCAAGCAGCTGCTGCAATTTCTTCAATCTAGTAAGAAAATCTACTTTTTTCTATAATTTGCGAAAAAGTGCCAGTTTTTCCACCTGTTTTTGGTGTAAAAAGTGACCGATTATTGGTCGATGACGTGGCGCATGCGTAGTGCCGACCTTTCTGGGCAACAGTGAAAAAAGTGGACGGACACAGTGGAAAAAGTAAATGGACGTAGTGACAAAAGTGAGGCACAGTGGAAAAAGTAAATAAAGTGCAAACTACTTCGTGTTACTCCGGGTGTGTTCGTGATGCCTCGGGCGTGCTTGTGCATCGTGCACAGCCAACTTAATTCTATTTTCCGACTCCGTCCCTAACCTAAAAACGCCGTCAGTTTCTCCGAAAATACGGTGTTATTGTTGCGTCAATCGACAAAAAATCGCCTTCTTTTTACACAAAAAACAGGTAAACAAAAACTAGCACTTTTTAAACAAATTATAGAAAAAGTATCGTGTCCCACACATTGAAAAAGCGACGATTTAAAACTCGTGTGATAGCCACCCTCGCTCCGCTCGGGTAGCTAACTTCACACTCGTTCTAAATCTCTCGCTTTTTCAACTTGTAGCACAATATACTATTATTCCTGAATTTTTGTCATATTTATTATTTTATGCCAGCCAAATAAGAAATTTAGTGTTTACAAGAGGGAATTCCGAGGATAATAAAATTTATCAGGAAAGTGCACAAGCTTGGTGTAATTTAACTTTGGTGGAGCTTCATGCACATGCAAGGATGCAATAATAAATCTTGACGTCTCTTGAGGTCTTGAGGAAGGAAGGAAGACAGAGGCAAGTAAGTTTCTGATATCGGGCTGGCTCTTGGAGCTTTTACCTTCCCACGAATCTTCCGTATGCAATAACATCGCCGAGCTTCTGCTTCTCTCGCAAATTCTCGTCGTGTCTTATAAACTCCTCCCGGTAAACCGACTGCGAATGACGCTTTAGCGAGTCTCGAGTCTGAAACAAAACACCCTATAAAGTGTCCCAGGAACCCTTGAGAGGCACGTAGGCCTTTATAAATTTTGCGAAACGCCCCGTTGCAGGATCCAACATCTCAAGGATTCTTAGCACGTGCTCCCAGTCATCTGGAGGTGGAATCCTGGACGAGGTCCTGTCTTTGTTACAGGCTGCAAGCTGTAGGAGACAATCGAGGCTTGAAGCTCAAATGCAGGAAAGGAGACCAACAAGAGGTTTTCTGGGGACCTTGTCTTCTTTAGCCAAACTCCCCCTTTTCCAAGTAGTTATACCCTGCAGTAGACAGTGGAATATTACCATTGTCTGCCATTGTCATTGTTATCGATGACGCTGAGATTAAAGGTTAGCGGATGAATTCGAACCCTAGCTTCTGAATTCGAGGGGAAGACCAAGTGCTTCGCGTTAAAGGCTTCTTTAGGAAGGGGATAGACTGCAGAGATAAAGCGAAGAGGGAGTTTTGCGATTAGGTTCCGAACACCGCAGCATTCAAGTTAGAGAGAGGTCAGCAGTGAATTGTTGCAGTTATTGGATCGGGGACGCTTGATTGGATCGCACTATTAGTCTTCTGGGGTTTTTCATAATGGAACCTAATAACTATGGTATATCCTTAGTTTTTTCCATTTATGTGCGGCAAGATTTCGTTCATTTCTAAAATCTTTCAATCATTGTATCGTTAAATAGAAGCTAAGGATATTACTGCAAGTTAAAATTTATCATACACTTATAACTTCTTCATTTATATACTTATTTTTTGTGTCTCATTTTGAAAGTTCCTGTTGCGAAATTTTAATTTACCCCACAATCCAATTATTCCAATTATTAGAAAGCCCATGGCGCCATTTTTTAATAATATCTCGAAACGATCTCGCAAATATTGTTGTCGGTAAACCCGTGCTTATGATTGGTTGAAGGTGTCATTCTATTCTGTTTTTAAAGGTGGCTTTCGTATGCTTTGTAAAAGAAATTAAATTAACAACAAATTCGTCTCACAAATGGATTCGTCAGGAAATTATAACCTATTGATTAATTTTAAGAACATTTTTCTCGTAAATCGAAACATTAAAAGTACTTTGTCAAAGAACAAAGAATTTCATATTCTCTGAACCATATAAAAGGTCTGATTTTTTTAAATGCTGATATTTGGACACTCCTTAAGCTATGAAGAATATGTTTTTCATAAATTTGATTAAAATTTGAAACTGGAGATTCAATATGCAAACTAACCTATAAGGTTTGAACACTATACAAATATTTTATTTACGTAAATAGTTTAGATGTTGAAAATTAAATATTTAAAAATATTAATGAAGGAGTCTTGTCAATTTTGATAGATTTTTAAGAACTAGAAAGTTTTAGCTCAAAAACTTATCAGTAGAGATTTGAAAAAAGAACGCAAATTTTCTATATTAATTCCACTGGCAAATCTGAAAATAATGTGTTGTTGAAAAGCTGATTGGCTTTTCATGACTTGAAGATTTTTCATATCTTGAATTAAAAATGTTTTAAATCAATTCTACAAGTGACCGCTTCTAATGCGACGAATCATAGAAAATTTTCATGTGAATTTAGTAACGTTTGTGCTTCTTAATACTCTTGCGCGGTTAAATTGAAATTGACGTTAAATTCAGAAAGTTTCAACAAGACTTTAAAATTCAAAAAATTGCAGGTTTTGTTATTGTTTTTTTCACCGGAAATTAGCATTTTTGAACGAGAATCATCATCAAGATTTCCTGTTTTCAACAATATTAGGTCTCGTTAGCGTTTTACACCGAAAATAGATATTTGGAATAAAAAATTATTAGATTTCAAAGGTGAACATTTTTTCAATAATTTACTTTTTTGGTTTTTAACCGGAAAGTGACATTTTTAAACAAAAATCATGATATTTTAAAGGACCATAATTTTCGAATACACAATTATATTGTATGTAATGAAAGTATGGTTTCCAAATTTCTCATGAAATTACGTCTCAGGTTTGAATTTAGCTTGAAGGAACAAGTACCATGCAGGACAGTGCAGGACAGTGCAGAACAGTGCTCTTTATTGCTCTTTATTTATTTATTTATTGACAATAAAGTTTAAGGTTATATTAACGTTCTTCGCAGGAAATCAGTTATTTGAACGAAAATCATTAGATATCGAAGAATCTTTACAATTCTGAACAGTTTTCGCTTTTGTTATGTTAGTGGCGTATGAAAAAACTAGTCTCTTTAAACTGAAATCAGTAATGCACAAGCATGAACAATTTTGCATTTTGTTCGTGTTTCTCGTCTAAAATTAAAATTCTTATTAAAATTCATAAAACAAAAAAAAAAGTCATCATACGCATGCCGCCCGTGTTTGTTTTCCAGTTTTATATTAAAATTGAAATGTATTATTAATTTTACCAACCCAATTTCGGAATTGCATATTTGTTGCGATTTTCCTACGCGAACGCATCTTGAACTTAATTTACATAACGGGAAAAAACTTCCCTCTGTGTTCTGTATTCATATTTAAAAACTCTCATTTAAGAGAACGATCTTCAAAAAATCGGAAACAAAATTTTGCAGAACTTTCTCGAGGGATAAGCCTCAGCTGTTTTCCCTGAAGCGACAGCTGGTTCTCCAATTTAAGTCTCAGCGTAATATTTCAAATGCTCGTCAAGAGCAGCGCATATGATATAAAAGGTTGATTCACTATCATGCAAAATATGATTGTGATAAACATTATTAGTATACCATCAAGCCTTTCGGGGTAGGCTTGACGTGCTTGGTTGGAAAATAGTAGTGTGTAGATGGGTATATAGGTATAAGGTAAATAGGTATGTAGGTTTAAGGTATTACATTACATTAGATCTACATTACATTAGATTGATCTAGAATTCTCGTCTTATTTATTTAAATGACACGTTCGTTCCGCAGCACTGCTCCGACCCAGGTGTCTGATCAATCTCTCTAGCAATCACCCCAAGTGAAGAGCCTCACAAAATTGTCATGCGTGATTCCCTATTTGGGCACATTAGTATCCAAGGTCTTTGTTTCAGGCGTCATTCACTCTACTGTCACTCTGTTTACAAACTATTTGTCGCCAAATTTTTCTGTCCTGGCATACTACTTTAGCTCCTGCACGTCCATGCATTTTCTCATGCAAGTTCTCGTGTTTGTATGGCTTCTTATGTCTCTTCGGATAGTTGTCTCATTCACAGATTCTAACCATTCTTTCGGCGGTCTACATCTGGGCATTCTGCCACTTACTTCACCTTTATACACTTCTTTGGTCAGTCGTTCATCTTTCATTCTTTCAACATGTCCGAACCATCTTAACTGATTTCTTCCCCATACGTCAACTAATAGTGTCTCTTCTGTACTACACTCTTGGAGGATTATCTTGTTTCGAACTTTGTCCATCTGTGTTTTCCCGCATATTGTGCGCAGAGGTTTCATGCCAGTCGCGTTAATTTTACTCCTGTCCTTTTCTTGCAAGGTCCATGTCTCGTTACCGTACAGTACAGTCGGTACGAATATAGAATTATGTATGGCCATTTTAGCTTTTTTTGATACGTTTTTATTTCTGAGAATGGACCCTGCTCTACCGATAACCTGCTTACCCTTATTAATGCGCCTATCTAACTCCCCATCTATTTTTCCGTTGCTACACTGAAAAAAATGTTTAGTTGTGACAATAAGCTCTTTATTAGTAGAGATGGTATTAGAAGCGACAACCACTTCGATGGTAAAAGTAACTAACCAGTTTACTGCGGCAACAAGTCGCCGTTAATAATCCTACGTAGGTTATATTAGTAACGATAGTAATTCTAGTCACAACAAATAAAGTAGTCACAGTTACCACCAATATATTTTCCAAGAAATAAAAGTAGTAAAAGTTACAAGTTTTTCTCCTTGGCGACATTGGCAGAACTGAAACCTGAGCAGTGCTGGCAACATTCGCGCCGAAATATCGCGCCATGTTCTCGATCGTCGCCATTTTCATCTTAACCTTTTTGTGAATTGTGCAGTAGTGAAGACCGTGAAGACTACCGCATCGATCTAAATTTGCTAATGGACTTACTACTACTGCAAGTATGCAATTTTAAATACGCAAGAACTCCAATATAAGGCCAACTGATCTTGTTCTTCGTGAAACTGCTGGCCCACGCAGTTTCTCAGCGCACAAGCAATGTCAACAATGCGTGGCCACCCCGCACCATTCATCAAACGACGAATTTAGTGCACGGCCACTGCGAGGCAACTCCAGAAACTGGCCTTATATTAGTTCTTGTGTTCATGTTCTCTCAGAGTTCCTGTGTATTGAAATTATACTGGGTTTTCATTGACATTCCAATGGGCATGTGGGTGTATTTCGACATCACGTTTTATCAGGACCTGCTCTCTATAGGAAGTCCTGAGGACGCTCTTGTGTCCAATATATAGAAATTATAGTAAAATTTACTATAATTCCATTATTGAGAAGTTCTAACTTCGCAATAGTCCACATGCCAGTAATTTTAATAGTAAGGAATACTAATTTAAATAGTGAAACTCGCTAATTTTAATAGTAAGGACTACTATTTAGGTAGTAAAATTGACTAATGGTAATAGTGAGGATTACTACTTTAAGTAGTGAGACCAACTAGCTTATTTGTAAGACTAGCTAATTTAATAGCAAGACTTACTAATTAAAGTGGTAGGGCTTACTACCTGAAAATAGTATGCACCATCTAAAGTTGTCGCGACAACAACTAAAGTAGTAAGGACAACTACTACCAATATTGCGAATGAAAGTAGTAGCCCCAACCAGTTACATAGCAGTGGCATATATTACAAACTAAAGTAGTTGGCCCTACTACTTTATTAGTTTTTTCCAACAGACTTTTTTTTCTACAGTGAATAGTCTACCCAGATATACGTACTGGTCGACTTGTTTAAATGTGTCATTATTGAGGACAATGTTGCACATTGTTTTCTCACTTTTTCCCTCAAATACCATGATTTTCGTTTTATTAATGTTAATATTGAGGCCCATGTTCTTCATGCTTGCATACAGTTTTCTCAACATTCTTCGAAGGTCCTCGATTGACTCTGCTATAATAATCTTGTCATCTGCGAAGGCTAACCCACGTACCCTCACTGTCTCAAGATCTACACCTTCTTCGTGGAAGACGACCATTCTTAGACACTTATCCATAAATATGATAAATAGCCATGAGGACCCTTACACTCGCTTTACTACCTGTATATATTGTTTTTATTGCTTGGAGGAGCCATCCATTGACTCCGCACTCTTCAAGAACTTCACAAAGTTTACTTCTATTAACCTTATCAAATGCTTTTTCTAGGTCAACAAATGCACAGAAAACTTTTTTTTTCACTCTCAAGCTTTTTTCTGTGATCTGTCTTGAGCTAAGTATCTGAACTGTACATAATTTTCCTAACATAAATCCACTTTGGACTTCCCATATCTTCTCTTCTGTAATTTTCATTATTTTACGAATTAATATTTTTGAGTGTATTTTACTTACGTTACTTAGTAAGCTGCTACCTCTGTAACCATTGCAGTTGCTTTTAACTCCCTTTCTTTTGTATATTGGTACAATAATCGCTTTTCTTCAATCGTCTGGGACTTCTCCCATCTCGATACATAAATTTACCAATTCGCACAACCCGTGAGGTATAAACTCGCCACCGTATTTAAGCATTTCAGCGCTGATGCTGTCTACACCAGCAGCCTTACTGTTTTTCAAGTTCTTAATTATATCTCTAACCTCAGTGACACAGACTTTTTCAATTTGGTTTTCCAATAAATTATGTAGTTTGTCGCAGTTCTGTTGTCCTATATCTGCACCTCCTAATAATGATTAAAAGAGTCTTTTGAAGCGTCTACTATCCTGCCTGTATCATATAGCATTTCACTTTTGCTGTTTCTCATGCTGACAAACTCTGTATTTTTACATTCCTCCATCTGTTGAAATTATAGTTTCTTGCTACCATCAAAGTCGTTTTGTATTGTCTTCTCTTCTTCTTTTTCGATTTTATCTTTAGTCTCCTTCACTAGTGGCTCAACTTTCCTATTTTTGTATGCCTTTAATCATGTTTGAGCCTATTTCTCTGTTTATCGCTAAGACCTGTGATGTTCAACGTTCTCTCGTAAACTTATCTTTTTTCTTGTCGGACTGTCTCAATTTGATCATTTCACCATGAATCACCAGATTTTCTTCCTGCAATCGTCGTACCACACACTTCAGTCGTACTCCTATCAATGACCTCCACAATCAAAGCTTGATCTATGCGTTCCTTTATCTTATTCTGAAAACCTATTCGCACTTCCGGCTCCTGTAAATTTCCAATCTTTACTCGCGTTTTTTTTGTTCTCTTTGTTCTCCATCCCTGCCCCAAAGTTCATATTAGAGATTAAATGGTAGTGATCAGTATTACATTCGGAACCCACTCATGACTCTTGTATCTTCAACCAGTTCTCTTAGTCTTTCATCCGCAATAATGCAGTCAATTATACTGCAGTTATTTCCTTTACACCTGGTGTACGTGTGGATCATTTTATTTCGAAACCAAGTATTTGTAATAAATAGGCCCTTTTCTAAGGATAAGCTAACTAACATTTCCGCGCTATAATGTTTTCTTTGATCCCCAAATTTATCTAGTACCCTTTCTGTGATGAAAAAGAAATTGCTGAAAGACTTGTAATACTGCCTGAGCGAAAATAGTACGGCATTTGTGTGAAGGCTCGTTATATGCATTCGTGATTTATTCATTGCAGGATTTAAAAATGGGCTCCATTCAAACATTCACTATGTAACTGCAAATTAGGACTAGATGTGAAACCTGCCTTATGCACACACATTACTTAATTCCTGTCAAATCCTATAGTATTTCTATAGACCTTTGCAAAATATTGAGACGAGTTATTCTATAAGATATAGCCTAGAATGTAGAATCTAAAATTTCGATGTGTGTGGACGAGAATTTACAGGAGGGAATATTACTCTACGCTTGTATCGACAAGCCATGTTTGGCCCAAAGCCCAGTCCTTTTTACTGGGTTGTAAATCAGTTTCAGGTCCGTGATTATCCATGCCTCCAACGAATAATGCAGAGAAGCTTAGGGATGTTTATCGTTCGCTAGAATTATCCGGTTGAAATTTCATTGGTCAGTTGAATGGCTTTCCCCTTTCTGATAGAATCATACGCCTGTGTGGAGAGAAGATTTTTAAAAAATTCAAATAATATTGTGTCTAAAATTTTCCAATTTTTTTTTAAACTCATTTAAATTAAAAATGCTCAATAATGAATTAAAGAGGGGGATATTGTACACCTTTTGCATGACTTGAGTTAATCAGCATGAATGGGATGCTTCGAGAGGTTCGAGTCGCGAACGATTTTTTGTAGAGAATGTCTGTTTTGAAATAGAATTTACAAAAAGTTGAGAAGCGAGGGAACATCGAATAGGATGCAATATTGGTCGGGGAAATCTAAGGGGAAAAGTTACAGGAACGTAGCTTGGATTGCAATCCGCATAGCACATTCAAGCTTCCTCTTCCTAGAACTTGTTCCTGCTCGATTTCTCTCCCCCCCCCCCCCTCCCGGGCTAGTATTACTCGTTCTCCATCCGTTGTATATTTCAGGTTTCGCGAATTGGTAAAAACAGTGGCGTTCAAACCATAAGTCGGTGGTTTACGACGAAACATTTCCCTGTGTTGGTCCCTGGCGTGGGTCAAACGAACGTCCAACTCAGCTTAGCTGAGACAAAGAAGAAGGTCGGGGAAAATGCTCCTAAAAACTATTATTCCGAGGAAGGATCTAGATCTGGAAACTCCAACTGCAAGAAAAAAAATAATAATTGTGTAACTCACTTCATAAGTGTTTTTTTTTTTAATAGTTAGAATCGGGAATGTAGGATGTTTTAATCCTAATCTTTTCCTCAATCTGACGTGATGGCTTTTTTTAAAGTTTGGTTTCCTTGATCATTTTGATTGTGGTGCAATATAGTCATTTTGAATGAAAGTCATTTGAACAATACCTGACAAATTTTAACAAACATAATGAAAAACACGTGGTCGTATTTTCTGTCCGCGATGCCATTTAAATTGTGCGTTCCCTGGAAGCTCAAAGCAGACACAATAGAAAGCTATACTCACCCCTACACTTCGAGTGTGTTTAAACGACAACCCAGCAAAACAAAGCCGAGCACGCCTCGTTTGGTGGGCGAATATTCGACTTCTGTTATCCCGGAAGGCGACTGAAAAAGAGAAAGGGTCAATTTAATCTGATTTATTGAACACTTTTTATATGATCTGAACAATTGATTATCATAAATGCTTTTCTTTGCAAAGTAAATTGATAGGTAACCTCCTTATATTTAAATGACAGTAGGTGTCGGTGGGTAAGAGAACTGGTAAATAACCAGGAATTGAAAATCGATATCGGAATGGATACTCTGATAATAATAATCATGAGAATGATAATCCCGATAAAGAAATTCAAGTGGCTTAGAACTTGAAGTGAAATTCAAATTGACGAACATCAAAAGGAATTCTCCAAGACGATTGGAATGAAACTGTAGTATTGTTGTTTTTTCGTATAAATCCGTTATCGTAGTCATCATGATTGTATTGAATCGTGACGATCTGATGGAATTTCTATGGGGAAGTTTTGTCAAGGCTGTCTGAGATAAAAGCAGATAAGAGAAACTCAGACATTCAGTGGTAAATTGCTATCAGAGCGAAAGACTAACATCGGTGGTTCCTGCTCATGAAAGAATATAAAGATTTTGAAGTATTCCTTATGCTTTATGAATCGTAAAGACGATTTTACTATGGCTAAGACTATGGCTTAGAAAGATTTTAATCAAATTATCAGACAGCTACTGCTTCATCAAATCGCCGAAACCTACTCTTTATTCAGTTGGAAAAAGCCAATGCTCTAACTACATAGATTATCTACTTGGAAATAGAGGGTGGTCTAAAAGTGGAATAGTTATAAATGCTCGTTCTAAACATCTTAAAGAAATTAATTTAATTAAATATGATCGAGTGAAAAAGTGTTTCAACTGAAGTAAAAGTAAACAGGAAAAAAATAACTACACTCAACTCCGGATATAAGACTGGTATCAGATGTCGCTTGAAGTGCCCTTCAGCTTAAATCGGGGGAATCAAGACGTAAACAGACAGGGCCGCCTGAATAACTTCTGTTGAATTTGGTCGCTTGGAGGATCCTGATAAAACTAACGCGGAAGCCATCAGTTCTAGGAATATCGTAAACCAGGGGTCCTTATATCCAAAGCTGAGTGGATTACAAAATTCTGTCATTGCTTACATAATACATTCATGCCTCGAATTTACGCCAATATTGGAAATTTATGACGCTTTTTTAGCATTGCAACTATTTTGTTACTATTTTGAAAAAAAAAGATTCTAATGCTACTGTTTTCTGAAATTGCTCGCTAATTCACCTATTTTTTCACTTTGCCGATTTCAGCAGATTTTTATGAATTTCAAGGAATTTCAAAGCTTTTCGTGTACTCTGAAAGATTTCCAAGAATTTCAGGAAATTTAAGGGAATTTTAAAGACTTCATCATTTTTAAAGGATTTTTAAAAGATGTTACCAATTTCAAGATGTTTTTGGAGATTGTACTCGGTTGTTGTGGATTGATAGGGATTTCATAAGATTTTAGTGATTTTATAAATTTTAAGGGGTTTTATCAGACTATACGGGTTCTTAATAGATTTTGATAGATTTAAACCTATTTCATTCCATAATTTTTGGAAACATTATATATACATATTTAAAAGTTTGTCATAAGCACAATCGCAGGATTTTTTGGGGAGCGGTTGATAATCTGAAAAATTGCACCCCCTCCAAGCAAAATCGCGGTAAAATTTCAGCTGTAAAAAATCTCACGACCGTGAGATAGGTCTTGATATACGGATAAATCTAACTTTATCCGGGTAAAGTTAGCTCTATCCAAAATAGTTAGATAAAGCCTATCAAAGAACGAATTTGACAACACTGTCCCGCTAAAGCTAGCTTCATCCAAAAGTATTTGGATAAAGCTGGACACTTATAAGAGTTAGGCTGTAATAAACGAGATCTTTAAAAAAAAAAGTCAACCGAAAAAGGACTGGTTGTAAAGCCCATGGTGTTTTCAGAAATGAATAGTCGATGCCAAGTTGACTCAATTGATATGCAATCAAACACTGATAGAAATTGTTGATTCATTTCAGTCGATCAGGATCATTTGACAAAATTCGTTCAACTGCGACCATTAGGTTCAAAGACAGCTGAAGAAAAAGCTACCAATTTGCTTGACATAATTTGTATTTTTGGTGCTCCAGTGATATTGCATTCAGATAATGGTCGTGAGTTTGTTAATCTATTTATAGAAGAACTGCGTCCAATATGGTATGGATTGCAAATTGTACACGGTAAACCACGACACAGACAATTGCAAGGGAGTGTTGAACAGATGAATCAAGACATACGAAATATGCTTATGACTTGGATGGAAAAGGAAAACTGTATCATGTGGTCGGAAGGTATACGGTTCTTGCAATTTATGAAAATCATGCTTTTCATGATGGGATAAAATGATCGCCTTACGAAGCGATGTTTAGCACTGCAGCAAAAGTAGGTTTATCTACTTCTTCGCTTCCTAAGGAAATATGTGCAAATTTACAGCCAGAAGAAGATTTACAACATATTTTAAATGCAGCTCATATTCAAGACACACATATAAATTGTGATAGTCTCATTGATAACCACGATAAAAAATTGTAATGTTGACAAGGAAAATTGTTCGCAGTATGATAGTAGTAATGACGTTATAGATATTATTTGCAGCGTGTTTTCTAAAACAGTAAATATCAAGCCATAAGGGTACCTATTCGGGATGTTGATAGAGGTCAAGGAGATTTCAGAAATGTTGGAATGGTTATCTTAGAAGTAGACGCCGATGGCTTTTATAGACTTGAAAATGAGCATGGTACCTTTGAGGAGCAGTCTTCAAGAAATCAATTTACACCCTGTAATGCTGAACTTGCTGATATTAATACAAAATCTAGTGAGAAAAAAACACTAAGACAACTAGCAAACCAACAATCTACGTCTGAAGGTCAAAGTTACACGCGATGCAATTGAAAAACTGGATTTGACTAAAGCAGGTGCATGTGCAAGACTTCAGGATTACTGTGCAATTAAAAGTGTTAAGGCTAGCTTTATCCGGATAAAGTTAGAAATTCATGAATTTTCACAGTTTAAGCCAACTTTATCAAAAAATTAAGGATAGAGCTATCTTTATCCGGATAAAGCTAGCATTGTCTAGCATATTGTAAGATTTCAAGGAACTCCTACGAATTTTAAGCGATTTAAAAGATTTTAAGGGATTTAAAAAGATTGACGAGTTTCTCAGGAATTTCAGAGGATTTTAAAACATTTCAGGCGTACCTAAAGGATTTGAACAGATTTCAAAGCTTTGAGGGTACATATGTAAGTACATATAAGTTACAAGTATTTAATAATTAATTAATGCTCTTTACAAGACGCGATATGTTTCCCCTATAGTTGGAGCACGGAAGTGAAATGCTCATGATTGAAACTCTGGTAGGAGGCGTCATATCTCAAGGAAGGAATTAGTTATTAGTTTTTAAAATTGAATTTAAAAAATGTGAAATTGAGTATACTTGGAAAGTTTTCAGATAGTTTGAATCACTCATTGTGCATAGGAATAATTTTGATTAAGACGTGAATAGGTAAAGAACGGGCATCTTAGATAGTGAGCTTCAAACATAAAAGGGATCTCAGGTCTGAGATCCAGAGTCGTCACTTGTACGTATTCATTGTGCTTTTGACTCGACAACTTGAAGTATATGGGTACGTTTGAAGAGGCTGGCCAACACACAGAGTAAGGTGAAAAAAGCGTGTGATTGGAGCGAGTGGAAGCCCGTGTCGGTTTATGTGGTTTAAGCTCAGGAACTGTAGAGAAAAGCGGGCCTTGAAGTCAATGAGGTCAGGAGAGGATAAGGGGTAGGTCAAAGCTTCTTTGAGGGTGTCACGTTAGGTTGTATTTTCGACTCAACTTGCATCTCTCTACTCGGTACCCATGTATCTATGCTAGTGCCTCGATCTATGAGGGCGCAGCAAAGCGCAAATCTGGGTTACCAACAAGGAACCGTGGCTCACGAACACGATTGTTGCATTATTCCAAGACCTCAGGCTTTAGAATTTGCGGCGTGAATAAGCCCCTCCAATTTCAAGCTACTCATTTTCTCAGTCAATCAATATACGTTAAAAAAATATCCTTGTCATTTTTAAATCCTCATCCTAATAAGAAGTTAAAATTTGACTCAGTCGGTTTCCATCAAATCTCCACGTTTTTTGACCCCCCTGTGTCAGACAAACGATTTTTACGAAGGTGTCTATCTGTAGTCTCTCTGTAGTCTTCAGGCACGATGACTTTCGAAAGAATGATCCGATTGGATTGAGCTCTGGTACACTTTTTGAAGGTCTAAAGGAAATGGTCGAATTCGTTAGCCAGCTATTTTGAATAAAAGTTCAAAAAGTTACAGCATTTTCCAAATGTTTGGAAACTTTTTTTCAAGATTTACAAATTCTATGTATGGCTGTATTTAGTGCTCCGAAATTCGAACAATTTCTCCCTTCATTCATAGCATTTTCAAAAATGAAAAAAGATAAAAATGAAAATTTCAAGCCAAACAACGAACGATTTGCAAAAAAATCAAGAAAATACAAACCTTCTTTTCTGGAAATCCTACAAGATTATCTCAATATCTTTTTGAATTTTATTGAAAAGCCGAAAATTCAAATATTAATCGCACAAAAAATAAAGAAAAATGAAAAATTCCATGTTTTGTTCTAACTATCCAAGATACGAAAAAAGATTAATAAACAAAAACTGTTCAACCAAAAAAGATTCACAAATTTATTATCAATCATTTTTGGATTTGTCGCGTAGTTTTTGTTCAAATCGTGAAAAATTACATGAAAAATAAACAAAATTAATTTTTGGGGGAAAAAGACACAAGCTACAATAACATGTTTAACAACAAAATTGTTAGTTAATTAGATCTGAAAATTTGCTTTCAACCGTTTTTTCTCATCAAATACGCGATGAGAATGTGTTCGTTTTCTACTTTCCGGCTCTCACTGCCGGCCTTCATCAGGAAAGTTTCCATTTCTGTCGTTAAAAATTACGTAGTTTCAAAAAAGATACATTTTAAAGTCAATCATTTTATGCATAAAAAGGTTCCATACGGTGAAGATTTAACTCTCATGTCGAAATGTATATAGTTATTATGAAATTATGAGCCTCAAGAAATTCTTTTGAGAGGCTCCAAACCAATTAGATTACATTTTCATCAGAAAAAACTTCCAAATAATGATTAGTACGATGACATAACAGACATTGGACTGACATTGACATTTATGATTTAAAAATGTAATCTAATTGGTTTGGAGCCTCTCTAAAGAATTTTTTTGATGCTCACAATTTCATGATAACTATATACATTTCGACATGAGAGTTAAATCTTCACATATGGAACCTTTTAATTCATAAAATGATTGACTTTAAAATGCATCTTCTTTACACTAAGTAATTTTTAACGACAGAAATGGAAACTTTCCTGATAAAGACCCGTAGTGAGAGCCGAAACGTAGAAAATGAAACGATTTCTTAACCACTATAATCGTTTCTTATGTTTTTATTTATTGGACCGTAAGACCGAAGAAAGAGAACTTTTAAACATTCAAATTTTGAAATTATATCAACGGTGGAAGAAAGAAAGGAGAAAAAACTTGGGATCTCGCTCCAAAAAATTGGTTGAGATAATTATATCTGTTCAGGTCAGAAAATTCACAATCACTAAATCTCAGTTGTCGATGGTTTGACCTTCAATTTTAAAAGTCCTATGCAATAATGTGGGGCATGTACAATAACGAGTGCGAAGCGCGAGATATAACAGGTGCGCGCCCTAGGCGCGCTTAAACCTGCGCAGCAGATTTTTATTTCTTTATTTATCACAATTAAATGAATAATTATGTTTCTTTATATGAATTCGATTAGGGTCGTCGTCAGAAGCACATGTGAATAGTCTTTAAAAATTAATATTTATAAAACTATAATTTGCTCATAGAGTATATTCAAGAAGTCAGGACAACTTCAACTTTCATTTATAGTAAATGGCCTTTGTGATTTTTGCTACCAACGTCGAAGCGTTTAATGTTACAAAATATGTCAATTCAGCCTAAAATTATGGACAAAAATATCATACTTTTTGATTATATTTGAATAAATAAAATTTATCGACAGCGAGCTGTGGAAAAAAATTTCATATGTTGGAAATCTCCAGTTTCAATTGCAAAGTTTCACGAAGTTTCTCGTTGTTCGGAAATTCGGAATGAGTAGTAAAATATTTTTCATTAGCTTGGCTACTCGACCGGAATTTTTGAAATGACTAGTTCATCCCTTTTTGCATCTCTTCCACTTTTTCTTAACGACTGGACACAGCCAATTTTTTAATTGAGTATGATGGATATTTTATGTCTCAATAATCGTTTAATATTTTTCCACATAATTTGGGTTCACATAATAAGATTTTGAAAATGATTGAAAACTCTGTTGCCCATAGATACCGTATGTCCTTGCATTCTTATAATCAAGAGTACTGGTATAGGAGTTTTAGTGAAATAAAAAACGAAAAAAAATGTTACACATTTTTGATATTTTTATATATTTTTCTATATTTATGAAGAAATTCAAATTTGTATGGTAACAAGATTCTGCCTTTGTTTGTTTCAGGTGAGTCCTAACAGCTTCAATATTTTATCACTTCAGGTTTTCTTGTGAGTATAAAAAAACTGTATCACTGGCCAACACAAGTTGAGTTAAATCATTTAGGTATATATTTTTATTATACAATGTAATTGTTGTGATACAGTTGTTTTTGTGCTCTGCGTACAAGTTTACAGGATGTTCCAGAGGGGATTTTAAAGAGAAGGTTAATAAAATAGAATGTTCGATAGTTATGTGTTGAAAGTATGGCTCAAAAACTGCTAGTTATTCATGCAAATTGTTACTTCATGTCACTAAAACAAGAGAATTTAAATTTGGAAAGATTTTCTCCTTTTTTCCTCGAATGCGCGATGACGAATTGATGAATTTATTTTGATTCTTTTTTTATTTGAACCAATATAAACGCAATTCATTGATAAATAAGTCTAATTATCGTATCTGTTTATTATTCGATGGTGAAAATTATAGAATGTTTGCCAGTGAACTAATATGAAATATTAAAATTTTGCTAATTTTTATTATGCGTCATTACCTGTTAAACGTAAATAGATATTCTTTTGTGCAAATATTTCAGTTTCAAACTTACACTTATTTAAACGAAGTAACGTTGAATAATTCCACCAAAGGAAATTTCTAATTGATATCGTATCATTGATGAAGATACTGGAAAATGACCTAAGAGTTTTTTTTTAAATTGTTAAAAAATTATCCAAAAAATATTTCAGTGTGATCGCTGACCGGGAAAATCGAGAGTTAGCCTGGAAATTTGAGTACCGAGAAAAAGCCGGCGAATAGACGCTATTTTTTTTTTAAGACCAGGAATATTTCAGATTTGTTTTTATTTTTGCAATATCTTCAAACAATGTGTTTGGATTTTTGTTTAGTGTTACCAAAAATCTCTGTAAAAATATTGAAGATCATTTTATATTTAAGATTTTAAAGTTAATGCTTTATTCAAAACTAAATTTTCGTTTACCTAGGAAACGTACAATTCAATTCAATCTATAAAACTTCACATTCATTCCCCTGTTCCCCTTTTCCTCGTTTCTCTCTCTCAGAAGAGAATAACTGAAAAACGGAACCCAATAAGAAATCCAACTATTTTCGTCTCTTTCGGCAAACAGTGAGTTATTTTCCATTGAAAACTTTAATATTATATTTTTTGTCCAGAATGCATATCTTTTGGTTGAAAATTGATTTTCTGGTAGAGCAGTTTTTTTGTTGTGGCTGAAAATTCACCTTTATTGGTTTGAAATAAACTCTTTTGTTGGAAATTCGACTTTATGTTAGATAATTGAACTCTTTTCTTGAAAATTCACCTTTTTTGATTGCAAATTCCACCATTTTGTTGAGAATGCTACTTCTATTGGAAATCTTTGGAATATGGTATCTACATTAATTTTATTTGAAATAATTTATGCCCCTCTTTTCCTTCAGAAATCGACCTTTTAGAATAATATACATTATATTTATTTCACCCTGGAGTTATAGAATTTTTAATTCTTTTCAAAATTTACATAATAAAGGCACAACTATATTTTAAACAATTATTATCACCAAGGCTTATAAGTCAACAGGTAAAAGAGGAATTTTTACCCGTAAAAACCGTTAAAAAGCCTGGAATTTTTCAAAAGTTTGAGTTACTACCCTGCACTTTCAGGTATCGGAGAGAATATTTAACGGACAGTTTTACAAACATGCATAGAAGAAGAATAAAATCAAATATATTTTGACATATTTGAAGTTTATAATGGGGCTAAATATCATGTTACCTTAGAACTTTGTACAGCTAAGTGTTCCAAATTTGATCGATATTCACGAAACCTCTGAAAGCTGAACTTAGCAAGATTTTGTTACATGAGATCAAAGTTATTGGATCGAGACCTTCATAGTCTTCTAAAATCTCCCAAAATGAACAACACAGAAAAAACGGAAGTGAATATTTGTTGCGGGTAATTTTCAAGTGGATAAAGTTCAATTTTTTCGCATCGAAACAAAACAAGATTTAATAGAGCTGACATGGTAAACATTTCCCATGTAATGAATAAACTTTACCCCGTGAAGTTAATTTTTGTTGCAGGTAAAGATTACTCTGAAATCGATGTAAAGATTACATTATGTTTTTTCTGTGAATTTATTAAAATTATATAATAATCTCTCCTTATTCCATAAAATCCGAATGCAATCTATTCTACAATCTTATATATTCTAAACAATCTTAACGAAGTGAGGGTGCAAGTTTTTATGCGAAATTAGTTCACTTTGGTATCTTTCACTTTGGACTGTAATTGTTAAGCAAGGAAATTTCGACACTATATCATATCCACATTGTCATGTCTTCCAAGCTATTCCCAGTCGTACGACGAGTTGACGACAGTCATAAATTTTGCTATTTTGAGACCCCTTAGCAGATAGGCAGGGCGAGTTCTAACGCAAGATTCCTACTTACCGACATTAGCGACATGGTTCTATTCCATGCTGAAAAAACGTGGTTCATACTAAATTCAGAACTTCAGAAGGTTCGAGATTGATATGGATGGTTTTCAAATTTATAAATTAATGATGACGTAATGTTCACTTTTACATTTCAGAAATATAATGTGTCACTCATCTGACGTTATCTCTTCGATACTTTTAATAGCAAATCCCTTGACAGTATTGCCTTTAATGTTGCCGCCAAACGAATAGTTTAAACACTTTATAACTTATTTATCATTTTAATTTAATTTATAAGTTTATTATCATTTTAATTAAGCATTTCGTGTAAACATTTCAAGATTATTTATGGTTTTGATGAAACGTTACATTACGTTCTGAAACGTTTTCATAGAATTTCATTATTCTTAGAAATTATGTCAATTTTCTAAAAATGAGAGGAGGGAAAAATATTATAAAAGTGAAAAAATTCTTTTCTTTCACCAGTCTGTAGTTGGATGACAACAAGTGTGGAACGGCTGCACGATCTAAAAATTCGTATAGATCTATTTCTGGAAAAAATTCAAGAACTCGAAGAACTGATTCATCTACAATCAGATATTCGAAAGCTTACAAGAAAATTAAAAACTGTGAACCTTGAAGATAACAAGCAGTGAAAAAGATGGATTTCTCCAAATTAAACAAAATCGCCCTCAATGAAGACTTTCTTCCATCAATTAAGCTGACAGATCTAGAAATTAACAAAAATACGAAATCACAGATATCAAGAAAGCTAAAATAAAATATGGGATGAGAGCGCTCGTAATTATGGACTACAAGTTCTCCGATTTTCTACCTCAAACAATCGCTAAACTGTTCAAAGAGAATGAAGACTCGTTCATGCACACGAAGAAAGCTTATGAAGATCAACATCTTGGCATGGTGTATTTGGGTGCAAAGTGCAATTCCATTGAATTTGTGGAGAAAAATGTGTAAAGTGTGCAGCTCAGTGTCTGAAAGCCCTCAGTGTCATCAAGATCATTATGCCTTACACTACTTGAAATGAAATGTTACGTTTAACTACATACAATCTGAATTCCCAATTCGCAGAGAAAATTATCGTAGGTGCTGAATTTGAAAAAGATGGAAGGTTAGTATCATCAGTGAAACTGTTAGCTTGTCATCCTCGTGCAACTATAACCTTAAATCTTGACGTGTGGAAAATATTCGAAAGTTATTTCGACATCATTTCACCGTACTTTGATGGTCAAGAGAAGCAACAATGCATCGACTGTGGAAATTTCCGAATACACATGACTATATCTTATGGGGATTACATTGTGGCTTTGGAGCAAATTCAAGAAACTGAAGTTGAAACCAGAAAATATTACCCGTTTATACTAGAAGAAACAACGTTTGCTGATCTCCAGGAAGTCACTCCTTGTATCAACCGGTATCTTCTGGAATAGAGTGTTATGCCTTTCCAATGGACAAAGGATGAAGGTGCTTGGTGCAATGTGAAATTACCTTGTGAGAAAAGTGCCAAATCTTATATACAAAAAAATTATGTCCGTTTGAAGAATAAAGCAATGAAAAAACTGGTATTTACTAATCTTGTGTGATTTGGAAGTTTTTTTCTGGAAATTATTATTATACCATTAAGCGATTTCCCTTTCGGGGTATGCGTGACTCGCTCGGCGAGGAAAGGAGCAATGTGAGGTAGGGGATATAGATTTTTTATATTGATCTGGAATTCTCGTGCTATTCATTGAAATTACTTGGGCCCATTAGTATCCAAGGTCTTTTGTTTCAGGTTTCATTCACTTTACTGTCACTCTTCTTATAAACTATTTGTCGCCGCACTTTTCTGTCAAGGCATACTTCTCTAGCTTCTTCTAGAAGGTTTACGTAACTCCTTCACCAGCTGCAGCTTCTCATCATCCATTTTTAAGTGTGGTCAGCTTGGTATCCAACTGAGCAATGAGCTCTGAATTGCGATGCACCAGTTCTTGAGTTGACTTCGCATCAACCGTGGAAATTTCTAGAGTTTCAATCCTCATGTTATTGTTAACAACTTTAGTTCGCAAGAAAGCTATAACATCATAGATAGTCTGAATTTCTTGTTGTAATGTGTGTTGCACCATATTTAAATTCACTGCATCATTTAAATCTTCTGCATCAGCCACATTGCACAGCTTCTTCTTTTCAATACCATAATGTCCATCGGTGGTGAATTTGAATCAGATTCCAGAAGGACCGCGACTCGAAGTCTTTGCCTGCTTAAAATGAAGTCCGAAGACATCGATACTCATTCTGCGAATGACCAAAATATTGACATGGCATTGATTAATAAATAATTCCAGCCTCTCGTAATTTTTCAATGCTTGATTCAATTTCATTTGTATGACTTGGATTTCCAGCTGCTTGAGATGCTAACAGTAAACTTAATCCATCCAGTAATACACTCCGATCATCCCAATAAATGTAGTCTTATTTATTATATTTAATATTATTATGAAATTATGATTCTCAAAGTCATCTAAGATTATATAATTTTCTTCTGGATCCTTTTTAAACAAAAAATCTAACAAGCCTTAAGTTTTTGGATAATTTCTTTCACCTACAATAATATGGTTCGGTTCAAAAGTTATTGGTGAATCACGAATTTCTTTAATACTTCAAGATAATTTCTCACAATACTGTTCCATGAAGTGGTACATATATTGTTTCTTCAGAAACTTCTGATGTTTTTGGATTTGCATCCACAGCTAATTTAAATGAAGTTTCAGCATCACCTTCTGCTGCGAATCTTCTCCAGATTCCCTCTTTACTTCATTCTTGACTTTATTCTTGACTTCATATCTAACTGGATCAATTCTTTCAACATTTTCGAAACCATGAACTATTTTCTCAAGCAGTGTAATGATTGGCTGAAAAGTATCATTTAATTTATGCTTAACTGTTTCTATAGCCAACATGTTAATTCCCCAGTCTTCAAAATGCGACTGTTTCCATGTAATCATTGCATACATGTCTATTACTTTTCCAGATTAACAAAACAATCAATACCTTTTCTATATCTACCTTGATTCAGATTTCTGTCCAGATCAATTATAAAAATCTTTTTTTCATTTATAACCTTTAATTTTATATATCTTAACGTTTTTCAGGTTATTAAATAAAACAATCAATATATTTGACCTTTCATTTTTGAAACTAAGAGCTTTTCTTCTTCATAATTGATACAAAAACTATTTCTTTACAGTAATAAATAGACAATATTTCATGGTTCAGTCAATAGTTTATATTATTCATTCATACTTTATAACAGTATTCACTCCAGTTCGCAAACTTCATTCATTCATTTATTCGCATAAAAACTCTATTTCACAATAACAGTACATTATTATCATCATTGCCGACATCCATGAGCTCATGCACTCTATTTTTATACGCCCATGGAAGAGTATATGTCGAACCAAGTAATTGGTTCATTGTACACCTGAATTTTTTTCTAATAAACACTCTATATCAGTGTGAATTGCCATGGGGGCTTTTTATATGATTATTCAAAGATTTTTCAAATTTAAAATTACATTAACTTCGACTACAGAACAAAATGCGACAATGAGCCTTTGACTTTTTTGAAATATATAGTCTTCCCCATCTAAATCAATTTCTCTTTTTTCAATCATAAGAAGATAAATTGTGGGCTTGTTGGATTCAAGGTGACTTGAATAAAGCGGAACAATTTCCTCTTTCTCACTATTTTCATAAGACTCCATACTATAAACATTTATACTTGAATTATTCAGTTTTTTGAATTTCGGTATATCATGTAAACTAATAGAAAATTGTATTCTATCATATTTGAGTTCAGTATCGAAATAAGGATAAGAACTAGTACGGTTAGAATCTCTTTTAGCGGGTTACCAGCCAGAGAAAAAAAGGCATCAATATTCTCTACATTTACATCTGTTCTTCTATCTTTTACAAATTTTGGTAATCGTATATAAGTTTACAAAGCGGCAACTGAAAGTAGTGCATATTTATTGAAATTCACATTTGAATTCATAATTTCTTTTAATTTCCAACTAGACTTTGTTTGTTGAAACTATTCAACTTTAAATAATATTCTCTCTCTTACTGTTATCTCAAACCATTCACCAATATCTGTAAACTCAAGAATAGTTTCGTTTTTGTCGTTAAAAATGTTACTTTTTCTATTTCCCTACCTTCTTCTAATGCACTGAATTTAGCAGCTAAAATATCGTTGACTTATAAACCCCCCATAATTTTGAGTGTATTTTTTATTCGTACAATAATAATTTTTTTAAATTAATATGAAAACCTATTTAAATCCTTATGAGTTAAATTTATTATTAAACCTATTCTAATGCGACTCTTGAAGGCAGTCTCCATATCTTCCCACCTGATTGTTTGTACACAGCTTCATTGATCCCTGCTCCTCTTCTTCGTAACTTCTTGAATTTCCGATTTCTAGCTTTTAAAATCACACTCAGAGGTTGAGTTTTTTTTTTGTCCGAAAGAAAAGTCTTTTCTTCTTCTCAGGAGTTCATTCAACAGCCGTATATTTTGGATTCTATCTCGGATCTAAAAATCAATTTCTTCAAATGTGTCCAACACCAAACACTAGATACATTATACTAAGTATTTCAGTTAATTTCCCACTGAATGCTACACACTGAATAGTAGCTAAATGTACACTAAACTCACGTTAAAATGTATGTTATTATGTAACTTTCAATTTGTCTACCGACTCACTTGGAGACTTGATATGAACTGGGGAACTTATTCAAAAATCTGAGTTATCTATTGTACATAGGACCGTAAGTATGAATGTATAGACTATAGCTGGAGTCTATGATCGGCCGATGACAGTTTATAGTTGAAAGTTTCTTATCTGGAGTTCAGGCTAGACATCGCGTCGCCAAATTACGATACTCAAACGTTTAGCTCGTGCCGCCGTTTCACGCTTCTTGACATCCAACTATAGAAACTTGAGATTGGAATTTCAAGTACTGTTTACACCAAACGTGTTATTTAAAAAATCAAAGACAGGCTCTCATACTTATGACGTAGTTATAAATTATCAAATGGTGAACCACTAAGAAATTTGTTATTGAAAAATCAAACTCGCTTCTTAGGAAAATGATTCTTAAATTTGAAAAACAACATTCCATTGCAATTATCACATCCTTTGAAATGTAAAAGCAGATATTACGTCAGAATTAATTTAGCAATTTAAATACTATCCATATCAATCTTGAACCATCTAAATCTTACACGAACCATGTTTTTTTTTAGCATGAAACAGAACCATGTCGGTAACGTCGGCAAATAGGAATCTTGCTTTAGAACCGCCCCTGCCTATCTACTCCCCTTCAAAACTAAAAGGAAGAAAATAAGTGTCAATCTGACTCTCGTCTCGTCGTAGGCGACGAAACAATCTCATAACCGTTTTAGAGTCCTCTGAGGTTGACATTCAGATATCAGTGGCGGCCCAACCCCCTAAGCTCTCTCGGCGGTAGTACGTCGAAGTTACAAATGCATCTCACATCATTTCTCGCCATCGCATCGCTCTTTCTGCTCTGGTACTACTTATCAATTTTTATGCCACTTGTATCATTTTCTATTTTTTCAAATTCAAAACAAATTGTAAAAAAAAGGCATCAGATTTATTTTTGAAAATACGAGAAGTTAAGACAGTTTCTATTCGTACCAAAAAAATCCCTTTTTTGGTACCTAAATTTCGGCACAAATAGTTCCTTTTCCAGGTCCTTCTATTTGGTACGCATAGCCATGGCCTAAAATTTATATTAATTTTAAACAATTTATAAATAAGGGTATTTTTAAATTGGAAAATAACTTGGAAAGTTTTTCAAAAATAACTTCGATTCTGTATTTTCCTTTCCCAGATTTAACATCCATTGACTTCATAATTTATGTAAATCAATTTAATTAAGCTTTAGGAAGTAACAGTGAGAAGGCGTGGGTATATCAGAAAATAAAGAAACATGGAACGACATTGGAAGCTTAAACTCTCGTGGTACGAAGGCAAAGGGGAAAACCAAAGTCGTTTCGCACCGAGGCTGCTTTAATTTCCAGTGCATATTTAAAGTCTTTAAGCGGATGGTTTTTACGTAAAATGCTGCGAACCAGAGAAGGAAACTTCTACCATAAGGCCGGAAATGAAACAGCGAACTCCGACGTAGCCAAGGGTAAATGTTGTCTTTCCACGGCTGAAACGTCCTGAAAATCCGGCTTTTATCAAAACATTTCAACGAGGAAGTTAATTTAGTTCACCTCAAAGTTAATACAAGAGAGACTTTTCAAGATTATTTATTCATAATTCATGATTTTATTTATATTCATTCCTCTATAAAACATAACATTGGTAATTATTTGCAGTTTGGTTTAATAATCAAACAGTTAATGATTATGTAGATTAATAAGTAGAACATCAGAATAAAATTGTTAAATCAACAATAATTTTGAAATTTAATGAAAATTTCACTGAGTATGCAGAAGAGAGGTCTCAGTAATATAATATTTGTAATATAATATAATATAATATATAATAGTAATATAATATATATAGTAATATAATATAATATTGTTCACTTATTTTCCATGAATGTTTTTCCATTTTACGGTATTGGTGACACACGATTTTTTCAGTTGTGTAAAAATTGAGTTTTCAGCTGTTTTTGAATGAATTATGAACTTTAAAATAAAACCAGAGTACAAGAAATATATAAATTTTGCCATGGTTTCTAACGATGAATTTGAACTCGAGTTGTTAAAAAAAAAAAGAGATTTGATGTCTGTTTCGAATTCTTAAATTTGTTGTGCTTCTAGGGTATTGTAGGCTACTTTCGAAACCCTTATAACGATGATAGAATGTCCGTCAAAGGATCTATTTCATCATAAAAGTAGCCTGTGTAAAACAAAAATTCAATTGGATAAGATATAGAGGTCAAACAACGATCTTAAAAAAATAACTTCATAAAATGGAGTTGAAGAGTGACCTAAATTATTTCTCTTATCATGAATCAGGTACCACACATTTGTATGATATTTGTATACTTATTTGAGTTTTATTACAAACATTTTATCAGAAACAAAAAAATTTTATTGTATATATGGTATATTCGTCAGAACAATAGAAAATTAATTTCTAATATAAATAAGAATTTCGCTTGCGGGTCTTCGTAAATATTAGTTAAATATGTTTTTGCTGAGAATTTTTTTGTCGACGAAGAAACATTTCAGGTCGTTGTACACACCTTTATGCAACAATGACATTTTTTTGACCACCCTAATAGTCACGTGACCCACTTCAAGGAAGTCTCTGAAGAGAAATAATTAATTATAGATTCTAAGCTATCACATTAAATCCTCAAGTATCATTTCACGATCTAATACTGGATCAAATGAAAAAAAAACAAAGAAAACAATTTGATTTTCTACGTAAAAATATGAATTAAGTTTTTATTTCCAATCTAGAAGTTATATAGTACTTAACTATTTCTCCGTTAATCTGCTAAACGTTTTGTTTAAAACTTTTCAATGCAAAGATGTAAAAGTCGTAAACATTGTTAATATAAGTTTCTCCATATGGTGTAGGTTGGAAGCTATGTACTGTCAATGCCAGAAAGTATCGGCAGAACCCAAACATAGATCATTTATAATTAGAAACATAGGGGGCAGCCTTAACTCGGCGTCGGATGCAGCAGTCGTTGTACGCATCCATGTGCATGCGTCCATGCCAAGAGATTCGAGGTCCACTGTTAACTAACTACACCGACAGACGTCAGTTGAAATCCGTCAAGGTGGTTCTCAACCTTCAAAACCCCTTTGCCTCAAATGAAGAAGGTCCTGGCCTGCAAGAGACTAATTTTAAAATTCGAGAACAACTGAAAATTATCCTACAACGTTTAAGAGTTTGAAGCAAATTTCTTGTTCATAAAGTTACATTGAAAAAATTCCACTTGAAAAACCTGGGTTCAAATTATTGACGAAAATGTTTCTATATTCTATAAGGTCTTCAACCTTTTCAGAGAGATTCTTCGAAAATCCGATCTAAACAAGTCGTCCTCGACTTACTTTCCTTTAACTCGTTATCGTTCAAATGCTAAACAGAAAACAGAGACTTGTTGAAAGTACACCATAGTCACGAAGATGTTATAGTGGAAAGAAATTCTCATACAGAAGTCGTTGTGAGTCACTTACAATGCTTGTGAAACTACTGAACAATTACTCATAACGACGGAAAATTGCTGGTTGACGTTTACTCGTTGCTACCGGGTAATATTTACGTGTATATCGTGTAAATATGTCATACGTGTCTTCTATACATGGGAAATTATTGCCTTTGCAAGAAGCGAAAAAAGTGCGCAGATTATTCAAATTTTGCCATTGGGGTCTAGTTATTTTAATTTTTGTCAATATTTTCTTAAATATTTTTATTGAAAGTGTTTTCATTTAAATTTATCTCTCAATTAATTTTAATTAATTGATAAATTTTAAAAAGTTTGCTTCATAAAGTTTATGGGGAAAGAGGCTTTTCTTCTCTGGTGGTTTGAAATGAGGAACATAAATTTATTTGGCAGCAAGAGTGCAACCGCTGGCTCTTTATATATAGAAACGAGGATCCGTTGATTAAGAATCGTGATTAGCTATTTATTTCGGTCGTGTTTGGGCCGGATTCCGCGCTGCTAAACTTGGCGCGACCAGTAGCCTCGGTGCAACCTGGTCCATTAGCCCCTTTCTTAACGTAAAGGTTAGAGGCAACCAATACCACAGCTTCTTGTTAACGGAAACTTTTTGCGATCTTTTCACCAATTAGGTTACAGATAAGGTCAGCGATTCTTAATTTTTTCTTAACAATAGAATCCTCCGTTCCTTGATAACGTTAATCCCAATGCAGTCAATTTCAAAATAAATTCAGAGTAATCGTCAGGTTCAACAATTTCCTCGAATGGAAATAAATTAATATAATACATACACTAAACTACTAGAATTTTTCTCCAGAAAATTAAAAGAGGCTCATTTCGAAGATTTTGTTAACAGCTTCATCTGTTACGAACAATTAAACTTTTGTGGTAATAATTCTATCGAGCAAGTGTACGTTGATGTTGGTTTATGATTCATTATCCCATTAGCGCGAAAGTTTTATCTTTAGTGTTGTACTGCTCTGAAAGTGGTAAAGAAAGAAACTCACGTAGAGCTTAGTTAGAATAAGTGTCTTGGATAAACGTGAAAGTTTTCTGGGAAACAAAGAGCGGCAAAGTCCAAGGCAAAGTGCAATTAATTCGAGGCGATTGCGAGAATCAGGGTTGTGATCGAAGAGGTGGTTATTTCGAATAGAGTAATACGAACCGCCAATTAACGAGCCATAATGACACGTAAGCGTGATGTTCGACTTTGTTCAACTGGAAGGGAAAAAGGAGAAAGAGAGGCAATGTGAGAGGAAAGAGGGGAAGCGATACAGATAAATTACCTGCTTCACGGATTCCAACGTCGTGGTATGTGCCTGCAATTTAGATTGGCGTGACGTGTGACGCCGATGTGATTCGAGGTTAAATTATATCTGCACACCTAGCAATTCAACATACAGACAATTGTTGTTGCTCAAAATAGCAATTTTAATTGAATTTAGATTTCAGTCTTACTGGAAAGTTACCAGATTTGAATAACCTACGAATGATTACTTCTCCGTAAATTCCAGCATGCTCATCTTCTCGCTCATCTGGATAAACGGAACCGACAATTCTCATTTCAAATCACGGAAGCTCGAGTAGCGCTTTCATTCTCTCAAGCTTTATTGCTTCTGAATCAAACGAATTTTTGGTTTCTTAATTTACTGCCTTCGATTTGAACCTTTTAATATGTAGAGGATACTTTAAATAACTACAAATATTTTAATTTTGAACCACACACTGCAAAATCCATGCTACAGAAAGTATGCCGAGCTATAGGTCATTTTAATCGCTGGCTAACCGAATTTAAAGTAAAAATTTCGTATTTCAGAGGATTCTATCGAAGGAATTATCTAGTTCAAGGAACAGCATACTAGTCATGAGGATAACGAGATACGAGAAATTTAAAAACGTGCCAGAAAAGCCAATATTTGCCTTATCGAAACGAGAATATTTTCTAAAAGAGGAGATGCCATATTCTGTTCTACATCAAGCCCCTTCTGTTCTACATCAAGGTTGTTTATACCAATACTGTAAGGTTCTGGGCAAATCTGGTCCCAGAGCAATCGCTAAATTTATATACATAAAGTCGAAATGCATTGAGCGAGATGATAGGAACGCTCGTGTATCGTATAAAGGAGCCGGCTCCCGGTTCGATCAGGCCAACCCAAATACATGATGCAACAGATTCCGATCGTATCGCCTGGCTCCGAGTCCGGAGTCTGCCGATGTCAGGGAGCTCGTGCGTAGATGTTCCAGTTAACCTCGGTTAACCCCGGCTGTCCAGCTCTCTTGAATTCAATATATCGATGACGTCAAAAGCGCCACTTTAATTCGAGCGTATCGACTCACAGGCCTGAGAGTCGTATGCGAAGATCGCGGACGACTTTTTAAATCGATCAATGTCTTCATACACGATCACAGAATCTCTTTATTGTACTTTGAAATCAAAACACGGTACATAAAGTAAATTGACATATGAGACAAACATTGCGTGCTTTAAATACTTACATAATTGAGAACCTGAAATGAATCTACAATTGTGTATATTATTTACTCAAATTATTTTCCACTTTCTTAGTTCTTTCGAGAGTGCTAAAAGTTTCTTGTAAATGTCCTCATGTCAAGACAAAAACGATTGTCAGATATGCTTTAAAAAATGAGGCTGTCAATAATAGGAGGCGATATTTTTCTTTAGCAAAACTTTTCAACGGTATGATAGAGACTTTTTCGGTGACGTGGAATATTGACATGACCTAAAAAGAAGCGCGCCTTTCCACCATCTTCTTTAGTTTTGTTTCCTGAAAAAGCCTGTCTCTGGTACATTGGACAGGAAGCGTTTTCTCTGAAGCTGACATCCCAACGACGCGCCGAGGGAAATTCTCTCGAAACATTTTTCCACACGAGGTTACCTTTTCGACTTCAGATATACAAACGTTTTCTCTTCCTCAATACAAATCCTTGATTGTCTCGCCAGTCCCTTCAATTCTTAAGAGTATGGTTTCTTCTCAAATTCAGAAACTCTTCTTGCAGCTAAGTACTGTGGAAAATAATATAGAGTAGTTACAAATATTCATTAGTCATTCACTCCAAATATTTTATATTTACAAACTATCATCAAAGTATTGCGATGTAAAATAATATTTTCATAGGTCTTCTTAGGTAATTCATTGAAAACGAAACACACCTTCACAATATGCAATTTTTCCCGATCAATAGCTTTCCAAAATTAGGCGATTGAAAGTGGCTAGTTTGAAAACAGCTTCATGGGTCTATGTATATGTATGTCCATAATGATACTTCTTGATTTGTTATCATTAATCACCTCCAATTGAAAACTGCTCACTGAAGATAATTTTGATACATTGAAAAATGATCCTTTTTCATGAACTATCCAGTGTTCAGGCTTATAGCTTAAAATGCTTCAAGCGTTCAATAGAAAAATTTAATGATTTTTCAATGGATTAGCATCTAGAAGTGCCACCTAAAAATGGTGGCTTGACACTTCCCCTAGTCCTTCCTTTTGGGTACATTTGTTTGTATAATACCATTTTCCCTAAATTTGTAAGATAAATGGAAACATTATTCAACAAATGAAAATAATTCAGCATAAAGTACTTATAAAAGGAAGGTGATTGGAGATGACTGTCCAAGTGGAGAATCAAAGGACAATCCGATTCGTAATGAGGCGAAAAGCCATAGCGACTTGTGATCGAAAGTTAGTTGAAGAGGGGTGGTGGAAATAGTCAGTGCTGTGCGCAGAAGATTCGTTCTTGTTACTGTTTGCGACATCTTTAATTCATCGAATGCGGATTGTGGGCTGAATCCTTGATGAGCTTTATTCCACTTCCACGCTCTCGAAATATTGGATCCGATGAGAGATTCTCATACGTTAATACCTCCTCTGCTAAGCCAGTACAGCGAGGCACCCTGTGTCTCACTTTCTTCTTTGCTCTCTACAATCTACTATTTCCACGATTCTTTTGCTCCTACCCAGTGAACGAACCACTTAAGCAGCTCTTCTTGAGCTTTTTCGATTTTGGCTCCTATCCCCACACCACCTTTAATTCACTCATCTGTCTCTGTCTTTCTATCAGGGCTTGCGAACCTCTTATTCCTTCGGTTCCAATCTCGACCAATCCTTTCTCGTTTCTCGCGGGAAATCGAGTGGAAAACTAGCCGGTAAAGATCTTCAGCTTCCACGTCGTCTGCTACTTGGACAGCCGAAACCGTGTCCAGTTGGAAAGTTGCATTTGATTCTTTGTGAATAAAGGATGACGATTCTTTTCTACGCGTATTGGCATTATACTTTGAGTTTATTGACTATTTATTCTAGATGATAACACGTAATTAATTGTGTTAAACGTCACCTTCTGTGAACCTTAATAATTAATTGCATATGTTAAGCAAAATTTTCACTTGATTCAACTGTTGAAGAATTTGAAACGAATAATACAATTTTCGATACTCTGTTAGTCGAGCTAAAAAAATATAGGCGTGAACTTAAGCAGCACTGTCGGCCTCTCAAATGCTCTATCTATTATCCCTATTTCGAGGAAGCCATTGAAGATCCATATACAAGGATAGAATATCCAATGAGGTCTCGACTGAATTTTGCATCACCTCACTGAAAGGCCAAGAATCCTTGGAAATTCTCCCGTCTCCCGCAAGAACTCCCAAATGTCATGCCTTAGTTTTGTTCGCAGTAAGAGACGATATAAAATTACTTACGTAAGTAACCAACGAAGAACAAGTGAAGAAATAACGGGTAGAAAAGGAGATGGAGGAAAGAGAGATAATAAAAAAGAGTAGAGAGAGGGGGTAGGGCCTTGGAAAGAGGCTGCAATTGCAAAGACTCTCCCGGCAAGCTGGCTCAATAATTCAAATCTCTCAGTACTCGAAAAATTGAATTTAATAATTCAATCCAATAGAAAAGCCCCGACTAGGCTCGACCTAGCGACTATGACTGTTGGCGGAGCCGGGTTAGCTTGCCTGATCAAAAATGCAATATCCAACTCGATTTCTTAATCCTATTTCACTGCACTGCTTCGTTTTCGTTCGCTGCCTTTCCACCCTCCATGCGGTAATTGCGTTATAACTGATATGCCGAACTGTATGTGGTTATGGCCAATGCACAATTATATTGAAACTTGTGCTATTTTTGGGATCAGCGGAGCTTCTTAGCTTCTGAATATAGTTTTTTCGAATATAAAGTGGTGGTATTAAGCACAAATGCATTAAGATTAAGCTCCAAAAGCTCAATATTTATTTAAAAATTATATTGATAGCATTGCAAATCTGCTGAATGCAATGAGTTTCAATTGAAGCTTCATTCTGTAAATTCATCTTTGTTCTTAAAATTCATGGACACTGCACGAAAACATTTTTAGACGGAATAAATATCTTCAAGCTGATTTATCATCAAGTACTTGCATAATAAATATGAGAAATCGGAGCTCGTCATCCATAATGTGCGTTTTTATTAAAAATAAAAATAGATAACGCACTTACTTTCCCTGAATTGGATATCTTCTCAATATAATGACTTGCTGTAAACTTTTTTGAGATTTCTAAGACTGTCTATTGAAGGAAATTGGACGATGACTTAGTGCATCAGGATTTTTATTTGGATGGCTTCAGCTTGCAACTGCAAATCGAGTGCTCGAACATATTGAGGTTAAGCGATGAAGCAAAAAAATCGGAAGGATAGGGGCAGATTTCATTTAAATGAGATTTTGTTAGTAGCGTGGAAAGAGAAGAAATCTCGGCGAGAATTAGAGAAGAAGAGATGGAGGGCCGTCGCCGGGCGATGCGATGGTCCGCTTGAGTGTTTTTCTATTCAGAGAGGGCTCGTATAAAGTACTGTAATCGGTTCTATCCCATCCTATCCCACCCAGCTAGTGCGATCCTCCACGAGGAGGGATCGACAGAGGAAGCTGAGCTTCTCCTATTCCGGAGGCCGTTCATTGAAACGAATGGTCGTGCCTGCCCCTTCCTTCCTCGTCTGCTACCATCTCCTCAGGTTTCTTTAGTATTTCCTATCCCCATTCAGCTGCTGCTACTTCTTCTGCCTCTTCTTTCGAGTCCTTGGAATCCACTAGGATTACATAGCCCTCACCAAAGGATGCTCCATGCTATACGTAAAGCATCATTTGAATAAACGCGAAGTTATATCGCAGTGTTGGAAGATCGAGAAAATCTTACAATTACTAATGTCGTTATATGCAGCAGTTCTGAAATATAGATCTAGCTTGCAGAATGAATATATTACGAATGCAAGACAAATCGAAGGATTAATATGAGAAAGATTTTATCAGCTGGTTGATCACCATCCTTTGGAGTTTTTATTGAAAATATTACGGTAATTTTCTAGGATCGCAGCTTTTCCGAATTAAAAATTGTATGGTCTGGTTCTTCTTTGAATCTCTTGTTTCATACTCCATAATGTGAAATAAAAAGAAAATCAAGTAAATTAATTGTTTTTTATTAATGATCCGAATGAAACTAATTTCCCCGGGAAGATGTTCTTATATGAAATATGTAGATAATTTTGTAAAAAAAGAGGAACTTTTGGATTCAAAAGTGGTTTTCGTTCTGGATTAATTCTTGGAGATTTGTTCGGCATTTAGTTGTAAATAATCAGCCAGAAAATGCAAAGTGATAATCCAGACATTCAGTAATCTCTCGAGTTACCTGAACAAGAACTTTTGGTGCAACCAAACCTTAATAACAAATGGACAATGGGAACTAGTAGTTGAGAATTAGAAAAAGTGCTGAGTGGGTTCCAAATCACCCCACCCCTCTTCTAGTCTCCCCTTCATATAAAATAAAAAAAGCATCCCAATATCAAAAAAAGGGATAGAAAAAACAGGAGTGGAAAAGAATTCGAGAGGACTGCAATGAGCAAGAGGTAACTTCTCGATCGCGCCTCCCCCTTTTTGCTCCCTCTTTCCACCCTTTCATTTTTAGGGTACAATCTAAATTTTATATTGAGGGAATGGTGGAGGTGTAATATGGAAGATACATCTCGTTCTTTGCAGCCCCTATTTATTTCCCTTGCGCCCTCTCTTTTACACCCTCCTTTTATTTTGAGGATATATTTTAATTTTATGTTATGGGGAGAATCAAAAGAGGGATTAGTAACTGAGAACGTACCCCTCGCCTTTTGCAGTCCTCTACATATAGCTTAAATTCTACCTTTCAGTGATATCCTTCTATTCTTGGGTTGCGGTTCTTCAAATTGTAGGTTATCTAAAAGTTTAGATTTTAAATTCAGTGGATACTAAACGTGATAGAAAGGTTTTCGAAAAAATTTTATTTCCACGCAGAGTTTACGTTAGAATAATATACTTGCTCGAGCCTCCTCTCTTTTTTCAGTTTGGCGTAAAAAAACAGAGTTAAAAATCAAAAAAGCGAAAAATTAAAGATTTGGCGGAGCCGCGATTGTAGACAATCACCAAAATTGCAAATCTAGAATTAAACATAAAGTCAGACTAAGAGGATGTAACGGCTAGTAGTAAGGGCAATGTGCTGATGCTGTAAAGCTTGTATAAACAGATAAACTTTGCGTCGTTTAGTGCGCGTGCTCTTTCGCTCTCTCATGGAAAATTCTCGTTGCTCACGTCGCTACGCGACAGGTCTATTTTGACCATACTGCACCAGCGTTCCAAAAGGAATAGACACAATCTCATGGAAGCTTTTACGTCAAGCTGTTGCTTTAACTCAAGAAAACAAACCGAGGAGCGCGTACAACTATCTATGACGTTTAATTTGAATTCTTAAAATAAAAAAATGAAATTGCGCTAAAGTTGTAGAAAGAAAATCTTTCTCCTTCTTTTTACGGATAAAATTGTCGCGACTGCTTCTTGAATTACTATTTTTCTTCCCTTGAGGCCGGTTGTAGTTTCAGGGGTGTTTAGAACGGGACAGAAGTACTTTTCTGTGGGCATAAAAGACGAATAAAGGGCGAAGAGGATAATTTGAAAGGTGCATGTACGCACGCACACCTTCAACTATAGATGGGTGACAGAAGCCAGAGCCTACCTGGCCACGAGCCAGCACTCTACGTAACGTTTCCAGTACATAGTGGGCGCATAGTGAGTGTATAGTGAGCGCATAGTGGGTATGCCACACGATCCCCTCCAGTGAGCGCATAGGTTCCCGCATTGCAGCTATGGCCCACCATCCTAATCATGGCACCACGCAGGTACAAATCCACCCCTCGATCACCCTCTTCAGACTTCCCAGCCCCCTCTTATCGTGGGGCACTACTCCTACTAAAGCTGGCATTCACAGTTTTCTGCTGACACTTTGTTCTATTCTCCTTGGCACTATAAAGCACTTCAGCGACCCGCCGATTATACTCCCTTCGAGTTTGCGTCGCGGTTAACCCACTTTCATCCTATTTCGCCCTTCCCCGCAGGATGTATGTGTGAACCGACTCGCTCCTATAGGTGTGGAGTATCTCCGCTTCCGACCGCAAAAATTTCGAACACCATTAATCTATCTCTGTGAAAATTGCCATTTCCTCGCAATTCTCTCTCTGCTTTGAAGCGATTTGAGACTGTGGAATTTGGCTCCACTGGATATGGGTTCGTGATTTAAATGTTTCGAGATTCAAGAGAAGGGTCAAGAGAAATAACTGATATCTCAATTTAGCGGATGTTCGGGATGTTTTCAGTAAGATTTTCTTCGCAGTAGGCTGATGTTCATTTTCCCTTTTAGAAAATGTTAACTAAGGTCCGATAGCGTGATATCAAAGAAAATATAAATCGTTAATTTAGGAAACAAAATCTGAGTACAACTGTAGATAAATTCTCAGATAACGTAAACCTTTTCAAGAAGCTGCGTTGGCATTTAATTTCAGATGTCAAATTTCAAAGAGCAGCACGATGTTGAGCATTTATTGGAGAGAATATGAAATGGCACATTCGGGCTGTGAAACATAAATAACTTGGCGGGGAGTAATTATTTTATTAGCACGACGACGACAACGACATGCAAGGCTCACGTGTAAACGATTTTACGAGATAAAGTCGATCGTGTTACATTGACCCACCTGGCACCAAGCAAACCTGGTTCGAGAGGTGTCTGAAATGACTCGCTTAATCGAGATCAAAGGTCGAAAACGTTGATCTTGATATGCTTTACGTCTGCTGAGGATTAACGAGGAAGAAGGAAGAAAACTTCGGCCTGGTCGCAAGAACCTCATAATTCTTGCGGCACTTAGGCTGCCGTTTAGCGAGCGAAGCTACTTCCGGGCCGACGTACTTAGGTCGCGCTTATTAATGTCCTTTTCGCGTGCTCCACAGCAGCGACTTCGTCTCAGTCCTGTACTTAAGTTCGTTGGGACGCAGAAAAACAGTTCGCTCCTCGTAAAATGTGACGCGTTTCTTTGTTATTCGGAGTCTCTCTCACTTTCTATAGGAAACCCTTATAAAAAATGCAAGATGGTGTGCTGGAAGCTTGACTTTCAGGGATTTAGAATTCACTCAATATTTGGGAGGGACATGCAACGGACATCTAGCTGATCTGAAAGAAAGAATGGCGGTGCTATTTGGCAGATTTTCAGAAAAATATTTCAAATACTTTGATTCAAAAAAATCATTCTTCTTCTTTCTCGCTTCCTTATGCTGCGAAGAATCTAGAGGCAGAAATATCTACTCGTTCTGCAATTTCATTTAGCATATTCTCTGGTTTGGTTCCCTAAGAGAATGATTTATATTTTCTTGCTGTCTCTTGACCTGAAACCAAAGACGATGATTGCTATTGAAAACTGGTTCTATCAGCCATTATTCTACATATTTTTTGTAAATTGATGGGACAGCCGTATTTGCTTATGTATACTTGCATCACGGTGTGAAGATATAATCGGATTTGCGAAAATGTATATGGCCATTCGACAAACAATTAAGGAAATGACGCTCGTAAATTACGTAGAGGGGGTTTTAAAAGTACACTAGAACGACGAAATTGCTTCCATCAATCCGTGCCGAGACGAATTGAAGAATCGTTGGATACATTTGCCACTTAGCTGTACCTGGCAAGAGAGCCGACTGAACGTTTCTCTTTGATTTAACGACATTTTCATAGTCTTTAGAGGCGCGATTTGCTATCGGCTATCCAACTTCATTCCTTAACGCTTAGCTTAAGTCTTTGAAAGTCTTGAATCGCTTTTTTATTGATCTAAGTTCAGATACGCTACATCACTACTAGCAGATGAGTTGCATTTTATCGCCAATACTCAAAGTTTTCAAATCTTCAGTCATTTTATTTTCATTTATGATGGGACTTTTAAATTTTCAAGTTTTTGAATAAAAAACCTTCAGTTTCGTTTAGTCTAAGGTATTAGTATCAACGTAGCTCCATTACTATAGTTAATAAATATTGTAACAAGTAGTTGTTGTAATGTACTGTACTTGTATACACAGTTATTTTTCTCTAAGTTTTCAGCTAAGAGATTACTTTACATTTAATTTTCTTTGATGTATCATGATACAGTTTCAAAATGTCAAACATTTGTACTAACATATAACACTACAATGTTTTGGCACTTGTTCTTGCACTCTCAGACGTTCTTTCGTTCATCACAAGTGACAACAAAACGACAAGGTTGTCATCGCTGCCACTGCTTAGTTCAGCGAGTGACGAATTAAAGAAGCTTGCAGTACTCAAGTCACACCTAATATTGTAGACTTCTGACTACTCGCTTGTAGTTTTTCAACAGTTAGCTTGGTGTGTTGAACGAAATTAATCTGATATTACATACAGTGGAAAATTTATTCAATAAATTGACTATAAATATATATTTGGGTGATAAAAAAACATGATTTTCTAATATGAACATGTACGCTACCCTAAGTTGTCATTTTTTAGTCAAAAAATTTGTTCAAAAACAAAAATTAAAAATCGGATACAATTTATAGGCCCTCTATTTAAGCTTGGCCTTTTTTCTTGATATTTTGTTGTTTTCATTTTCTAAATGACTTTCAAATGCACATATTGAATTTTTACAAATACAAAATTATTCCCTTACGATAAGTCTCAACCGTTTTCAACAAAAGGTGGTTGAATTCAATGATTCTTTACCGAAAGCGTCTTCCTGATGATTTATGAGTAGTTCAAAGGGAAATTCAGAATCCTTGAGTGACTTGAATATAACAAAATATATATGAATGACAGAATACCATTTTCTGTTAAAAAGATCATCATAAACAGAACAGTTCTGAGTTTATCAAATTCTTTCATAATGCTTTCTTTACTCATTTTTTAACTTGAAATAAAACTTAATATACAATATTTTAGAATAGACAAAAAAAGTATTTTATTTCACTTATTTCAAAAAGGTTCGATACCTTTGTTTTATTTCTTCGAGTATTTGAAGCATCTAAAAACAATCCAGAAGTAAGAAACAATACAAAATATATGCATGCAAGAACGCTTTATAAACCCTCATCATAAAAAACAATTTTCTGCTATACAAAAACATCCATAAAACACACAGTTTCCAATTCATCCAATTCTTTTATAACATATTTAAAAAGTTTTAAAATTATCCAAAAGGAATGAAAAATAAAGAAAAGTCAAGTGCAAAACTGTTTTAAAAACCTTAATCCTAAAAAAATGGTCTGCCATGCAATAACTTCCATAAAACGCACCGTTTTTTATTTATCTACCTCTTTTTTAATACTTTTTCGCTCAGTTTTAAATGCAGGATAGCTGTTCTTTTTGTAAAAAAAAGTCAAGAGCAAGAATTTTTGAGTTGAAAATTATTAAGGCTCACCGTGCTTTTTTATATTACCATCATTGCAAATAATTAATGAAATTGTTTCAACTCATTCTTATGGAAAATCATAATTTTTCTTACCTGTTTCACATTTTCCCTTAATAAGTAGCGTACTTAATTTACTCATTGTATTTGGTAATTGTTACACCGTATATCAAATTATTATAGAAAAATGTGAAATAAAAGAGATAAATTTCTTTTTTTTAACTGCGAGTTTGAAAGTTTTTGTTAAATGATGTATAATAAGGTTAATGTAAAAGGGGATAATTCTATATGCATGAAAATTGCATAAATTATTAATGCATGTTGAGAAAATAAAAACAAGGAAAAATCAATGCAAAAGACAAAACTCAAACACGGGACGGATCCTAGCGTGCATGCTTAGATTCGAAAATTATTTTTGTGCCTCATAAAATGAATCACCCTACTATATATCGTAATAAAAGGTACTTGAATGAAAAATTTAAAAAATTAATGTAACTTTCGTACGACTGATAAGACCTCGATACAACAACATGCGATTTCGTCAAGATTGGCAATTTTGTCTAATAACTATTGCTGCTAGGTTTTATTTGATTGCAGAATGGTGTACAAATCATTATAAGACGTGCCAAAATGTTTTTTTTTTCGTACCATTCTAATAATTTTTCCGTAAGAAAAAAATTTCCCTGAGCGTGACTGAGGTTACCGAGTCGAAATTTAGGCCCTACTTTGAACCTATAACTCCTACCTTAGGAGGCGCTGGAGCAGCAAAGTAGGTTCAAAATAAGCAGCGATTTCAATTTAATTGGTGCTCCAGCCCCTACACTGGCAATAATAATAATAATATTAATAAAAATAATAATGGCTTCATTTCGCTAATGGTTATAAATTTTTATTTCGAGGTCCCTTCTCTGAAGAAATACTTTCACTATCAACTGTACCTCAGGAACTTAATATTGAAACGAAACTCATGAAGTATATAATTCTTTGTTTGTAGTGTTTTTTATCATACACGGAGAAAAAAATATGGCTATAATAGTAAGAACACAAGTCATCCTTTTGTCGCAGGTTTCATTCAATGCTTTTGAAACCGTTATCCCTCGCGAAAATAGCTCGAACTTCGCCTTGCTATATTTGTAAAGAACTCACTCTATTAGAGTATGAGTACTCTTACAAAAAGAGATATTAGGCCACGCCTACTTACGAACCTAGCTTCACAGCAAGCACCGGTACGCGTGGCCTAACATCGCTTTTTCAAGAGTACTCATACTCTAAGAGGATGGGTTTTCTTACAACCGTAGTAAGACAAAGTTTCTTTATGGTATGAGCCATTTAATGCTAAAATTGTCTAACCTGATGCCAATATTGGTAGGAATTCATACCAATTTCGCACATGAAGTTCCGTGCTGTAATATTAAGAGCTCAGCCTACTATAACAGTGGGATTTTTTCTCCGTGTATAATTCGAAAACTTATTTGTGACATATCGTTGACGTTCACTTCAGTTTAGTGGAAAGATTCCTCAAGAGAATGAAACCGATTTGGGTTGAAATTACAGACTAGTCCGACAATTTTTTATTTAATTTTTTTGTCCGTAACCTCCAAATTTGGTTGTCTTTCCCAAGTCGAAAATCTTATTTCTATTCTTTTCTGACTGCTTGGGACGATAGCATTCGATAACTCAAGGCTCAAATGGAAACTTGAGTTTTGGTTTTGTAAGAAAATTAACATTTATAGAAAGAATGCTTTTCTTTTTGCTTACAAATACTTTATGACAGCTAATATCGAGAAACTGACCGATTCACATAGTCGCAAACTAATTCAGTTTTAAAAATCTTAATCTGCAAATGACAGATACGCAATTCACGGAGTCGCCTTTTCAATGGGTTCTTGTTTCCTGGGTGTAGCTTCCGAATATATTCAAAGTAGGGCCTGTAGGTTCAAAAGGAGTCAAAAGAGGCTTACATGTTTCATTCTCTAGAAGTAAAAACCTCAAAGTAGGGGCTATAGGTTTACATAGCATCAAAGCAGGTTCTAATGAGGAGCTGCAGGTTCAAAGTAGGGTCTAAATTTCGACTTGAGTTCGAACCAGGATCTTCTCTTTTTCAGGAATGAACCCATAAACCACTTATGACACCCAGATATCTAAAGATCAAATTGTAAATATCTAAAGTAGTACTATTATTTAAAAATTGAAAAAATTAAGTTTATTTTTACATTTCCATGATAGTGAGAAGGTATTATTTTTATGTAAAAACTGATTATCGCGGATTTCTTCAAATCTCCACGTTTTGAGACCTCCTGAATCCGAAAAAATCGGTTTTACGTTTGTGACTGTCTGTTTGTCGTCGTCGTTGTTGTCGTCTTTCACGTATTGAAGGACCGAAACGTCCAAAGTTGAAGCAATTTCAAAATTTTTGATGACATTTTTTTCAAGATTTAAAAATTCTATGGACAGCCATCCATAGTACTTGAAAACTCGGACAATTTATCTTAATGTCTTTTTGCGATAGAAAAAAATGATCGGAGTTATAGCATTTTCAAAATGAAAAAATAAAAAAAACGATAATGACAATTTTAAGCCAAAGAACGCACGATATGAAAAAATGCCGAGAGAAGAGAAACGTTGCTTTTCAGAAGCCCTACAAGATTATCATAACAACTTTTTGAATTTTTGTTTCTTTTGAAAAATCGGAAATTAAAATTTTGGTCGCACAACAAATAATGAAGAAGAAAAAATTCCATTTCGCGCTCAAACTATGCAAGATATGAAAAAAATTCATCGACAACAATTATGCACCCAAAAAAGATCCACAAATTTGTTATGAATTACTTTTTTATAGGACACGTATTTTTTATTTTATTCGTAAAAACCAACATTAGAGATCAAAAATGTTAAAATTTTGGAAAACACCACACAAGAAATGTAAAAAATAAAGAGACAAAAGTTGTTCAACCAAAAAATATTCACAAATTTGTTAGAAACTCTTGTTATAAAAGCATATTAAAAATGAAAAATTTAGCTTTTTGGACAAGGACACGAGCTACCATAACATTTTATTTACCAATATTTTCCGCATAAATTAAATTTGAAAATTTGTTCCGAACCACCTCAAACTAAGAGGCGTATTATCAGTTAAAATCGTAAAAAATAACATTGAAAATAAACCAATTAAATTTATTTAAAAACGACATCAGTTGCAATAAAATATATTTTCCGGCTAAATTATATCTGCAAATTTGTTCGGAACCACCTCAAGCTAACAGGCGTATTATTAGTTAAAATCGTGAAAAATAACATTGAAAATAAACTAATTAAATTTATGGGAAAACGACACCAGTTGCAATAAAATTTTTAATAACAAAATTGTGTTTTCTTAAAATGATATGCGCACTTTTATAATTATGAAAGCAAAACAATGAAAATATGTCAGTTTTAATAACACTGCATGCTATGAATTATAATATAAATTTATTGAAATGGTACATTTTCCAAGGTAGCTGAACGTGATAAGAATGTTTTCGTTAAAGCTGAAGGAGGTTTAACACAAGAGAATTCACAATCACCAAATTACAGTTGTCGATACTTTGACCTTTAATTTTAGAGGGCCTTCGCAGAAATGTGGGGAAAATTCAAAGACCGAGTGCGTAGCACGAGATAAATATATTATCGAGCGCCAAGCGCGAGAACCAGCAGTTGTGCGCCCTAGGCGCACTCAAACTTGCGAGCAAAGCGAGCCACGCGCGATAAGAATGTGCCCGCGCAGAAGGCACATTTTTTTTCTCAAGCAGGTTGAAATCTATCTGAACTCTGAATAAAATTAGCTGAGGATGCAGTAATCTCGTTATTTTTTCAATAATTATAATTGTAGTTGTAATTGCAAAGTGTGGTTTTTTCTTGAATTTTCAATAACATCTGAAATAATAAACATTTTTCAATGTTTCTGAGCTCATTTTAAAGGCGAGTTTCCGTCGAATGGCACCAACTTGTCAGCATAATTCTTCAGTTTTTCTTATATGGTGTAAGGTCTTGAAGTCAGTTAAAGTCGGAACGAAAAGTTGAAAAAATTGTAATATTTTATTCTGCTGAGAATCATATTTTTTTAAAGAAATTAAATAAGTTATCATGAAGTTTCTAGGAAGTTTTGCTACCTTAATTTAAGTTGCTAGTACTAGCAGTATTTAAGAAAAATGAATTAAAAATGATTTTATCTTTCTCCATTATGTTTCCCAAGATAATAAATCATTAACATAATGAGGAAAGGGACAGTCATTATTAAAATTATTTTTTTTCAAATACTGCTAGTACTACCTACTTAAATTCGGGTACCGAAAATAATGTCTGCATATAGGTATGTTTCTACCTTTTCTTCTGCATAGGAACCTTCTTCCTACTTTTCCTGAATATGTACGATATTGCGTTAACCCAACGAGAAGAGATGACTTACAATTTTTCCAACTTTTTTGGTCCACGCAAGAAAAAATGGTACCATCATTCTGAAAAGTTTCTGCGAACAAATGTAAATTAACGATTAAAATAAGTACAAGAAAATTTAAAAAAAAAAGTTCATTGCTCCAGACTTTACATGGAATTTCAGTAAAAATTACATTTAAACTATTTTTGTAACTGCTTCTTGAAAGATTGACAAAATGAGTTCATTCGAGGCTTAACCTTTATCATTTCGTTTATCATTTCCAACTTCTTGGTAATTATTGACTAAACGACAAAAAATATCACATTTGAGCTGTTTTTTCGGCATATAACAGGGTATTACAGTTTTTATCAACGACGAAAACCATTCGAACGAATAAGCAAGTAACTACCAAACACTACCAGGTCTTCAGAGCAGTCTCTATAAAACAGAGAATAATTAGATAGGGTGTAAGATATAGTTGGAACTTGGCCATTTTGGCCGAATGCCCGATTCGACCTCACCAACCCCACAGGATATGTGTAACGAGAAGGACACGATAGAGAAATATAGAAGAAGGGAAAGGGTGAGATCTGATAATATAGTATAGCTTAGTTACACACACTGTATGTTACACGCGCCATCGAGTCTAACGAGGATCTCCCTTGTACCCGTGTGTATAAATCATCTAGCCACTCTTGTACTTTGTGAAAATATGAATAGGAATTCCGCGAACCTTCTCCTCCCTATGCAATGTTACACCAACGGATATCGGCCGGGAAGCTGCCGACAAAATGGAAAGGTCTCACAAATAAGCGGGAAAACATTACAATCCCCTTGCATGACATGATTTCTTCTTTACGGCCTTCTTTGTCTCATAAAACATTTTTCGGAGAACGTGACTTGACTTCGCGCAAATGTCGGAATTGTATTAATTTTCAAACTAACACATTCAGCAGGCCGAAAGAAAAGGAACAGAAAAGAACAATGTAGAAGAATTTTTCAAATGTTTTGCCCATTTTTAATATATATATATATTTTTTATTTTAAATAAGATTTTAAGAAAGTTAAGAAAAGAAAGCCAAGAGTAAAATGAAGCTGCCGGAATAAACAGTAAAACATGTTTTAAGGAATAAGATAAAGACTAATTTTCAGCAAAACTTTCCTCTGGGATTCTCTTGCCCACCTGGAATTTTTTCCAAAGACCGCTCCTCGGCTTCTTTGATAAAAAAAACTTTCTTACTGATATCGCGTGAGAATGCGCGACATGCAACGAGCGAGTCCAATTACTTGATTTCCGTACGCTGAAAAATTAAAGTTTTAATACAGTTTTAAATGAACCTTTGCCGCGGCAATTATGAAAGTTTCGGTAATTGGCCGAGGGATGTATGTAGAGGAAAGGAAGAGCCAAGGGTGATATGAAGAGGATGATCCGAATGGTTCGCGTGATATCCTTTTTGAACTCGATATTTTCAAAGTTTAATTTCATTTAGTCTCATTTTCTCGCTCGAATAGTGCGAAGAGGATATAGAAAATTTTATCAGTGTATGAAACTTGCGGGGAATTATTTGCTTTGAAAAATTCGATATTGTTGGTGATTATTTAGCCAATTTTATTCCATAATTGCAATGCATTGCAGTAATAGATCAATTTCAATAGTAAATTACCCAATTATATAATATTTCATATAATAACAAATATAATACCCAAACTATATAACTTCATGTTACTATTAATAAGGGAACGAATAACATAAAAGCTTAAATTTTCGAGTAGCAATTTAATGCATCAATAATAACGATCAGAAATTAAAATTTTTAGCTTTCACGGTCGATCACGTGAAGTTAACGCGTACTTAAAACGTCACAGCATCTTTTTCTTCATCGGACGTTGGAAGCAAATTAATAGACGAGCGCGCTAACGACTCTAGAGTTTGATTTCGCCGTAAATCATGGACCTTGTTCCGCATTTTTATAGCCGGGATTCAGGAAAGTAGAGAATCAGCAAAGTGACACGAGAAAATGGTCAATCCTTTTCCGCTTAGAGCATTTTCCTCTTATCTTAAGAATAAGCTATTGTGAACCGGTTTGCGTAATTTAGCTATTCTCTGCCCAGAAACTTGGCGAGGAGAATTTAACTCTAAGAAAAAAGCGATAATTGTGAACTGGCTTAAGGAAATAATGCCATCACTTTCGTCAACATAAGAAAAGCATTTTTATCTTTTACTTTCAGAGTTTATTAATGAAGTCACTTCTAGCACCATCCTCGAGATAATAGACTCAAATTCTCTGTAAAAAAAGTATTTTTCGTCTTTTTAGCTTCTGGTGAAACATGTTCTTCATATGTATACAAGTTTTTTAGATGTATTTGATTTGGTTTAAATCAACTGAATAATGAGCAGAAGATAAACTTTCAACCCAAAAGATTGATTTTCTACTGAAAACGACCAATTCTTAATAAAATAAATTTGTAATAAAATTCTTGAATTTTCAACGAATTTCATAAATTGTTTACCAAGTAGTTGAATTTTCAAACTGAAAATTTTACATATTTAAAGAAGTCAGTTTATCTCTCAACCAATAAGTTGCATTTCCAACGTGAAAATACGAATTCATATCAATAAATGTAATAGTTTATATTTCAACCAAAAATTTTAAGAATTTTATATCAGAAATAATTAATAAAAAAATAGGAATTTTTAACAAAATACTTGTATCCTCCATTAAAACAGTTAAATTTCCAATTGAAAAGTTGTCATTTTAACCAAAAAGATTGATTTTTAAAAAAGAATAAAGAATTTGGAATAAAATTTATGAATATCCAACCAAATTATTTAATTATCAAAAGTCTACAAGAAAAAATTTAATTTCCATAGAAAAATATGAATTTTCAAACCCAAAAGGCAAGAAATATCAATTAACGCAGTTGAGTTTTCAACAAAATGGGATGACTTTGAAGTTTTTGATAAATAAACAGGAAGTTTGATAATCAATAGACTGAAGAATAATCATTTAAATAAACATTGAGGCTCATTTTTCATCATTTAAGAATATTAAGTTAGAAAAGTAGAAATTTCGCTTTAAAAAGGATGTGTTGGACTACGCAACATTTTAGGTCCTACAGAAATGATGAAATTGTACGTTCGTGAAACTTAATACTTATTGTTAATAAAAAATTTTGTTTTCTCAGTATTTAAAATCTCAGTAAGATTTTTGGAGATCGGAGCATATCTTACGGTATCTTACATGGGACGGGGGTGGATGAAAATTTCAGAAAAACACCTTATGTGCGACCCTTCATTCGTTTATTAATTTATTTAATATTTCGCAAATTTCTTATTATTACAGTTAATAATAATACTCATAAAATTAGTTACAACTAATATTATTATGTAAATTACATTTGTAAATTGCATTTGTAATTCGAATTTTCTTGTTCACTTTCAGAGAGCCTCAGAGAATACTTCACCAAATATGGAGACATCACAGAAGTCATGGTTATGAAAGACCCCACCACGCGACGATCAAGGTAAGCACATCAATCCAACAAAATTTGAATATTTTATACTTATGGATAAAAAGTGTTCTACAAATAGAAAAATGTATATCTAAAAAGCAGAAGTTTTATTGCATCTTTGGTGTGAAGAATAATGAAAGGAGTATAATCATCCTGTCATAGAAATTCAATCGTTGAATTAATGGCGAGCATGTAGAACTTTGCATTCGCGTGCTTACCTGTCTACGTTTTCTTCAAAAGCAATGGTGTGGACATGCAATCGACTTATGTATTATGCTAATTATGATGGGAAATTAACTTCGGCTACTACTGCAGGGTTTGCAGAACATCATCACATATTTTTGCCTCGAGAAACTAATTTTGCTTACTCTCAATATTTTAATTTTCAATTCAAAAAGTGTAAGGGTTCAGAGCAATAGAAAAGCCTATTTCCTTTTTTCTCATCGAAATTCCGTTTAAAGTGTGTACTTATGAAATAAATTATATTACAGTACTGTAGATTCACTTATTTTTAACACGTTGTTAGCAAACATGATAGTATTATTATTTTGATTTTAATCAATTCAGTTTTCTTTCTAATATAATTCTCTAGTAATAATAATGATAACTTATGGAATATACAAAATTGAAATAATAATTGGTTTAATAAATTCTCTATTAAGGACATGTTACAGTCTGTCACTCGACCAATTAGAATTATTATATTAAGCAGCTCTATAATTAGACAAATAAATATACATTGTGATGAAATTTAGGGGAATTGTTCAAAATATATACGAGCATCTCTGTCTGGCCCACTTGTGTTTTTATTCTCTTGAAATTGGTGAAATTTTATTCATTTTTAACTTGTAATGTAACTGAAAACAGGGATTTAATACCCTGGCTAAAATTGAATTAATGAAATACATTATTTAAAAAATATGAAAATTCAAATGGGCCCTTATATCGTTTGAACCATTTCCCAACATTACGACACAGTAATTCAATTTTTATAATTATAAAGGCGCCAAATATAATTACATGTAATTTGTCACGTGACAGACTTGCAGATGCCCTTAATTACAGTGAAATAGAATTTAGATGAAAGAAAAAGCTTTCTGAAATGCTCATATTGATTTATTCAAAGAGCAAGAAGGTGCCGCTGATTATGCGATGCGGGTAACGGAATTTTTATTATGCATGCAGATGCGTGCATCAGGTGCCGTAGAATATTCTACATGTCTGCATGATGAAGTTCGAAATGATCCTTAATCAGAAGGAATTCTTACGGTAGCACGACACGTGATTGAGAGGATAATAGTTTTCAATAACATGCGATAACCCATAATTGTGACAATAACGATTTTTTATTAAATTTCTTCCTTCACTTTTATTTTCAAGATTGTTATCTTGTAATATACGATCAATAAGTGAAAACACGATTCACGATTTTTACTTAAATCAGAGGGTATTTATTAAAACCTGATCGTCGAGAGAAAAATGAAATTTAAATTTAATAGGCATTTAAAAATGTTTGAAATATAGAATAAAGTAATTTTCAACCTACGTACTTGCATAATGAAATCACTTGAAAGATTTTTTATTTATGACATAACAGATCTTATTCTGAATCCAGACGTGTTTACAGTTTCAAATAGTGAAAATGTGTTTGGCATCCGAAAATGTTCTTGTCACGTGTAACGGGGCACATGGGAATTCGAGCCCACCCTCTAAACCTTTCTCAATCAGCGTACCGGAGATGGCATTCATTCCGGAAAACAGCCAGGAATGATTGATGAGCTGATGCCACCAACTCTAAAAATATTGAAGCACAGATACAGTTTAAATACTACGAACGTAACTTTCGCTCTCACTTTCCGTGTGCCAATCCAGAGCTTCTTCGTTACTCTCTTTATGGGTCATTCCTTATTTGAAGTTTTACGTTATTTCACTAGTCACAACAACGCATTTAGATTAGATTTGTATGGAACTTGGAGGTACTAGAGATGGAAATATTTATTTTGATATTATTAAACTATAAAAAAAAAGTTCAAAATTCCGCCCAAAAAAAAATCCAAACAAAATTTTGATATGATTTCTCGTGAAATACCCACTATTGAATTTCTTTTTAATATGGATACTTTGATGTTTTTCTAAAATAATGTTTCATTTAAAATAGAATAAAAATCATGAAGACTTTTCTGGTTCTTCAAATATCATAATTTTAGTGAGTCCGTACTGTACGTACGTTGTCAGTGTCGTGATAGAACGGCCTGCAACTTTTGTTTTATCGTTTAGAAAAATTTTCTATCCTCTGTATCTGACAGGCAACATAATTCATGAAAAATTACAAGGAAACCCGCTATTATTCTACTTGCAAATTTTCATTACGTGCATTTGTTTTTAAAATTTGTTTATAATATTAACAAATAATAATATGACACAAATTTTCATTAGCAAGTATCACAATGTCGATAAAAGTAAGTCATTTTAATGACGAAATATCTTTTACAAATGATTAATCAATATTGTTATGTGTTATTTCAATAGATTTTATTTATAATAATTATTATCATGGAAATTCAACTTTTTTTTTCTATTCTACGCACCCCTAAGTATTCCAAATTTTTCCAAGAAGAAAGAGGAAATGTTGCAGGTTTTATCGTCCGGGAACTGTGACACCGCAATTCTTGATCGATTTTTGATTTCTCTCACAAATATTCAGCATTAAATTTCAAAGAGATCTGTGCGAGCCAATTTTTCAATTTCCATTTGTTTAAACTCTAATGTTGATGCAAGCAGCAAAGAAAATGTCGATTTTTTAAATTTTCTTCTTTAACTTTCTTTAAAAAAATGTTCCTTGCCTTGCATCGCTTGAATTTGATGCAAGTAGATGTACGGAAGATAGAAAGTGTATTAATTTGTAAACTTGATTGTTGTTAACACATAGTTATAACAAATACACAATGTTAGGGATTGTTCTTTTGTAAAGTTCATTTCAGCACTACAATTATTTTCTTTCATCGGTAGGGTTTGTTGTTTGCTAGTTGTCATCTGATATTATTTGTTAATTTTATAAACAAATTATATAAACAAATATATAGTAACGAAATTTAAAAGGGAGAAGGAATAATTGTTTGTGTTACTTCTCCCAACATTCTTTTGCTAGCGATGTTTACTGATAAAAATTTGTTGTTTCATTTTTCTCTTCATTGTATACGCAAACTATATAAACAAATGTGCAGTGTCGGCATTTATGAGGAGAAGAAGTTGTGGCTTCTTCTCATTCTCTTCAAGTTGTATTGCTAGTCATGCTCAATAATCACCACGTATTTTATTTGTCGTTGAAAAATATTTACAGGGATATTTAGGAACGAACATTTGCTCAACAATAGAGGGTATACACTTTTTGAGTATCATATTTGTATGTGAAATATAATTGTTTTCCTTACATTTTTAATAGTCTATTAAATAGTCTCGGACACGTTTTAATTCCTGTCTTATAAGTATTTATTCTGAAATAATGAGCTCGAGAGCTTCTGGATCAAGTTCTGTATCACTTTGTTTCCACTCTGGCTGCAAGAAAAATATTTTTACATTTAATATGCCGACTTAAATATGCACAGTCCCGTTAATATGATTTCAACCCAAAGGTGCTAACAGTAAAAATGTTTCTCTTGATTTTGTATCTGGGATTTTTTTACAACTATTTTTTGTTAAAAACGAAACCTTCGACAGAGCCGTTCAAAAATAATCATTTATTGATTTCAAAAGCTCAAAATACCTAGTTATTTTCAATCTCACTTCTTTCTCTTGAAAAACCTAATTTTTTTATTTGAATAGGTAAACATTCGTCTTTCACTGTTTCACGTTTCGTCGAGCATTTTCAAAATTGACATATGATTATGTATGAGTACATTTCTAGCTTTTCTAAATGCTTAAAATAATTATATGGAGAACATATAAAAAATGTACAATGATGAATTTTTCTATCTTTTCTAGTTAAGATAATTATATCAAGAATAAGAAATGAGAAAAAGAGACATTTATAGTGAGATCGAAAAATCGAAAATTAAAGAGAAGAAACAACTCCCTTTTCTTTATAAATGCCGATACTGTGAATTTGATGATGAACTTTCTTTATAAAATTAACAGATAATATTTTTTGGCAAATTATTATTACTAAATATCAATAAAAACATAATGTAAGGAGAATTAAGAGAAAAAACAACTTCCTTCTCCTTAAAAATGTCGAAACTGCACATTTCTTCACATAAGTTATTTATAAAATGAACAGATAATATTGAATGACCATGATATTGTGTATTCTTCATAACAATTTCATAATAACAAAAAAGTTCACAAGTCAACAAATTTTCGATATTCCACCCATCCCTCTTCATCAAATTCAAGTGATTCAGGGCATAACAAATTTTTAATAGGCTTACTCACATCTCTTTAAAGTTTAATACTGAATTGTTCTATGAAAAAATCCAAAATCGGTCAATAAATGCGGTCTAAAAGTGGTTTTGAAGTTTGTTTTTGAAAGTTTCATATTTCTAAAAAGCATAATTTCGTTTCTAATACCTCCAAGTTTCGTTAAAATTCAATCATCGGTTTCGGAAATTTTTATCATTTCAAACAATCAAACCCGAAAATTGAATATGGCATAACTCTCATAATTTTAACATTTTCAAAAATCCTTTCGGCCACAAATGTCACATATGTAGCACCATCATTAGCTGCACAACCACTTGCTAATTCTGATATTCTTAAAGCGTACTTGCCCTATTTAAATTTCTCCCCTTTCGTTCTTCACTGAATGAAGGAATTACTCCAGTTCGGAAAATGAAAGATAATTTTTTAACAGAAATGAAATAATCGGAAACAATTAGGAATAAAATGAGACTGATGGTGATCATGCTTCACATTTAAAAAAAGAGATACTTTTTCAAAATTATCTATTTCTTCAGTTAAATTCGTACAATTAGTATTCAAACCTCGAATTTGAAAGGATCGAACAGTTGAATGTAGCTAATAGAAAACCTTTAGTTGGCGATCACGAAGCACAAATGGTGGTAGTAAATGCCAACATCAAGGTAATTACCAGTTTTTAAGTAGAGGAAATGGGAGACCGAAAGGTTTGTCGGCACAGGTGCCGGCTATCATGGAAACACGAAGGGAGAAAAACGATACTAACCACCGCTACACTTATACCAGATGTATTTTCTAGAAAAAGTCAAAGCAAAGAAACTCCGCTTGGAACGAAAACGAGAAAGTAAATTATAAGAAGTTCTTCTAAATAGATCTAAGAGTGACTCCATCTGCTATTCATTTAAATATATTATTTATATCATAAATATTGCAGATAAATATATATAAATAAATATATCCTCTATCTTTGCCATCAACACTAGAATTTCGCAGATCTTTAACTGCGTCATTAAATATGCGAAGCTGTGAACTAAGATTTCGGCAGTGTCTAAATTTAAAAGTAGTATCCATATAGGAGTTTTTTCATTTTGATTCGCATTTGCAACTTTTTTATATATAAATTTTAAATGTAGATCAATATCAATTAAAAAAACAGTGATTGGAACGTATCACTTACTAAAACCTTCAATAACTAGCTATCGAATTACACGTATCTGACATGAATAAATCAATTATGAGGTGTCAGTGGCCACAAGGCGTCGATCTCGATCGACGTCGAATAATCAAATAAATAATATCCAATCGATCCTATAGAAGTGTTAACAAAACGATTCTCTCTCTCTCTTATAATCTGTTTCTTCTTCGCTATATCCGTCTCTATCGTTCTTCTGATTGATTATCTAAAAACTTCCAAGTTAGACTCAAATATCGTTCCCTCTCATATGCATCCTTCTCTAATTATTCATCCCTTTTAGTGACGACGAAAGAATGGCGAACAAAACAAAATGAAACACACGACAACTTATTTGAGTAGAGTTTCAATTGGTTACAATATAAAGGAGAAAAAAAGCCATGCCCATTCATACCCTCTTATTAGGTGGAAATAAAGCAAGTCGAATCAAAAGGCAATCCCTCCGTATTCTTTTTCTTGTTTTCACTTCTTCGTACCCCTCAGACAAATACGCTGGTTATCACCAAGTCCTCCGACAATTAGCAGTTTCGCTTTTGGCTTCAATCCTTTATCAGCCACTCCAAGCAATATACTTCGGCCATTACGCGTTTCAAAGATTGTGAGTCTTTCTTAATGAGGAAAATTCGCAGACGTTGGTGCAATCTGATGAAAGTTGTTTTCCAATTGTTAGGGCATTATGAGATTCCTATTTCGTATTTCACACTTCGGAATTCAAACCGGCCGTTCAGTAATTAAATTTTGCTTAGAAATAAAATTCGAAATATTTGAGTACATTGCTTTCAACAAGTCTCGTTAAAATAAAGACTTTTTGACTGGAGCTTAGATTACAGAACTGTTGACTTGATTACGTTACAATATTACCTATTCCCTTCTAGGGACATTAAGTGCTTTTAACTCCTCGAGTTTCTGAGCAAGGAAAACGATAGGTAGAACTATTAGACCTCGTACGCACGTACGATCGTCACAACATTAATTAAGATCGTACAAGCGCGTCCGAACCCATGAAAATTCCCTTACCAACCGCTCCCTATTCCCTCGAGTGCTCTCAAATCGAACGTGGTGAGCGAGAGCTCACTTACCTCCTTGAGGGCCATGCCAACCTGTCATTATTTTATTACCGTAATTACCGAAGCAGCACACCTGTAAAACCTGCACGTGAGTAGGCGGTAGATGCAGCTTCTTCTTCACATTCTCTTTCTGCCCACCCTTTCTACACATTAGACCAGAAATACGAAAATATGCATTTTTTAATTGAGGATATTCGATCAGGTGTTCTTTCCAGTACACTGTAAAAACTATGGTTCCATTTTATTTGAGCATCATTTTTTTAGCGTCCTGTGCACAGGAAAATTGTTTTAATTCCTTACAACTTCATGCTTAAGAGAAACAGAAAACATTTGAAACAGAAAAAATTTGATTCTCACTTCGGTTCTGTTTCGATCCAAAGAAGTTGTACTAAAACGTCCTTTAGTGGCATCAAAATAAAGTGGCATTAGAATAGAGCCACTCGAGACTATATTTTTGGAGGACTGTTTCAATACCGGAAACTACCCTTGAAATGATACTTTTTTTACAGTGTATCAATTTCTCCCTTCACCTAATAATTTGAATACTCACAAACATTAAGAAACCAAATTATAAGTATTAACGTATGCACTGCCTCATGTTTGAAAACATTGAAACTAACCACACCCACTTTTCTCGGCCACGCCATTATAGTCCGGGAGATCGTGAAAAAAATCGTATATATTTTAGGAAAGCTAGTTTTTGAATATTTGTTCGCATATAAGGTGTACATCAAAATGGCACAGTCAGCCGGCTAGGTGCTAGAACACCTGGGCCCAAACCCCACAAACATGTAAAAAAAGTAACGAAATATAATAATTTTAGGAAAGCTCAAGTTTTTTGTCTAACTAGTACCTGCAATCAAATTTACGAAAATACCAGTGAGCCCTCCCAGTGTCGGAACCGGGCCAGTCGCAGCCCTTCGCAACTTGTCGGAAAACTAAAGAAATTCAAGCATTTCAAGAAAGCTTAAATTTTTGGTGTAATTAGTACTTACAGTGACAATTACGAAAATACCGGTCAACCCGCCCAGTGACTAGATGGCCAGACTGACCATCCATTTTTCTCCGCGTAGGCTGCGCTTTTTCTCAGCATGTTTCTAACGCCAAATCCTAAACAAGCATACATTTTCTTCAACCTCTACATAAAAATTTTTGACTGAAATGAAATTATAATTTTATCCCTAAGAACCTTTTGGTCCATACACTCCTACTTCTAATTTTTATTCAGTTTCTCTCTCTATCGCATTGAATTAAGGCGCGTGACTTCTCAAAAAAGGGTAGAAGCTTAAACGCCAGGCGTCGTTTAAGAGAGTGAAAAGGAGAAATATTGAGAAATCATAGTAGACCAAGGGAAGAGCAAAAAGGAAAGTGAAGTACGAGGGAGGAAGACAGAAGCTGAAAGCAAGGATGGTTGAATCCCTCAGCGCCACGTCGTAGCTCATATTTGCCGCAAGGGACGTGAATTCTGTGCGCGAGGGGCAAAGCATGGGGTTACTCTGTGGGTTGTAAATTAATGGTTAGCCCGTGGCATGAGGGTATGGTCTAAGGGTACCGGCTTGATGTATGGACAGCGTGTGTGCCAGGTCAAACGGGGCTTGGTCGCTGATATGGGAGCTTCGCGAAAACTGCTCTCCGTAAGCTCGATAAGATCGATGTAGTACCTTCAAGCTCTTTTTCAGTCCAACTTCCCTTCTTTTCATCTACTATAAATTCCCTACGTTCGGAACAATCCAAGCCTCAATTGTCTAAAACGAAGAACAGTTATCTTGAAAATTACACTTATTTTTACTAGAATAAGAGTTATATTAAACATTCGCAACACATTTCGACATTTTCAACGTTATCAATTGTTCCTATTTTAGTTTCATATACCAAAATATGGAGGCATTACAACATCCCTACGTGATATTGTTACAAAAAAATACGTACGTTAATACAATTTCAGGACCTGATACCTCCCCCTTTAGTTCAGACAGAGAAATAAAACCAACACCTTCACACAATTTGATAAGTGCTTAGGATTTTTATCTTGACCTTATCCAATCTTCGTATTAGCGAACACATCAGATCTAATAAGAACACAAAATCTCATCAAATTCAATTAGTCCAATTTCTCTTGTTGATGAAAAAATGGAGAAGATGAAAACTTGAAAATGAGCTCTCGTTTCTCTGTTGGTTCTTCAGACCAGACCTAACTACCATTTCTCCTCGTTAAAGAAATCCAAATCGTCCTCTCTCGCGCGACACTTGGCTTCTTGCATTCTCGCTTATTTCCGCGAAGACGGGTACTCCTATCGACAGTTTTATCTTCTGCTTCGGAGTTATCAAGACAAATACACGCTGCTAGATTTGCGGCTTGACAACTCCAACGATTCGAAAGTGGGCTCTAATGAACAAACTATCTCAAGCAATAGTAAAAATAAGTTCAATGGATTTTCCGTGCCGAATTGAATTTTGAGAATTACCGGTGGCACTCTTCAAATTACTTGTGGAATATTTGAATAGGGTGGACGATTTATTCAGCCTGAGTAGGTGAAATGTAAATTTAGCATTTAAAGTGATGACCCGTAAAATTTAGTTTGAGATTTAGCGGCGAGATGAGCACTATTGGACCGCCCTTGGCGCTGATAAGAGTTCACACTCCTGGGGTGGTCACGGCGAGTTCCCTGACGAACGCCAACGCCCACGCCTTTCAGACACCGTGATAAATTACTCAACCCCTCAAATCACCCCTCCCTTCTATGTGTACGGCTATCAGCCAAAGTACCTTATACCTATCCTCTCCGTGACTCCGCTACCTTCAACCGAAAGGGGAGAGGATGAAATCGCGCATAACACGGAAGCACGAAGACTCGCCAAACCAGAATACGACTAGGGGTTGTTCGTCGCAGTATCGACCCTCTGCTTTTGTAGTTTAAGCGATAAAGATAGAAAATAATCGCATTTTTAGTAACAATCTCCGTTATAAATTACAAACACTATGTTAAATATTTCTATGTGTATATTCTCTATAATGTACAAAATGAAATTATATTCTGCAGGAATTCCTTTTTTGTAAACTTTCGAGCGACCTTGTTTAAAAACATAAGCATCCTTTACCATCTTATATTTTTTATGACCTTATAAAAAGGTGCTGTGAAGAAAAAGTTGCAAGGAATCTTAGCGCAGTTTTATCGTCAAAAAGTGGCGAGGAAAGTGTGATCTACCCTCAGGTGGACTTTTAATAATCCCGATTCATAAGAGCTCTCGATACGAGGTGTCGAGCACGACCCGGCTGATAAAGAATGACGATCGTAACGGAGGAAAGTTGCAGGGTGCTTATCGCCCAATAAATTCTACTTCAGCTAGTAGACCTCCTCTTCCATCTGCCCCTCTTTCATCCCTGTCTATTCTTATTCTGCCCCCTTCCTCGCTGCTACCACCACTCCACACTGATTCTTCTCACACTACGTCCAGCAAAACCTGTGTAATTATCGCCCAGCGACTTCCAACTAAATTTTCCTCTAACGACGATTTACGATCGAATTAACAGATTGCCCAGTAGGAAGGTGGTCTAAGTCTCTCTCTTCTTCATGATTCTCAGTTACCCCTTTCTTTCCATCTACTCCTTATCCGTTTTCCTCTGAAGTTCACGAGGTAATCTGGAAGATCCCGCCACCCAGAAAGTTTTTCCGGTTTATGCTCCCATCAACTCCATACGATGATAAACTGATAACGATGCGAAACAGGAATTAAGATAAGTTTCAAGAATAATGTTCTCCAATATTGTAGAAAAAGAAAGCTAGCATTTTGAGAAAATGGAGTCTTAGATGGAATGCAACAAGATGGATGAGTCACTGGTAAAATGGAATATAAAAAAGTAATTTGTCTAATGCGGAAGTAGAGGCCGACAGGCTAAAAAAGAGGATAGGATGACGATGAAGACTAAGGCCTTACGGACTTTCAACCAAGAGATAAAGATGGTTTCGATAATTAATCGTTCTCGAGAACCTTCTTTACAGAGAAGCAATTCAAGGACCTCCAGCCAAACTACCATTTTCTCAGCTTCTCAATTTAAATTGGCGTCACAATCCCTTGCCCAGAAAAAAAGGAGAAATACATTGAATCGACCTGTTCCAAAATTGCCTCTTATAGAATCTGATTTAACTTAGCATTCTTAGCGACTGTTGATGCAATTTTCAGACAATCACTGCTAGTTAACTCGAGATTTACCAATCCCTATATTTATCTAATTATGAGATGAATGTAGTTAATCTTGAAATTTTTGTCAAATTGAAAAAAACGAGTATATAGGAAAAGTCAATTTGGGAGTCCGCTAGAATTCCAAATTAAGTCTGACTGAAGTGTCGGGTATATGACAAATCAATACTACAGTACCAAATTTTCTCAAATCATTTACAATTTAAAATTCATGTCGAACAAAAAAAGTTCTAAAAAAGGATTCATGTCGTAAAAAAGTACTATTGAAATAGGACAGAAGTACCGGTAAATATCAAAGTAAGTCCTCCTGATGGATATATTCCTTATGTCGAAAGTACTACAAATGTCCCACAATTCCAAATTGAAGTCCCAAGAAATGTCAAAAACTGTTTTACCGAGAAAATTTTTTTTTCAGACAAAGGTAGAAAAAAGTTTAATTTGATTTATTTTCAAAGAAAGAAGAAGGCTTAAACGTTGTAAACATTCCTTTCTTGTATCTTCAAATGCCAAGTTTCACGTTCATTGAGGTGTGCACGCGATTTCCACGTTAATTCTCGCATGGCACAGCAGGGTGTCCTCGCGCGAAATCTCACCCCTCTAGTGCTACCTTTTCGACCGACCGAACTTGATGCACGTGCTCTGACGCTATCAAAAACCGGCTTTAGTACCCGCCAAGAAAACCACCCTTATTTATTCTTCGATTAACCACACCGGCTGCACCGACACTAACGACTCACACGCACCGGGAAAGTGAAGTACCGCACCAAGGAAGAGGTTAACGTCGTCGAAATATAGTAGCTACATGGCCCTAATACGTTCGAAATAGTTACGTTTGGTACATGGTTCTCGTCGTTAACCCTTGACTCTCTGAAACGTGGAACGAGGCCATTGCCTCCCGAGTGTTGTGGCGGGATTTTACGGCAGAATCGCTTAACTTCACACGATCTCATCGTTAAATTTTTCCTTGGAAAAATACTTGGTCGTTCATGTGCATGCGCTTAATGACTTTTATTGCTTTTATTCGTTGTGGGTATTTTTTTAAGTACAGTGAAATATTGGATTTTTTCTGTCGAAAACAAGTAAATAGTCAGTTAGCATATATGCTTATGGGTCAAAAATAAGCTATATCTTACACTGTTAGAAAAATCTCTACTAAATTTAGCATACATGTAATGGAAGCAAAAATGCACAACATGAAATTAAATTTATTATACCAGCGTACAGTAAATTTAGTATATTTATACTGAATTTAGTACACGCGTATACTAAATTTCATATACGTGTATACTTAATTCAGTAAGAATATACTAAATTTACTGTACGCTGGTATACTAAATTTAATTTCAGGTTATGCATTCTTGCTTCCATTACATGTATACTAAATTTAGTAGAGAATTTTCTAACAGTGATAGCTTAATCTTCATCAACGTGATAAGAAATTGTGACACATGCCTTGTCAAAATTTCTAATATAATTTCATAATGGTTAGAAATTTGCCTTTCACCTGAATTAAAATATGTAGAAGGAGATGGTATAAGCTGTAATTAATATAAGCCGCTAAGCATCAAAGCTTGATTGTACGCTAGCTTTTAACATATTAGAGTTCCTAGACGCGGGAGTTAATTTTGCTAGACAAACTTGTACTTTGATGTTTCGTAATTAGGTAAATTACTATGGTTGCCAGTTTTCCACCTTTCTCTGAATGCTTTTTCTGTCTTTAAAAATTGTTGGATAGAGTTCCGAATGGCTGAATTCTCCGATTTTCTTCAAACTCTCCTCACGAGACGCTGAAAGGGGTAGGGGTTTGTCCAAAATTATTTCTGTAACCATTCACAGTGGTCCCTTTCCGCCCCCATTTTTTCATTTTACATTTTTCTCTACGAGTAAAAGCTTTTGAGAAAATTAGTGATACATCTGATGAAATGTAACAGATTTCAGTGCAATAAGCGACAGGTCTTTCTCCACCTTCTGCCCTCCCCCCTCGATACGCTGGAAAGGGGTAGGGGCTCGACCAACATTATTTCTGTAACCAGTCACAGAGGTGCCTTTCCGCCCCCACGAGACGTTGGAAAGGGGTAGGGGTTCGACCAACATTATTTCTGTAACCAGTCACAGGAGTCCTTTTCCGGCCCCCACGAGACGTTGGAAAGGCGCAGGGGTTCGACCAACATTATTTCTGTAACCAGTCACAGAGGTGCCTTTCCGCCCCCCCCCCCCCCATGCGACGTTGGAAAGGGGTAGGGGTTTGATTAACATCATTCCTGTGGCAAGTGCCATTACTTACTGTCTGTCGTCGCCACTTGGAGCCTGTCGTTATGGTAATGAACAGTAATGAAAAAGCTGACGGTTAGATGTATCACAAATTTTCGCGAAAACTATCACTCGTAGATAAAAATGTTTGATGCAAAAAATGTGTAATTCGATGAGATATATATTTTTTGTAGAAAGATCTTGCGAAAATTTGCGTATTGGCTTAGATAAACAAAAAAAGTAAATAAATAAAAAGATAAAAAAAAAATTTCACTATCATATTCGTAATCACCGCATCAAAATACATAAGTATAGGGAGTTTGAAGAAAATCTGAGGATTCAGCTATTCGGAACTGCACCCAAATTGTTTATTCATATTATTGTCATTTTCAAATATTCAATTTCAAATATTCAATTTCAAAACTCAATGCATATTCACTTGAAAAAATGACCGTATATTTTTTGAGCCTAACTAAATAATTTTCCACCATAAACATTTCATTCCATTTTCATGAAATTCAAACAATCTAATAAAATTATTCTTCTACATCGTCCAATTTGGTGACTACGTACCGCTTCGCAAACCGGCAAAACTCGTGAATTTAAAACATACCTGAACATAATGAGGCCTGCGACATTCCCATACTCATAGCGATCCCGCGGATGTTTCTCCGTAATACCCAGCTCGGATCCTTTTTGAAAAATATTGCAATAATCCCCAAAGTAATTACTACGGCTTTAGGCAGTCGCTTATTTATAGAGTATCAAACGAATTATACCTTGGAATACGAAAGGGTGGGGGGAGGGCTAAAGAAAAAGGGATGTGATACGGTAATGGTCAGTGCCATTTCTCGCGTCAGTTGGGATTACCGCGTTTCTTCAACTTCGAGTGATGAACTTTTTTCTTCACTCCGAGTGTATGTGTATATGGCCACACCCCACTTATCTCCGTGCAAGGACTGAGAACGCGCAACGGAAGTCCCTGTTGGGGTGCGTATAAGGTAGAGGACGGAAACTTTTATGAACACCCGGTAGCGAGTCTTCGAAGCTGACTCTTTAATGGCACACTTTTACGACATGGCTCTGTAATACCGACATTACGCGATGCGCCGCGCACGGGATACGATGCAACACTATAAACCCTTACGTTGTACCAAGAGGCCATGCTAGTGGAGACGGTTTATTCCCAGAGTGGGCATAAAGACAATAACGACCGGTGTATGCAGTTCCGTTTAATCGAGGGGTTAATCGATAAAATTATTGCCCGGTATAGTCGGAGAATAATTTAGAGGTACAAAAATGGGCGATTTTCCTCTGACGATTTAGTTAATTATTTTGACAACAATGTTACAAGAACTACTGATGAATTATAAGCTTCACTCCCGTCTTTTGACTCCCGTTTTCGAAACATGTGTGCGGTGACATGCCTCTGAACAATAGCATAAGATATGTATCTGCACCACAGTTTTATATTAATTATTACAAAGAAATTAATCAATGTATCTACTGCTGACTAAATAGTATTTACTGTATCCCGTTTTGCACATGTTAATTAAAGCCTTTTTATCTACTGACCCATGAAACATGCTGATAGTTTTGCTGCGAATTCTTCCGCAACGCTACGATCCTATCTAATTAGGGAAACTACATCGTCCAACAGAAACTGCAAACACGGAGAACTAACTTAATGACGGGTCAGCTGCAATCCAACCCCATACCCTACAGGTTTTGCATCCTCCATCGAATTAGTTTACGAAAGGCAGGATGCAGTATAGTTCTAGACGTCGGTTCACCCACATGGCAGACTTGTGCGCAAACTAACAGGCCGAATAGCGTTGTTTCCTGCCCTGCAACCTCTGTGCCTAGCTTTCACAGAACCTCGAGGATGTACAGGTCGTAATTAAAATGTTAAGCTTGGCCGAGTGCAACTTATTTTCGCCAATTAAAGAGCGTTATGGTCACGGTTATACTGTGGCCCACAAAGTTTCATTCTGGTACTCTCAAGTTCCAGAAACTCTCATTCCCGATATGTCATTTTTTGTTTACCATCAGTTAATCGACAGCTCTGATTCAATAATTCACGAGTTAGAACTTTACGACATTTAATAAATCTATATCAGAAAAATGCAGATAGCGCCTGTGCGCCAGTTCCACAAAAAATGTGGTTTCGTCTAGCCACAACTCCTACAGATGACCCTGTTTACATCCATTGACCACGCTCACCATCCACAAACTTCAAATATGCCCAAAGCCCACAAATTTTATGAACGCCTTTAGCCACAGAAGCTCCCCAAAAATCTATACGAGTATGCACATTCTAATCATGCCTCTTGGGAATCACCCCTAAGCAGGATCACAAAATCTCGCCCCTTAGAATATCTGCTTTATCGCAATAAACATTGCTGTCCATGGCGATTTTCTGAAAACAATTCCTAATGGCTACTCTAAGCACAGTCTAATTCTCATATATTTACCATGTGTATTAGTTACACTCTAATAAGTTGCGTGATTCAAAAATACCCTCACTATTTTTAATTCACACTTACTGGATATGCCCATTAGCCACGCCTATCATCCACATTTTACACCTATTAGAAACGAATCCATGTGAAGTAATGCAAGTGAAAATTACTAAGTCTGTAAATTGACAAAGCTTGTTTGTCTGGTTCGTGCAGAATGGTCAGTTTAATGACTTGGGACAAGAAAGATGAACGATCTATTGGGACTGTTGACCGGGATGACGTCATCGATTTGGTTTTGGTCAATCAGTGAAACGGGACGTCAGAATTGTACCCGACTGGATAATTAGGTTACCTTCCCGATGCTGATTACCGACGTTGATTAGGGAATAGCAATGATGCGTTGCGCAGTCGAGAGCTTTTGCTTCTCTCTGCTTCTAGTGTTCGTGCATCCAGTTCGTCGAACTTAATTATCTGATTAGTCGACCTTCGAACCGTTGTTCTACCTCCCTCTGCATTTTCCGCTTGCATATCACTACAACGGTTCATCAATTTCTGTTTTTCCACCATCTTTCTTGCCCAAATTCCTTCAATATTTAAAGTATTATCAAACATATGAACTTCTAAAGACCACCACAAGGTTGCTGTCAATATTTACCGGAAAATCGATGTCTCATTAATGAGACTTAAGAGAGTCGTCCACAAGTACTCAGGTAAGAAAAGACCCAATTATTCTATACCACTTTTTGACTCACTGCCACATTTTGATATTTTAATTTTTTCTGGTATTTAAGACTATTAATATGCTGTAGTCCTGTTCCTGTTTTTCGTTGTGGTTATTAAAATATCGCCATTATGTTTTGACTTGAATCCCAGGGTCCCACTGGGAACAACTACCATCTAAAAATGGCACCGGCTGCTAGTAGAACCGCGGTAAATCACACATATGCCCACGTCTCACGACGTGTTCCTTTTTAATTTTATCCTTTCTCGTGTCTCTTTTACTCAACTTGCCATAGGATTGTGCCTCTATCTTTTTTTTATGTAAAGTAAATTTAGACCTTTGCTATAGGATTTATTTTCTGTAAGCATAAATACTCTAAAATATATACTTTCTCCATAAAGTGTATTCATATATGCAACTCTGTTAAATACTTCTAGACGAGACAAATTTTAAAACTATTCAAGGTACAGTATGAAACAATATTAAATTGTTGAAACAATTTTTTTGTCAACTTTAATTGATTACTACCTCACTAAGTGAAAAAAAGGACAGAAAGGTAAAAATTGCCGAAAAACCGCAACTATCAGGCACTGATATAGATGAAGATAGTCATAAACAATAACAATTTGTTTAAACAATTATTTTTGCTAAATATAATCAATTATCAAGTCACGCCTAAGGAAAAGTAGACAAACATTTGAAAATTTCAGAAAAAACCGCAAAATTCTACCAATCAAGCAAAGAGAATATTATTGAGAATGATAATAAATTGTTTAAACAATTAATTTTCTTGCTACTAGTTCATTATTTAAGTTATCTTGATTGAAAATTTGATTAGAAGTGATTTTTTTTTAAACTGCAATTTTGTAGCATTTTTCTAAGAGAATATTATTAACATTATTCATAAATTGTTTAAACAATCGATCCTGTCAACATTGATGAAGTATCACTCTCTTCTAATTAAAAATTGGACAAAAAGTGGGAAATTAAAAAATAAACGCGTCTGTCTAACTCCATTCTATGAGAAAATTGCTAAAAAAAATAATAAATTGTTTAAACAATTCATGTTAATATGTAATTATCAGTATGAAGTAGTCATCTATGTGCCAGAAACAATTTTGATTGAAAATACCACAAAAAAAAGTCATAATTAGCTCCGAAAAACTCGCAAAACCCATTTTTTCACTTATGGGGTTTCTTTGGGACCATATAAACAGACTTATGGTGTTGATATTCGAAAAGTGATATTTTATTCGTATTGTATGGCTTGCGGCACCTCTAAATATCATTTCTTTCAAACAAAACAAATGGATTTATCTGTGTGTAGATTCGAACAAATTTCTGGGGTGTCCCCATGCAAAATTCAAAAAAAAAAAATTTCCAATGCATTTTTGGACCACCCTAATTTTCACTCTACAATGAAACTATAACCCATCTCACGGTCATCATGCATGGCCATAGGTGTGATTTACCGCGGTTCTACTGGGAGCCGGTGTCATTTTCATAGATGACAGTTGCTCCCGTTGGGATAGTCTGGTGTTCGTTTAACCTTTTTTCAATTACGTATATAGGGTTTTATCTCAACTTATTATCCAAATTTTTAAATTTTTCGCGATATATTGTATCCTTTAAGGAACTGTGACTTGAAAAGGACTTCAATCCGAGTCGGGATATATTGGCGATATTTTAATAAAAACTTCAAAGAAATCAGAGAAGGGTACAGTACATCAATATTCTAACATTTTGATTTGATATTTCAAGCAAGATATACCTCTTGATAATTGGAGAAGCTTAAATCTGAGAAATATGGGTCGCGTGGGAAATATCGTAGCAATTCATTACGACCCAGCATAACAATTTGACGCCTGCAATTGCGCCAAAGTGCTATAAATTGTCGTATTCAATTTGTACATTATATTATTGTGAATCAGTTGAGCGCCACTCGTGAAACTTACGATGTGACACGTGCGTCCGTCCATTAAATTTGGTCGCACCAGGTCCGCGTGATTTACTTAACGATGGAGCATTCATGCTTCTGTCGCCAAGACAAGAGACGTTGTAGTGTGAGGGGTAAGTTGGAAGGAAACTTGCAAATTTTCGGAAACTTAATGTTTTGTCAGGTGTCGTGCGTGCCAAATCCTTCGAAATTTTTACAGACGGCAATTCTCCGTTTGACTTCCCATCCTCATCGGCACCATTTGTTCTACAACCCAGCCTATGACCCACCTCTCCCCTTGCCCCTCGCCTCCAGGAGGAGTATTAATAACGTGATTCTATTTCCATGATGCACTGATACTGACGAATCGTGGCCACAGGTGTTCCATGTAGAGATGGGAGATGGAAATTCTCTAGGCTTTTGACGTCCAGCGTTTTCGGTCATACAAAAATAGAAATAGACTTAAAGTATCTTGACTGTGAAAGAAGTCGTTAAAGTTTCACAAAAAAAATGGTAAAGTAAAATTTCGTTGATTGCACCAAAATTTGATTCAACCAAACAAAATTTCCAAGTGAATCAAATGAGTTTAATTAGTATAAATTTTCCCTCCTAAATATGTTAACACATTCACATAAAAAGACAAGGTTCCAAAAATAAATTTAGAACTTCCGAAGCATGCCCGGAAACTGGCATCTAACGCAACCTTTTCATATCACGTTGCTAAAAGTGTGGGAATAATTCTCTGGTTGTAAAACGCATAAATCCACCGCTAGTGAAATAGTCGCTGGAAGTTTGCAAATTTTTCGAACGCCGTTTAACAATTTCGCCGTAAATTTCGATCCGATCGCGAGTGGGTGGAAACAATGATGCTAGTGGAGGGAGTGAGGAAACAAAAAAAGCAAAACGAAAAACAGAAAGGAATAAAAAAACAAGAGGAGGAGTTGGAACGGATGCGACTCGCTTGGCGCGTAGCGCGTTTGGCTGGTCTCGGATTGTTTGGCCAGGGGTGATACACAACTCATTCTATCTCAAACCTCCCTCTTCTTTTTTCCGAACCCCAAGTGGTAAAAGTTTGCACTCCACCTAGTTGCATCAGGATACGTTAGAGCGGTTATGCATATGATTTGTGTATCTCGATGAGCACTTGACTTCACATAAAACCATGATATTTGTATCAAGAGAATCATAAATTGATGGAAGCACTGAACAATTGACGATATTAGGGAAAAACATTACTCAATGTAGAAATTCGAACAATCCATTACCAAATTAATTATTTTATTTTACGTATAAGTCATTAGAGAATTTCATTCCAGATTTTTAGACTTAATGAATAATAATTGTTAGATTCAGCAAATAGGTATTGAATTTAATAAATAGTTATCACATTTGATGACCAAATTATCGTAATTTTTTTTAAATTTTCGCTACAGTTAATACCTAACTAACAAAATTTAATAATTATTGCATTGATACATTAATTATTGTCAAAAAGTGGTGTGCTTTAAATCAATGTTTGCAAGTAGTGCTACAATCAAGAAGTATCTTCTAAGGGAATGCGCTTCAAATTTATTAAGTCATTAAGAATCATCTTTGTCCTAATTAAATTTGTTATTTAGAATTTTTCGTGAGTAACTGACTAATGGTACGTTGGAAACATCACTTTTGATTTTTAACGTATCGAACTCTACACTGAGTATTTTGTCTTTGAAATTACAGTGTAGATGATAAACGATATAATCGTAAAGATAATAAATTTTAGTTTCTTGCAGTTTCGCCTTTATCTTAGGAAAGTTATTTAAGGTGATATTTTATCGCACGGAATGTAAAGGGAAAACTTAACCACAGAAGATGGAACAACGTCCAGCACGGAACTGAGCGTAAGCTTAGCAGTTTGCTGTCACGTGTGACAACAGTTTCCAGGCGTGCTAAAAGAGCTGAGGAGGGTTAGGATGATGAACGGGGAATGTTATGACGTATTACACTGCATCGTTGTTACGAAAACAATGTGATTAATTACTGTAATTGTGCTCAGCATGGGTTTATGTATCAGTTAGCCCCTCCTTCATCTATTTTATACTCTTGTCATTACCTTCTTTTCAGTTTTCTTCACGACTTTAGAGTAACTTTGTTCTATTCCGTAAACAAAAAATTTCTAATACAAAATAGTGAAATGAAAATTCAATTAATTTTTCCCTCGAAAATATTATTTAAATTTTTTCCTCAGTTTTTAAATAAAAATTATTATTGAAGTCAAAATTAAAGTTTGTATCGAAGTAATTGCAGTGAAATATAATTATGCTGTTATTGAAACAGTAGTGTAGTTTTTACAACAAAAATAAACGAAAAAGAATCATGAGGATGAAGGCCAGGAAAGGTAATTTTCCAGTAGTAAAAGTCGTTATAGCCAGACAAGTCTTTTTCATGTCATTTACATGTCATTTACATGTCATTTACATTAGTGCCCTTCAGATTATAAACATTTTTGCCTAGAATAAAATAATAATTGGATTTTAGTACTCTCTAAATCTGAATTAGTGAAGATTTTACTGATTGAATTAGTACTTTAGTATTTGAATAACGAAATAGTGATATTTTAGTATTTCACTGATGAAATACTAAAGAAGGCACAATTTCATTTGACTGAAGTCAATGAATGAAAATATTGACCAATTCCTTGGTAGCTTCATTTATAAATAATTTCAGAAAAAGTTCCGGGTCCGGAACTTTCCGAGATCCAAACGTTCCGGGCCCGGAACGGAACCAGAAACAAAATCCGTGCACTTTCCGAACTGAAATCTATATGCGTAAGTGCACTGCACTTACTCAGGCTAAGCAATGTTAAATTGCTTCAGCATTACTTTATAAGTTAATTAATGTATTAATTGCAGAATACCATTACGGATTCAGAATTCAAAAATTCAGAATATTTTCATGACTTTTGAAAACTCTATTATTCTGGGAGATTTTTCTGAAAGCCAGTACGAAGAAGGATTTTGAACAGCAGAATACAAATTTGTGGCCAAGCACCAAAAATTCAAGAAAGCAACCTAAAATCCACGTCAAAATTACGAAATTCCAAAATTTGCCTTAAATTTATAAAAAATTAAACTAGTAGACTTTCATAAAATTCGATTCGAGAGGGTTTTTGGATGCACAAGACACGAGTTTAGGTTCCATATTTAAAAAAAAATTCTTTCAACTGGCGCATTTCCATGGAAGTCAGTAAGAGAAGGTTTTTCGAGTCACAGCACACAAATTTTCGGTGAAAATTCATGAATTCAAAAAGTTGAATGCAAATTTTGAAAATTTCAATGAATCGGTATATTTTTATGAAAGTCTGTACGAGCTGATTTTCCGAGTCACAGAACACAAATTTGGGATGAGAATGGGAAAATTCAAATAAGCTACGAAATTAATAGAAATCTAGGACTTTAGTCAAATTTTCAAAATCTGTATTCTAAGACTCGACCCGCCCCCCCCCCTCCCCCTCGTTATGACTCTCATGGAAATCCACTAATTAATTCAAGTTTTCGAAATTTGAACGAACTTTTTGAATTTTTAAATTCTGTCCTTAAATTTGTGTTCTGTGATTTGAAAACCCCGCTCGTACAGCTATTCATAGAAATCTACCAATTTGATACAATTTTGCAAATTTTATGCCGAATTTTCAAATTCATGAATTTTGATTCTCTTGTATTCTGAGACTCGAAAAACCCCTCGTTATGATTTTCATGGAAATTTACTGATTAATTAACATTTTCAAAATTTCAGTCAACTTTTGGAATTTTTAAATTTTGACCTTAAATTTGTGTTCTGTGATTCGGAAATCCTCTCTTTTGACACTAATAGAAATCTACCTCTCATATAATGTACCTCTCATTTTTACCCCAAATTCATATTGTGAGACTCGACTCATCACCTCGTACTGAATTTCATGGAAATAAAAAAATATAATGAAATTTTGAAAATTTAGGTAGCTTTTTTGAATTTTTGAATTTTTGAATTTTGACATCAAATTCGCATTTTTGATCTGAAAAACCCCTTAGTACTGAGAATCATACCCCCCCCCCCCTCTCCATCCACATTCTGTCTCACCCAATCTCTAGTGTGGGGATTTACTTAAGTACTCTGGTGCGTTACAGAAGTTATCTTTTGAGAAGGCCATTACACTAAATAAAGGAAACGACATTCGATCTGGAACGAGATTCTGGTTCCGCTTTTGTTCCGGGCAGGAGCGAAACCTAACAATCTAATTAGTGGTTTTCTACTAATCAATAGTCGCAGTCTTCACTTTAAATGATTTAGTGAAATTTCACAAATTAAGATTTGAGGAGTAAAATACTACAATATTACAAATAAATAAAGAATATGAATAATCATCAATAATAAACCATTAAAATTAAACTTGTGTTAAGTTGTTGCACACGTACGACACACAGTAAGTAAATGCAGTTTATAATAGTGGCAACACACCAGAGGGGCAATTACAATTTCATATTACTTTCATTATTATTCACACACACACAACTAAAAGTCAATTTTCATGGTATATTATGTTTTGCAACTTTCGCAACATTCATAATGTTATCAGTGATGGCTAAAATTGCATTTCCTATGGTTACAAAGTTTAATGGCGTTAAATAATAATGTCGAACGATGCGTGGTGCAGGTAGAGCCTAAGCAATCGACGTGTACTTTGCGTACTTATTTTAGTTTTGTTTAAGTTTTGATTTTAATTGATATATTCTTCGAAAAATGTAAATATCTCTACTAATTATATTAGTATTTCAAAAAAGTTATCTTTATATTGAATGCAATACATTTTCTATTTCAGGTGAGTTATTGTGCACATTTATAAGAAGAAGTCCAGAAATACGAAATGAGTTTTCACTCACATATTTGTATTCGTTATTTGCTCGAGTTTTTTCTTAGGTTTCCAGTAAATATAAATATTTTGAAGTGAGAAAATCCAAAGTAAAAATATATTTCAGAAAATGAGCATCTCTGAAGAAGCGAATATGCAGGTTTTTTGTTATTTATCTCCAAAACTTAAAAAAAATGCCCGATTAAAGTAGCGGAACTCAAGCTAATGCAACTTTTGTGTCTATGCAAAGCTATCATGTGGAAAATCTGTTGAAACTTCCATTGTCTGGAAATCTGTAATTTTAAGCTTTCAAAAATAATACACTATAGGCCCTCTATAGCAGTTCCCTCTATAACAGACAAGGCAGTCCAAGGGGACGAGAGGGAGGCGTTTGTAAGGTCAGCGGAGTTGCGATGTTTACGGTTCGGCGCTATAAGAAGCCACAAGCAAGAAGGAGAAGAAGAACGGTTCGGAGAGTCCCTCTATAGCATGTTTGTTGATTAAGGGTACCCCCGAGACAGCTGCTATAGAGGGACTCTAGTGTATTCGTCACTGAGTCTATGGGTCATGATAAAGGACATTCAAAGGGACACAGGTGCAGAAGTTATCTTATTACAAATTATAAATAGGTAAATAAAAGTAATTGAATCCGAGAAAAAAATGTATTTCTCGAGAAAAAATTAAGAGCGTTTTTCTGCGGTTTTCATCATTAAAAAAGTGCTGGATTTCTCATGGTGCACAAGAATAATATATGCGTCGTGTCAAGAGGGAGAAAGGTAACAAGATTCATTGTGAGAGCAGCTTTATTATCTGGCGAACGATTACTTGCGCATGGATTGTCGGGATGAATTAAACAGTGTGAGAATCGGAGAATCGCACTTTTGTCTAGGTAGTCAGACAAGCTAGGAGCGTTACCATAATTTCCACTGGATGGCTGAATGCAAAACGCATCCAGGGAAACCGCTTGCAGCACCCTCGAGGCTGGCTCTGCCATACCAGTAAAGCCGCGCTCGAGCTGCGTTTTCATTAGCCGAGATAATCTGTTTACTGCTGGCAAACTCGCAGCGATACGCCACTGCCGCTGCCACTGTGTGCATCTATTCCAGAAACACGTGAATCGACCCCACGGCGATTCAAAATCTCGCGAGCCTAGTCGAATCATGTGAATAGTGAACGCTACACCGCATCCTTATGCATTGTGCTTTTCTAGCATGACTATCGCCCTACACCTCTATAGATACATACAGGAGTTTCTTGTTTCAGATCCTGTCATCAGGTTGAATTTTAAACGTAGTCTATTTAATATAGTACGAGCTGCCATAAAGACACTTGAATCTCCTTTAGTCACCTTTTAGTCACGTTTAAAGGAAAAGTCACTGAAATCACTTTATATATTGGGAATATTGTCGACTTGACAAAAACTTTCATCTGTAAATCCATTACAATTTCGCAATTCAAAATAATTTCGGGGTTGATTGCAATCAATCACCATTAAACGCCAACTCAGTGAATTTGTCTTCACCAACATTTACAATTCACGTTTATATTTGGAATTAAAATTAATCAAACAAGAACAATTTTTTTTCATAAAATTTGTTCAGCTTGAGGGCCATGCATAAATTAAATATGGTATTTGGGACCCTTACATATGTTTACAAAAAAGCTATATAACATATGAAAAATCCTTCAGCTTTATTCACAATATATATTTTTCTCCACAGATACAACTTTTATAATTCCTCTGGTTTCCGAAACTTGGTAGAAACAACCTTGAGATCTCCGGCATCGAAAGAGGGGCCATAAAACATATAAAGCGTTACCTAAAAGTCTGCAAACACATGAAACGATAGAAAAACTACCTTCCTCTTTCTCTAGCAAAGCGGTGCTTAAATTTCACAAGCCTCGTTCCGCTGCAGAAAACTTTTTTATTTTCGCCTAGCATGCTCTCTTCCTACCCATGACCCGACGTTTTATCCAGCCACAGTCCCTATTCTCTTTCCACGTGCCTTATTCGGAAAGCATTAAGGGGAACTCGCGGCACCGCGTTCTCTGTTTTGAAGAAATTCAAATTCTATCTGATATGGAAGTTCGTAGAGCAGAATCGGCATGTGCAAAAGTTGTGGTGAAGTGGTCGGGGCGGAGGAAGGCCTGAGTGAGAAGTGGAAGGCACTAGGGAACAGAAAGCGATAGAATAAGATGGAATGGGAAAGGAGTTGCAGGGGGAGCTGACACAAGGGAATTGCGGAGCCAATCGGATAAGTGCGTTCCTATAGAGCTCAAACGTCTCGTCCAATCAGATACCGGTCTTTGACGTTTCTCATGCTCTATCGCGCGATCTCGCGACCTCCAGCAGCCCTCCACATCCCTTGCCAGGCCATCTCAATGGAACGCACTCAGCGGGCTCTGCATAAAATGAAAAGAAAAGCTGCGGGAAATGAATCAAACGGAGCGACGTTTCAATTATTTCTTACAAGTACACTGCCGTCACCATTTTCTCCTCCAAGTCTTGTTCAAGAAAAGAGCCGCCAATTTTTCGTATCGTTATACCTTTAATTGAATAAACGCCACCTCAAATACTTGAAAAGAGCTCTAACGAACCGCTGCGTTGCTTCGGAGTTTACATCATTTCAGTAGCCTTGTAGAGATTCCAAAGTACTGAGGAGGAAATTGGGGCAAAATGCATTTTGTTATTGTGGTTTTGATAAGATGGCAAAGTTGTTGAATGGGGTCAATGTTATTTGCACTGTAGGAGAAAATGTATACGTTCGGAATGGACAACTAATGTTATCTTATACAACTGCAGTTAAACCCGAGTCGAAATTTAGGCCCTACTTTAAACCTATAACTCCTACCTTAGTTGGCGCTGGAGCAGCAAAGTAGGTTCAAAATAAGCAGCGATTTCAATCCAATTCAGACCCTACTTTGACGCTAAAAATGTCCGAAATCGGCCGTTTTTCCACGTTCAGAGTCAAAGTAGGGTCTAAATTAGAACCTACATTGGTGCACCAGGCCCTAGACTACATTGGCGCTCCAGACCCTACCTTGGTGCTCTAGCCCCTACACTGGCAATAATAATAATATTGATAAAAATAATAATGGTGTAATTTCTGTAATGGTTATAAATTTTCATTTCGAGTTCCCTTCTCTGTAGAAATACTTTCATTGAACTCAATAGAGAACTCAATAGGAGGCTCTAATGTTTCATTCTCTAGAAGTAAAAACCTCAAAGTAGGGGCTATATGTTTGAATAGCGTCAGAGCAGGTTATAATGAGCACCTGCAGGTTCAAAGCAGGGTCTCAATTTCGACTCGGGAAGAGAGTTTAGATTCCATCAAAATCATCCTATGTTTTATCCATGGTTTTTAAATTAGGGCAGTTTTTTTTTAACCGAGTTTAGGTGATTTTCGATTGATAGTATGACGCCTGGGTTAATTTATAAACAGATTCCGTCACCTGAATCTTTCAGGAATGGCAGCTTTAAAAGAAAAAGAGATTCTTAATAGAGAGACTCAATAGTACTTGCTAAAGCAACTTTTATGGGTAAGATGGAGAAGAAGAGAAGGAAGGAGGAAGAGAAATGGAGAAAGAAGAGTTGTAAATAAGAGAGGAAGTACATATAAGCAAACTCTAAATATTGTCAATAGTAGTTAAGTATTAGGTATTAGCCACGGAGGCAGAGTTTGGCAATGCGAAGCAAAGCGAGAAAGTAGGAACATGCGTGCGAGGAGTGGCGAGGCAAAGCGATACGAGCGAGCTGTCTCAGAGATAAGGTGTGGATGGATGTTAGTTTGTAAGAGTTAATTTTAAGAAAATATGATAAAAAACACTTCTAGTATCAATTTTTCAAGGCTAGCGGGCATAAAAATAATAGTTTATTTATATCTATTATCTATCTGCTATTGAGAACAGATTTTCAAATAAAAGAGTCTGCCCGCCGGGCGGCACATTTTCATCGCACGATGCGCGCACAGCTCGCAAGTTTGAGCGCGCCTAGGGCGCGCACCTGTTGGATATCGCGCTTCGCGCTAGATAATGAATTGACCTCGCGCCACGCGCTCGGTAATTGTACATATCCCATATATCCCATATATTCACTTTGCACAATTGATACAAAAACTACGCGTGTTATCAAAAAAATAATCAATAAAAAATTTGCAGCTGTTTTTTGGGTGAACAAGTTTTTTATATTTTTTTGTACGTTCCTTGTGTCGTTTGTCCAAAAATTCAGTTTCTTATTTTTATTGTTGTTTTTTTCACGAAAAAACAAACACTGAACGTCCGATCGAGAAGCGATTAATGAACAATTTTGTAGATCTTTTTTAGGTGCATAATTTTTGTGGATTGATTTTTCTTTGTATCTTACATAGTTTTACCGCAAAATGGAATTTATGGATTTTCCATGATTTTTTGTATGATCAAAATATTAATATTCTATCTGTTAAGAAAATTCCAAAAGTTGTGATGATAATATTATAGGGCTTTCAAAAATTAATGTTTTTCTTTTCGTGACTTTTTCATATCGTGCGTTGTTTGGCTTCAAACTTTAATTTTCGTTTGTTGTTTCGAATTTTGCAAATGCAAATATAAAATATAATATAATAAATATATAATATATATAATATAATATAATATATATAATATAATAAAATATAATTATCAAATATAATTTTCTTTTTATCGAAAAAAGTCGTGCAGATAAATTGTTAGACTCTCCGAGTACTACAAATAACCGTACATAGAATTTTCAAATCTTGAAAAAATATTTAAAATGCTCTAACTTTTTGAATTTTCATCCAAAGCACCTGGCTAACGAACTCGTTCTTTTCTATTGGCGCTCAAAAAAGTGTGCCAAAGCTTAATTCGATTTAATACTGTTTTCGAAAGTTATCGTGCCTACAACCAATTACTACTACTACTACTACTACTACTACACTACTACGGACAGACCGACACCTTCGTAAAAATAATTTTTTCTGACTCAGGGGGTCTCAAAACGTGGAGATTTGTTGAAATCCGCGAAACTCAATTTTCACATAAAACTAATACCTTCTCATTGAGATGAGATTGTGAAAACTTAATTACCCTTTAATTTACGGTAGTGTCTATACGTCATGCAAAATCCATTAAAATGACTATTCTGGTTTTTGGGTTGGCCCCTCATTTTACTACGCATACGCGGCGCTAAATGCCAAACCAAATAGCAGATAATAATAATAGATGTTAAGGCTGTCGCTATACTGGTCCAAATCAACTTTTTTATTAAATAATGTTTATACGTTTTGCCCTTCGACGAAGGGCCTCTTCAGTAATCACAACTATGTAACTAGCCTAATCATAGCAAATGAAAAAATCGTCAATTATTGCTACAATGAACAAAGTAAAAAACTCTTTTCCT